>CM062804.1:592682819-593240778 GCA_031772625.1 Pinus tabuliformis
AAAGCAAAAGCCCCGAGCTCAGAAGAAAAAGAAATGGCGCCCTTGCAGACACGGCATGTAACAGAGATGCGGGAATTGCTATGTGGGAAGGCATGTATACTCTGCTTGAAGAGGAGAATCCCAGAGTAATGGAAGTTGTTGCTACTGCGGGCTCAAATGGTTCTTCTGAAGCATCCCTTACAGAGCTAGCTTTCTCATTCTTACACCGAATAGCAGCAAGACCCAAAATTCTCCCATACACAGACATGGTGAAATGAATACTGGACAACGTTGATATCAAAAACACACAGTTTAAAACTCAAAGTCAAGAGTTCACAGAAGTATTATTTTTACAAATTTTGAACTTTATATCTGCTGGAAGGAAAAAGTGCAAAAGGCGAAAAAAACATCAAGGAAACTCGGATCAAGAAATGGAGGCAGTTTCCAATCGCGCATCGCTGAGAAAAATTGCTTGAAAAGGCAAGCTGCTAATTGCCCAGTCACCTGCAAGCTCCGAAAATTGCATGACAGCAACTACAGGAAGATTGGAAACAGAAGGCAAAAGAAAAGGCAGATGAAATTCAAGGGTTAACCAGGTTAAACTGGGATTATTACTGGGCTTACTTGGTAAAGCCACATAGCCAATGGATGACTCTCAAGTGTATCATCAATGCGGCTGAAAAGATGGTGCCAGCTCTTGTCGATTCTGTTTTCTCAGCTCAGCTAAAATCGGAAGTCGGCCAGCCGACTCTTCTCAAACAGATGCTGCATGCATGCGATTTCAAGGACCAAATACAGAAGTAGTTTAATTTTAGATTCAATTTTAGTTTTAATTTTGTTCTATTTTCCTAAAAAGAGGACGGTCATTTAAACCGCATCCTATATTTTTGTAATAATTTATTTTTAGATTTAGCTAGTAGTATTTAAACCCTTCTCATGAATTTGGAGAAGGGTCCTGAAATTTATCAAAAACTTATCCCCAAAACATGCACTTCTGTACCCTTGAGGAGGTTTTGATGAATGAATGGAACATGATTTATTGATGTTTGCATTTGATATCTTCTACTGATGTTGCACTTTGTACTCTTAGTGGATATTTGATCAAGAAGAGATAAATCGTTATCGCTTGAAGCTCATGAGTAGTACTAGTTATAAATGGTATTTCTATCTCTTAACTATTTCTGCCTTGTGTTAAAGTGATTTTCAGTTCAGTTATTTATATATTAATGTATGAATGCCTGAGTTATCATTTGTCACTTTTGTACGGTGATAGCTATTTATTTATGCTTAGTGTATGAATAGCTTATTATGTGATATGTTTTTCACAACTGTTTCGTCTAACTTTTTATACGAAGTGGTTCATCTTTATTGAATTCTTTTCTCATAATAGCTGAATGATATTTATTACCAGTTGTTGTTTGAAATCATTTTAGATCGCATACAGGAAAGATTACACCCCGGGTTAGTGTAGATTTACATATTTCCTGTTTATGAGAATATAATTTCCTTATTATTAGATTAGAATTAGAGTAGAAGTATTCCATTTAGAAATTGTTAGAAACAGAAATATCCATATTTCCCACACACACATAAATTGGGAAACTAGTCCCATATCCCCAGTCGGACCCGCTATACCAAACGGAAAAGGAGCTGCCAACCAAGGTCTGGACTGGGCGGGTATCCCCCTTGTTGTAGACCCGATTTTCGGGGCTTCAACATATTTGTCGCTAGAAGGAGGGCCCTGAACTGTGAATGGCAAGAAAATCCAAATCTAAATACCATTCTGAGAGTAAATCGCCCTCACCATCTTCCCAACTTCTCCATTGCATTCAGAAACCTTAAATCCAGAGTTAGAAGTCGCTGGAGCAACAGCCGCTGCTACAAACCCTGATATTTCAGAACAATCTACTATTGAACCTCTTGAAGTTGAATCTTTGATTCACAAACTTCAGCGATTTTCTATATCTCCTCAAAAGTCTGATAAATCTCAAGGCAGCATGACTTCACAATATAATCCCACTCATCCTCTTACCAGGTTAAAGAGCGAAAAGTTTGGTGTTCAGCCAACCGAATTACCTCTACCTACTAGGAAGAGAGCAAGAAAGTCTCCTAAAGGATCCGATAGCGAGACTCTTTCATCATCATCATCCATCTCAACCTCTTCACCGCGAAGTCAACCATCCACTCCTCCACTTCAGATCATCGTCCATCAGCCTATTGCAACTTCCTCAACTCCTTCTCAACCATCTGGAGTCATAATATCCTCATCTTCTCAACCACATTGATCATATTATGCACTTTCCTCTGTTAGTAGTTCAGTAATGGCCCAAACCCCATGGAATAACCCAGGGGCAGTCTTAATGCCTGCACCCTTGAGTCAGTTACCGACCCATCTTGAAAAATGGCTGCCTAAGTTTAACCCTGAGGCAGGCATGCTAGCGGCAGAGCATATAAATAACTTCATGTTATCTATAAATCTCAATGGAGTTGTTAATGAAGATGCTGTTGTTCGACTTTTTCCTAATACTTTGCAAGGAACAACCAGATCATGGTATTTCTCTTTACCTTCTGGATCTATTACTAGTTGGGACATCTTCCAAGAACAATTCCTGACCAAGTTTGGTGATGACAGGTCTACAAAAACACTGATCAATGACTTGTCTAACCTTAGGGCCGAGTCAAGAGAACCTATCAAAGATTTCAATTTACGTTTCAATAAAATTTTAAACAAAATACCTACTGCTTCTCAGCCCAGTGAAGAAGTGCGAAGTGAATGGTACATTACTGCTTTACCATCAAACTTAGCAATCTTTGTTGATAGGGCTAACAAAACAACGTTAGTTGAAAATATTAAAGAAGCGATAGCAGTAGAGAAACGTATTACGGCCCTAGAAAAGAAAAATGCGATAGAAGAACGAAAGTCTAAGAAGGTGTCTTTCAAAGAAGATCCCAAGAAAAAACAACCCAAAGATCCATTTGATTTAGAAGGATTACAAAAAGTTTTGAAGACCATGTCTAACGAAATGGTCGACATCAAGAAACAAGTGGCAGAAACTTCTTCTAAAAAGCCATACAGGCCTTTTAAAAGAAATCCTTCAACTGATTCCAAACCCCCTAATGCTATATCAAATGCTGAGTTAGAAGAAGAAGAAGAGGAAAATACTATCGAAGAACATATCGATGAAGAAGAAGTTGTAGAGTTACAAGGTATGTGGGATTTCATCCTCCCAAATGAAAAGATCAAGAGGCATTCCTAGTTAATACTCGCAGCAGAAATCAGCTTGATCCTCCTCAACCTGCACCTAAGCCAAAGAGCGCAAGCTCAATGTCCAAGGATAAAGTGGAAAACAAGAAAACATCACCTAAAGCGACTCAAACCAGCCCAGTCCAAACAGACACATCTACTCCATCTAAAATGCTAATCATTTTGGACGAAA
Source organism: Pinus tabuliformis (assembly GCA_031772625.1). Taxonomy (NCBI): domain Eukaryota; kingdom Viridiplantae; phylum Streptophyta; class Pinopsida; order Pinales; family Pinaceae; genus Pinus; species Pinus tabuliformis. Next base: position 592,686,236 of record CM062804.1, read on the forward strand.
TGGAGTATAATATCGTAGAAGATATGAAAAAGACTAGGGCCAATATTACTCTTTTCAAATTGAGCAAATTAAAACACCAGCAGAAAGTACTTTTAAAAGAATTGCATGCTGTGCCAGTTGCACCTTTACCAGCTACTGTAATATCTCAAGCTTCTCATGATATGGGAAGACCTCCAACTAGTATGATGAATAAAGTTGATCCAAACGATATCGCATTAATTGGAGGAAGATCGAGATCGCATACTCCCCCATTTCTCCTTACTTATGAAATTTTCAATAAAAATGTGCATAATTGCTTAGTTGATTCTGGAGCTTCATCAAATATTTTACCAAGATCAATTTGCGCAAAATTGAACGTTCAACCACAGAAATCCACTGTACGCATAGCCCAATTAGATCGATCGCAAGTCGAAGTGATTGGCGAATTAAATCAAGTTACCATAAGGCTGTCATCCAACCCAAAGGTATGTCAAGTTATTGACATTTTAGTTGCTGATATTCCTGAATTTTATGGCTTAATTCTTAGCAGAGACTGGTCAGAAAAACTTTATGGATACTTTGCAACTAATTGGTCGCACATGTGGCTGCCCTATAATGGTAAACCAAACCAGATAAAAGTTGAGCGCGGAAAACATCAGAAATACATAGTAACAGAACTCGAGGGAGAAAACGAACCAGTAGCATATAATTCTAACATCATAGGCAACTATTCAGTAGATTCTTTCCTAAGAAATTTTAATGCTCATACTTCACCTTACTTAGAACATTTGTTTTATCTCAAGTAGAAAATTTTTCTCAAACAGATAGTTCTAAATGCATTAATTTTATAGATAGTCCTGTAAATAAATCTTTGTTTTGGAAATTATTTTTTGATGGTTCTAAGTCTAACGAAGGAGCAGGAGCAGGATGCGTGTTAGTAAGCCCAGAGGGAGATAAAACCATGCTAACTTGCAGACTCGAATTCGAGTGCACCAACAATACCGCAGAATACGAAGCTCTAGTCCAAGGCTTGTACAAAGCAATCGGATTAGACGTCAAATACCTGTAAGTTTTCGGAGATTCTGAAATTGTAATCAGACAGGTACGCAATAATATACACTGTTTATCAGGTCATTTAAAGCATTACCAATCTTTAGTTCAAGATCTGACTGAACATTTTATAGCATTTAATATTTCCTCAATTCCCAGACTCCAGAATGCTAGCGCAGACCTCTTAGCCAACGTAGCTTCCAAGCTCATTCCTTCAGAAGATTTTAGCCCTGACCGATTTTCAATTGAGTTAATTTTTAGACCATCTATTCCTGATAACATTACCAATTGGAGGATTTTCAATGATTATCCTGATATCGTGAGTTTTTCTCACATCTGAAGGAATCGACGAAGACCAACATGACCAACAATTGCAACAGGATAGTACTAACAATGCTATACCTAAATCATAGTCAAATTAGAAGACCTTTATGATTTGAAAGATCGATTCAAAATATCTACCAATTCAAAACTCCAAAGTTCAACTTTGAATTTTGAATTAGTAAATCTAGGAACTGATGCCAAACCCCAGAATATCAACCTAGGCCTTGGCCTAGCCCCTGAAGAGAAATTAGCATATATTCGTCTCTTGAAACAATACAAAAGTGTCTTTGCTTGGAATTACGATGAACTCAAAACATACGACACCTCCATCATCCAACATACTATCCCAATGATTGATAATGAAAAACCTGTCCAACAAAAGTTGAGAAAGATCCATCCAAATTTAGAAAATCAGATCAAAACTGAACTCAACAAGTTATTGAAAGCCAAAATAATATTTCCCGTTAGACATTCTAAATGGGTCTCCAATATGGTACTTGTTAGAAAGAAAAACAGAGATATTAGAATCTGCATTGACTTTTGAAACCTTAACAAGGCCTGCCAAAAGGATAATTTTCCTCTACCTCCCATGGAACAAATATTGCAGGCAGTTGCGGGCTCAGAATTAATGTCATTCTTGGATGGATTCTCAGGATACAACCAAGTGCTGGTACATCCCGATGATCAATTAAAACAACATTCAGAACTAAGTGGGGCACATACGCATATCAAAAGATGCCATTTGGTTTGATAAACGCGGGTGCCACATTTCAGAGAGCCATGGACATTGCATTCAAAGGGTTCGTTAATAAGTCAGTGGTAATCTATTTGGATGATATAACTATTTATTCCAAGAAATGAAACAACCATCTCAGGGATTTAAAACAAATCTTCCAACGTTGTTTAAGGTATGGGATTTCGCTTAACCCGAAAAAATCTTTTTTTGCATTAAGTGAAGGAAAGCTTCTAGGATTCATAGTGTTGAAATCTGGAATTCACATTGATCCTGACAGAATCAAGGAAATTTTCGCAGTACCCCTACCTCACAACAAGAAAGCCATACAATATTTCCTTGGCCAGATTAACTTTGCAAAGAGATTTGTGCCACATTTTTCGAGAATCGTGTCTCCTTTACAAGCCATGATTAAAAAGAACGCAAAATTTAAATGGGGCCAAGATGAACATGAGGCATTCAATCTGATCAAACAAGAAATTATCAATGCTCCATCTTTAGCAACTCCAATTTTTTCCAATACTTTTATTTTGTATACATTTGCCTCAGATAGATCATATGCTGCGATACTCACTCAAGCAAATCAAGAAAATGCGAAAGCCCCAATTGCTTTTTTCAGTTCAAATTTACAAGGTGCTTAATTAAATTATTCAGATGTGGAGAAACAAGCTTATGCTGTTTTTAAAGCAATTAAATATTTCAGACCTTTTTTAGTCAAAACACATACCAAGATCATAGTACCGTTTCCAGCAGTAAGAAATCTTCTAGTATAGAAGGATGTGGGTGAGAAAAGGGTAAATTGGGTTACTGCCTTACAAGAATACAACGTAGAAATCAGACCAACAAATATTGTAAAAGGTCAAGGCTTTTGCAAAATGCTGGCAGGAGCATCGCTAATGCTCGAAAATCCATCTGAAGAGGTACAAGTGTATGAGGTAAGCCTAAACGATGATGAGTCATTATATGCTGATATTATTTATTATTTAAAGAATGGATATGCCCCTTCAAACCTCGATCATACCAAGAAAAGAGCCCTGAGATTAAAAGCCAAGCAATATCAACTTGTGAATGACGTTCTTTTTAGAATAAATTATGATTCTGTTCTTCTTAGATGTCTTGAGAAAGCTGAAGCTGAAAAAGTCTTGCAGGAACTCCACGATGGGCTAGCAGGTGGACATTACGCTGGAGACACCACTACTCATAAGATCTTACGCGCAGGCTATTACTGGCCCACATTATTTAAAGACACACACAACTACGTAAGGAAATGTCAAGTCTGTCAAATTGCTGCTGGGAGACAAAAGAAACCATCCTTGCTACTACAACCAGTTACCATTGAACAACCTTTTGATCAGTGGGGATTGGACATAATAGGTGAGATCGTTCCTCACTCTTCTAAACAGTATAGATACATCTTGACAGCGACATATTACTTTACTAAATGGGTAGAAGCAGTTCCACTCAAGACGGCTAATGCTGAAAATATCATTGAATTCGAAGATCAGTTCATAATCACCAGGTTTGGATTGCCTTCCGATTTAATGTTTGATAATGCATCATACTTTTCTGGTAATGCAATGATTGAATTTGCACTCAAAAGGGTTTAAGCTTAAATACTCAGCCAATTATTATCTGCAGGGAAATGGGTTAGCTGAATCTACAAATAAGAACTTAATTAGAATCATTAAGCGAACCATTGACCAAAATCATAAAAATTGGCATAAGTCTTTAATATATGCTTTATGGGCAGATCGAATAACGCAGAAAGCCTCTATCGGCACTTCTCCCTCTAATTTAGTTTATGGGAAAGAAGTGGTTCTTCCAACACATCTGGCAATTCCCTCTTTAGCCTTGGTCCAATATATTGATGAAGTACCAACTTCCTCTTTACAACTTAGGTAGCTGGAATTAATTAAATTAGAAGAACAACGAGAACGGGCTAAAATAACTCACGCTCATCATCAAGCATTGGTAAAGGCCTCTTTTGATTCCAATATGATATCCAGAAAAGATTTTCAGATGGGGGATCTAGTTTTAAAATGGGACAAAGCTCATGAGGAAAAGGGAAAACATACAAAATTTCAAAGAATGTGGCTTGGTCCTTTTCAGATCATAGAAGTCATAGGTCCATCTACCTTCATGTTACAAGATTTAATAGGAAAAAGAGATTCTCTACCTATTAATGGTCAGATTCTTAAGAAATATTTTCCATAGAAGAACATTCTTCTATTTTTGTAGAGTAGTTGTTTTTCTTTTCATAATAAAACCAGTTGTGAATGGTTACAATAGGAATTTACGAAAAAGACACCAATTCTCTTTCAAATTTTGATCTTTCGCTTGTATAAATAGCAAATCTTTTGGAAAATTGATCTTTATTATTGAAAGATACAGTTAAAAAACTCTAGCCTAGATATGATACTAGTTTCAACTTCATAAAATTTGATGAAAACAACCTTTAGTGAGAAATTGTTTTATATCAGTGCAATGAAAGGTATCAATAACAAAATAAAGATTCTCTGTAGAACAACTATTTCCAAAAACTCTATTATTGTCGTCCAAAGCTATCTTAAGGAAACAATGACTTCCTCCCTACTAAGGAAATCACAACTTTCAAAGGAACAATCCAAGGATACACTTTATCTTAAAGAGTGAGAGGTTTCATCACGAGTTGGCTTATCATAATCACAGATATTATAACTTGCTGACTTTGCCAATACTGCATACCACAACAGGGAAATGACTCAAGATTGTTGCAATCAAAAGGCAAGGGGTCTCATCACGAGCCAACTTGTTCATCAAAGTTATAAATCAGTGAATGACTGTGTCATGAATTGGCTACCAAACCAAGACATTGCTCTTTAAGAGTTAAAAGAAAATGAAAGCAGAAAGTGTGGATGTGGATTCTTCTTTGGGAATTGTAGGTTTCTTTAAGTAGGATACAGGATCATTGCTGGGTAACAGGTAACCCTGTCGAGGCTATAAACGCCTGCTGGCAGCAGAGGCTCTACCTATGACAAATGAGCATATTTAAAACTGGTTTACAGAGAAGACTTTGTTTTATCTTTACAAGCCAAGTAATGACTGATGTAAATACAAGGACTAGCTTAAGCAGCAAATAATCAAAGTTGAAAATAGTTGAAACAAAATGTCATTGATAGGTTAAAGCATAATGTACTTTATCTTTCTATAATAAATTTTAACTTTCTGGAAATTTTTCTGTTTTGGAAGTTTTGAAAATTCAAAAAGCAGCAGAGATAAGTGGTTCTTCCAAGTGAATCGCCAATTGTTGTGGCCAGCAACAACCCCCCTTCTTATTTAGTTTTATTCCTAATACTAAATAAGTGGGGACCCTTAGTTAAAAATTTTAAAAATCAAATTAGTGTTTAAATTTCCTTTTTCAAATAAAATTACCATCATAAACTTAGGAAGCCCCCCTTCTAAAATCCAAAAATATAAGTTTTATGATAAGATAAGACACAAATCTTTCCTTAGGAATATCGCATCGTGAAAAAGATAACGGGATACCTCCTTATGAGCTGAATTTTAAACATTGCGATATTGCGATGTGTGATAATGAAATATCGCATCGCATACAACACAATTTACAACGAAACGCTTTAATTTTCCGATATGCGATGACGCCGATCGCAAAATCGCATTTCGCAGAAAACAGGTTAACAAAGATTGTCATACATAACATTCCTGCGATCTGCGATATTGTGATATTGCGATCTCGCGATACAGCGACAATGCGATAATGCGATATCATGAGCGACCAACTTTGCGATGTTACGATTTTGCGATATTATCATTTCGCAATGCTGCGATCTGCGATATTGCGAAGCAAATCGCAAAATCGCTCCATCGCAGATCTTTTGGGCGCGTTATTCAAGAAAAGTATTTTCCTTAAGCTAACACCTGGTTATGCGCTTTAATGCTAATAAATGAGTTAGTTGCCAGTTATTAATGGAATATGGGTGCGTGCTTATCGAAGAATCAACTCACATAAGGTGGTATAATTTATGCGTCTGCGGCATTTAAAACTTTCCCATCACCCTTCCTTGTCATTCATTTTCACTTCACTTGTGAACTGTAAGAACGGAGAACAGAGGCCAATACAAAGCAATACACAGGTTAAAATGGGAAAGAAAAGCAAAACCCCGAGCTCAGAAGAAAAAGAAATGGCGCCCTTGTATACAGACACAGCATGTAACAGAGATGCGGGAATTGCTACATGGGAAGGCATGTATAATCTGCTTGAAGAGGAGAATCCCAAAGTAATGGAAGTTGTTGCTACTGCGGGCTCAAATGGTTCTTCTGAAGCATCAAAGCTAGCTTGCTCATTCTTACACCGAATAGCAGCAAGACCCAAAATTCTCCCATACACAGACATGGTGAAGTGAATACTGGACAGCGTTGATATCAGAAACACACAGTTTAAAACTCAAAGTCAAGAGTTCACGGAAGTATTATTTTTACAAATTTTGAACTTTATATCTGTTGGAAGGAAAAAGCGCAAAAGGTGAAAAACGCATCAAGGGAACCCGGATCAAAAAACGGAGGCAGTTTCCGATGTGCGATTAGCGCCTAGCGCTAATCACGCATTTCTAAGAAAAATTGCTCGAAAAGTCAAGCTGCTAATTGTGCAGTCACCTGCAAGCTCCGAAAATTGCATGACAACAACTACAGGCAGATTGGAAACAGAAGGCAAAAGAAAAGGCAGATGCAATTCAAGGGTTAACCAGGTTAAACTGGGATTATTACTGGGCTTACTTGGTAAAGACACATAGCCAATGGATGACCCTCAAGTGTATCGTCAATGCGGCTGAAAAGATGGCGCCAGCTCTTGTCGATTCTGTTTTCTCAGCTCAGCTAAAATCGGAAGTCAGCCAGCCGTCTCTTCTCAAACAGATGTTGCATGCATGCGATTTCAAGGACCAAATACAGAAGTAGTTTAATTTTAGATCCAATTTTAGTTTTAATTTTGTTTTATTTTCTTGAAAAGAGGACGGTCATTTAATTAAACCGCATCCTATATTTTTGTAATAATTTATTTTTAGATTTAGCAAGTAGTATTTAAACCCTTCTCATGCATTTAGAGAAGGGTCCTGAAATTTATCTAAAACTTATCCCCAGAACATGCACTTTTGTACCCTCTGAGGAGGTTTTGATGAATGAATGGAACAAGATTTATTGATGTTTGCATTTGATATCTACTACTGATGTTGCACTTTTGTACTCTTAGTGGATATTTGATCAAGAAGAGATAAATCGTTATCGCTTGAAGCTCATGAGTAGGACTAGTTATAAATGGTATTTCTATCTCTTAACTATTTCTGCCTTGTGTTAAAGTGATTTTTAGTTCAGTTATTTATATATTAATGTATGAATGCCTGAGTTATCATTTGGCACTTTTGTACGGTGATAGCTATTTATTTATGCTTAGTGTATGAATAGCTTATTATGTGATATGTTTTTCACAAATGTTTCGTCTAACTTTTTATACGAAGTGGTTCATCTTTATTGAATTATTTTCTCATAATAGCTGAATGATCTTTATTACCAGTTGTTGTTTGAAATCATTTTAGATCGCATACAAGAAAGATTACACCCCAGGTTAGTGTAGATTTACATATTTCTGTTTATTAGAATATAATTTCCTCATTATTAGATTAGAATTAGATTAGAAGTATTCCATTTAGAAACTGTTAGAAACAGAAATATCCATCTTTCCCACACACACACATAAATTGGGAAACTGGTCCCATATCCCCAGTCGGACCCGCTATACCAAACGAAAAAGGAGCTGCCAACCAAGGTCCGGACCGGCGGGTATCCCCCTTGTTGTAGACCCGATTTTCGGGGCTTCAACAGGACCAGATGCCACTATACATAGATGACTATCCATATAGTGGAATGAATATTCAGGGGGATCCTAATCTACCACTACTGCTAGGATGAACGTGGGGTCCAGATGGTAAGTAGTAGTTGCTATATTTTCGTTGCATGTAAAGTTTAGGAAGTAAATGTATGTGGTACTATATTCCAAACTTCTGGTATGCAGATATAGCACCATTGAGGTGGACAAGATATGCAGGACGAGTCACAGTACCGAGGCTATAGATCAAAGAGGTTCAACATCATGATAGAGAGTGGATAGCGATGTGCTACTAGAGGATCTCCGTCGTAGGTTCGAGGTGCTACTGACAGGGGTGACAGAGCACGAATGGAATTATTTAGAATATCAATATACAAATGAGTGCACTGGGCTTCCCTCAAAATGGCGAGGTATCACGAGGAGCATAACTATGGCCGACTAAGAAGTTTGAGACTTACAGGCAGGTGGGATGGAGCCATTAGCCCAGGATCCTCTAGATGACAGGGATTAGAAATAGGGAGATGTGGGCCCCTATTTTTTTTTTTGTTGTAACATGCTATGGACATGTCAGATGTATTTAGAGTAGTGGAATCCAAACACTATATGTTGGATATTATGATACATAATATGGTTATGCATCTTTTGTGATGATTGTGGTTCGCCATTTGTTTATGTTATGGATGCCTTCTTGTATATGCATGTGATAAATTCCAATATAGAATGTTATTTTCAATGGTGTCTACATAGTTATTTTGTGCTCTAGGAACATGACTAAATGAAATGGATTCAAATTCACGTTCCAAAAGCTTAACTCGTAGATATTTTCTAAATAGGATAGGATTACGCACATGATAAATGCCATTCAATTTCATGACAAGTAGCAAGGAATCAAGACAAACATGAAGGTGAAGGATGCGATGATCAAGGGCATCGATTAGAAAAACTATCATTACATCATATTCGACGTGTTTATTGGTGGAAGAGCCAATGTAAACATCGTTGGAGTGAACTAATAAATGCAAAGAGTGAAAATTTCCCAAGATGCTGTGGCTAGATTCCTGGAGAAGCGACTCACACCATCGACATAACCGATATGTGGTGTGGATGATGGACCCATCTGAAAGACTGTTAGGTTTCTATAATACTAGTGATTCCTCCATTACTATTGTCATTGTATCCCTTATTGTTATTATTGTGCCCCATAAAAGCCCACTATTGTTATTTTGTGCCCTTATATTATTATTGTTATGTCGGCTTTGATTATATTATGACCTGTTAGACTCCTATATATAGAAAGGAGGTTTTTTCATTTGTATCATCCAAGAATTGTTCATTTGTGTAATGTAAAGGAGGTTGACCACTCGAAGAGGCTGATTTCTAAGGCGTTGATATTTCTTTTCTATCTTTTTGTGAGCTGGTTTCATAACATTTGGTATCAGATCTTTGGATCCTAGGGTTTCGCTGCTCCAAACAGGTCATCGTGGAATTTTCACTATAACGTTTTTTCTATGACATTTCAGAAGCTAAAAAAAACCCATTTGAGCCAATATCGTTCTAAACCTTAGGTCCAAATTTTAGATCTTGTCTCACTATATGTTCGGTGATATGATCTAAGGAAGTTAAGGTTTTTGCAAACTCCCGAATTACATTCCAAACAAGTGACCTTGAGAAAACATCATAACTTTATCTCTGAGTATCAGATTGAAAGTTCGCAAGAATTTATAGAAAGAGGACGAACTGTAGTTTTCTGTTTATATTTTTCAGATCCGAAGGTTGAAATAATGACACGTGGCACATCATACAAGTTTGATCTACTAAAAAATTATATAATCAGACCATCTTGGGAGATTGGGAATAACTCTTTCTTGGATAATCCAATTTTTATCAGATTGGTGGAATTGGAAAGAGGACTCAGGGGCGCCCTCAGGAAGAAATTTCAGACCTTGGTGATCCACAATTATAGAGATACAACAGATTCAATATCGAGCTTCTAGAAAGCGAAAAAGGGTGTGTAGTCTTTTTAAAATTTTGCATAAGAAGAAATAAAATGGAAACACCTAGTAAGAAACCTAAAAGCTCTAGCATGACTCATGAAGAAGAGGAAGAAATAAAACATGATATATCAAAATTACGAGACCAAGTGCAACAAATTTCACTCTCACAAAAGGTAACATAAGCTAAGATTGATGGTTTAAAGAAAGGTGTGGAAGCTAATATGAATGGTGTGGAAGCTAATATGAATGGCGTGCAAGGTAAGATGGATGGCGTGGAAGCTAGGATGGATGGCGTAGAAGCTAAGATGGATGACATGGAAGCTAAGATGAATGGCGTGGTAGCTAATATGAATGACGTGAAAGTTAAGATGGATGGCGTGGAAGCTAAGATGGATGGCATGGAAGCTAATATGAATGGCATAGACGCTAAGATGGATGGTATAAAAGAAAAATGGAAATGCGACATGGAAGATTTGAAGAGAGATTTGACTAAGTTGCTACAAGAAATGCTTAATAATGGTGAAAGGGTAGTAAAGGAAACTCATGATGACGAGAACAAAAGAAATGTTAATCATGATTTCATAGACTCTAACATTGGATTGAAGACCCACCATGTTCCAAAGATCGATATGAGGAAGTTTGATGGCAAGGATCCCGTAACATGGATACTACATATGGAGCAATATTTCGATCTCCATAATGTGCAAAACACACAAAAGGTACTCATTGCAACTTTATATTTGGAACCAAATCAGTTTGTATGGTATCGATGGCTTTTCTCTTGTAAACAAATTGTCACTTGGGCAATTTTTATGGAAGAAATGATAGAACATTATGAGGATACAAAAAGCAACACTTTTTTTAGCCAATTGATAAACCTCAAACAAAAGGGTTCAATGATGGAGCACATTGAGGACTTCCAAAAATTGAATATAAGGGTAAAACATATTCCAGAGGAGCATAGGATTGATGTGTTCATAGGGTTCTAAAAGGATAACATCTAACATGAGGTTCGCCTTTGGGAACCTAACTCATTGGAGAAGGCATTCAAGTTGGCAAGAAAAATGGAAAGAAAAATTATGGCAACAAGGAAGCCTACCAATCACAACTATAATGATGGAAGTGTTGTTTCCCCTAGCCTTCCACAACCTACAAGGTTGACACCCCAAAAATTGGAAGAAAAATGAGCAAAAGGGCTTTGTTATAGTTGTGATAGCAAATACACTAAAGGACTAAAACTCTGATGAGAAGAGATTATTTTACATAGATTGTGAAGAGGAGGAAGAAAATGAACAAGAAACATCAAAAGAAGAGGATATACACTAGGAACAAACCCTAGAGAAAGAAGAAATGAATCCGACCATATATTTTAATGCATTGGCTGAAATTACCACTCCTCAAACTATCAATATAGAAGGACATATCAAGAAGAAAAATGTAATAGTGTTGATTGATTTAGGCAGTACCCATAATTTTATTCATTATAAGATAGCTAAGGAATTAAATTGCTTCCTATATCCAACACCAGAGTGTCAAGTGATGGTTGCAGTGGAGGAACCATAAATTGCTTTAGAAAGTGCCATAATATCAAGCTATCCATGGGAGAATATGTATTGAATATCCTAATGCTTTCCATTCCAATGGGTGGTGTTGATGTTGTACTAACAGTCCAATGGCTACAATCCTTGGTTACAATAGCTTTTAATTTTCCAGAACTTTTCATGAAATTTTCTTCAGAAGGAAAGGAAATTGAATTAAGAGGTATTGCAGGGAAACCAGGAAAGATAAATAGCTCTAATGGAATGAAAAGTCTTCTAAAGAAAGAACAACGAGGCGTAATTGCACAATATGTTCGCTAGAGCTTCCCACATTGAAATCATCTATTTCTTAAGATCTCCAAAAAGTCTTGGAAAATCATTCCAAGGTATTTGAGACTCCCAAAGGTCTCCCACCTATTCATGATGATGATCATGCTATTAATTTGATTCCGGGAAGTGTTCCTCCAAACATCAGGCCTTACATATATCCCTATGCCCAAAAGAGTGAAATTGAACGTATGGTTGCATAAATGCTAGAGGCTGGTATAATTCAACCTAGTCAAAGTTCTTTCTCAGCTCCAGTAGTATTGGTGCATAAGAAGGATGGATCATGGCGCATGTGTCCAGATTATAGGGAGCTCAACAAGCTCATTATTAAAGATAAATTTTCCATTCCTATCATTGATGAACTACCAGATAAATTACATGGATCAATTTACTTCAACAAGTTTGATCTTCGTTTAGGATATCATCAAATCAAAATGGAGATTGAAGACATTCCAAAAACGAAATTTAGAATTCATGGGGGTCATTATGAATTTTTGGTCATGCCTTTTGGCCTTACCAATGCACCTTCTACATTTCAAGGTTTGATGAATTCCATTTTCAAACCCTTAGAAAATTTGTGTTAGTATTTTTTGATGATATACTAATCTATAGCAAGCCTTGGAAGGATCATGTTCAACATGTTGACAAGGTGCTCAAACTATTGGAGGAGAAACAATTATATGCAAAAAGCTCCAAATGTTTCTTTGGAGTACAAGAGGTAGAATATCTAGGTCATATTGTATATCATGAAGGTGTTAAGGTAGACCCTAGCAAAATTAAAACCATTAAGGAATGGAAAATCCCCACATCCATAAAGAATCTACGAGGATTTCTTGGGTTGACAGGGTATTATCGCAAGTTTGTTAAGAATTATGGGAGAATAACAAAACCTCTAACAACATTATTGACTCCAGAAGCAACGAAGGCCTTTGAACATCTTAAAGAGGCAATGTGCCAAGCACCGGTCTTAGCTGCGCCAAACTTCACAAAAACCTTTATTGTGGAATGTTATGCATCAGTAAATGGAATTGCTGCTATTTTAATGCAAGAAGAAAGACCCATTGCTTTCGAAAGTCGTCCAATCAAAGGAAAGTCTTTACACAAAGCTATTTATGAGAAGGAAATGTTGGCAATACTACATGCACTTAAGAAATGGCGACCCTACCTAATGCGAAGACACTTCAAGGATAGAACGGATCATGATAGTCTTAAATACTTTTTAGAACAAATATTATCTTCAGAAGAGTAGCAAAAATGGGTCACAAAGATGTTGGGTTATGTCTTTGAAATCATATACAAAAAGGGAAGAAAAATGTTGTGGCAGATGCACTCTCAAGAAAGGATGAGGGTGTGGAAGCATTGCTTTGTGCCATTTCTATTATCCAACCAGATTGGATAAACGAAGCAAGGGAGGAATGGAAGAATGAAGAAGAAAAGTGGGCACTCATTCAAAAGTTACAACAAGATCCCAGTACATCTAATACATTTAGCTAGAAAAATGATTTGTTATGGTATGAATATCGCTTATACCTATGTCAGAATTCCCAACTCAAACAAAAGATTCTTATGGAATTGCACGGCTCTCCCTTAGGAGAGCACTCGGGATTTTTAAAAACTTACCACAGGGTTAAGAAGGAATTTTTTTGGGATGGCCTTAAATATGATATTCAAAATATTGTGGTAGAATTTTTCGTTTTCCAACAAAATAAAGTTGAAACAATTAAGACCTCGGGTCTATTAAAACCTTTATCCATTCCAAGTCAATGTTGGGAGGAGGTTTCAATGGATTTCATCACAGGTTTACTCAAGTCCGAAGGAAAGAGTGTCATCATGGTGGTAGTTGACAAACTTACCAAGTATGCACACTTTTGTCCATTATCTCATCCATTTAAAGCCAATACAATTTCTACTGCATTTATGGAAACAATTCAAATTCTACGTGGAAACCCAAAGATTATTGTAAGCGATAAAGATCCCATTTTCACTGGAAATTTTTGGACATAATTATTTTCTTGTCTTGGTACTCAGTTAGCTCATAGCTCATCTTATCATCCTCAATCTGATGGGAAAAATGAGATAGTAAACAAATGTTTGGAAGGATATATTCGTTGCTTTGTATCTGATAAACAGACACAATGGGTCAAATGATTGCTTTTGGCTAAATGGTGGTATAACACTTCCTTCCATACTGCAGCAAAAATGACCCCATTTATGGCACTTTATGGATATCACCCACTATCCATCACATCATATTTAAGAGAAAATTCTAAGTTTCAAGTAGTGGAAGATCACATCGAGCATAAACAACAAGTTCTCCAACTCTTAAAGGATAACCTAACTTTGGCACTGAATAGAATGAAAAAATAGGTAGATCAACATCGCAGCGAAAGAAGTTTTGATATAAGTGATTGGGTATTTCTACGACTACAACCATATAAACAAATGCCCCTCAAGCAAGCTAAGAAGGATAATAAATCACCAAAGTATTATGGTCTGTACAAGGTGTTGCAAAATATTGGTACTATGGCATACAAATTGGAGCTTCCTGCATCTTCCCGAGTGCACCCAGTTTTCTATGTTTCATGCTTAAAGAAGGTTATTGGTGACAAGATCCTAGTTCAAACAATATTTCCAGAACTTGACGAGGAAGGAAAAATCATATTGGAACCTAAAGCAGTCACAAAAACAAGAAATCGATAGCTGTGGAATTGATCAATTTCAGAGTATCTTGTCAAGTGGAAGAACTTACCCGATGAAGATTCCACATGGGAGGATGAGAATTTTATATAGAAGCATCCAAAACTACTCAAGCGTTGAGGACAACACTTTTTTGAAGGAGAGGGGCATGTTATGTCCCTATAATACTAGTGATTCCCCCATTACTATTGTCATTGTAGCCCTTATTGTTATTGTTGTGCCCCTATTGTCCCCATATTGTTATTATTGTGCCCCATAGAAGCCCACTATTGTTATTATTGTGCCCTTATATTATTATTGTTATGTGAGCTTTGACTATATTGTGACCCCTTAGACTCCTATATATAGAAAGGAGGTTTTTTCATTTGTATCATCCAAGAATTGTTCATTTGTGTAATGTAAAGGAGGTTTCCCCCTCGAAGAGGCTCATTTCTAGGGCCTTGACCTTTCTTTTCTATATTTTTGTGAGCTGGTTTCATAACAATGACATAAGAAAGAAACGAATGAGATGATGTGGAATGAAAGCTACCTAAATGCAAAAATAAAAAAAGGACATGCATTTCGATGGGAAATGCTATGGGTAAAATTTCTTCAGGTAGAGTGCATTACGAGGGTTAGGGAGGATTTCACCTTTTGGACCCTCTAAAAGTTATTCCCCCTTTCTCAAACACTTACGAATGATGTAAGGACCTAGCCATAATGGTTCAAACTTTCGATTCCCTAGGACATAGTGAGCTTGGTAATAGATGAGAACAAGTTCGCCTTCTTGAAAGGTACGAGGGTAGACTTTACGGTCATACTAAGATTTGGTGCACTTTGTAGCCACTTCAATGGTTTGCAATGCAACATGACAATGTTCATTAGTGTTGATCTGAAATGGAGCAGATTAGTAAGGCTGTGCTAATTCCCTAGTCAGAATAAAACCCAAGATGCTTATCATTTGCTTATCAAGTGCTTAAGGATTTAACATTTTTTCTTAAATAATTGATTCCCATGAGAGTTTCTTATGTAAATGTTATAAACTATTTAACATAAAACATATGTTGAAAAACAAAAAAATAACAACAAAGAACATCAAAATACAACACACAACACAGAGATTTGATGAGGAGTCCACCCCTCTTGGGCTACATCTCCTTGGTATAGCTTCCAATGCTTGTGCCTCTCTATTATGCTCAAAATTACAACAAAAGTGTGTTTACATTGCTCAAATTCCTCTAAAACATGTCTCAATGAGTTCAAAATCCTAAAAAATGGCTATCTAGCCTCTTTTTTCATCCAATTTGGATAAGAACTGAAGAAGTTATGACTTCTCCTAGTTCTCCCACTATTTGTTCCACAAATTGCTCCAAAACTGACATAATCCCATAAATTCGCTCCAAAATCCGCTAACTGAGCGAGAATTTGGCCGTGGCGTGGGCCATAACCTGTCGGCCATATCACAAATCGCAATCGACGAGGTTTGGCGGGCTAAAGGTCTTGTTAACACGACAGACTGTTGTGGTAGAGATATCACAGACCCAATAGGGATATAAACTAGAATTCATAACATCTCGCATCCAAGCAGTCTATCACTCATCACAATCGAAAATTGGCATGGGAACATAATTGACAGACCCAACAACATATAAACTGCAACACATAAACCTATCACGTCTAGGGTCTTATCGCTATCGGAACTCATCGCATATTGCTATCGACGGATAATCCATGTATCATATATATATCAGCGGGTATTGGTTGCGATATGCAATTGCAATATATCACATCGCAACCCTGACTATGTCGGGCGCCGATTCTATAAGTCCTCCTTTTCCGCGATTGCGATATGCGATATCACAAATCGCAATCGGCACTGCTTGGGGGTCGATTCTTAACCTGATCCACCTGCGAATTGTGATATGCGAGGGAAAATGGAATCCTGCCACTTGGTGCTTCCCCATTCACTGGGACCTTTGCCACGTCATTAATCCTGCCATGTAGACAAGTCAAACTTGAAATTTTACTTACTCTAACTTTTGCATACGAGCTCGAATTTGAGTTCCGTTCGCACCATTGGATTCAGAATGACGAAGTCTTTGATCTAAAGCTAAGTTTAACAAGATTCTAACACTTTTATTTTTGAGCATAAACTTGAGCACCTAATCACTCCTCCCCACTGGAATACTTTTGGACCCCAAAAGATTATATTCAATCATTGAACATATGAGGGTACTTTTCGCTCACCTTCGCCTCTTCAATCCATTTGGCCTTTGATGGATTTGTACCTTTGAGACCCACTCGAAGATAATCAAAATTTCTCCTCTTTGATGACCTCGTTCTTCTGTCAAGTATGGTGTCTTATTGAAGCTCATCAAGAAATTCTGGAGAAAAATCTTCAATTGATGGAATATGTACACTTTCTCCTTGATCTTAAATCAAAGTAGGCTTATACAATCTCAAATTTTCAAAATTAACAACATAACAAATTTGCATATATGAAGGCAAATCAAGCTTGAAAGCATTATTACCAATCTTTTCCAGAATTTTAAATGGACAACAATGGATTGGTTTCAACTTTTTACATTCACCTTGAAGCCTTTCCTTGCTAATGTATAGCCAAAATTCATCACCTACTTTGAAACTGATGATCCACATGATGTTTATCATGCCTTGCCTTATACTTGCCTTGACTCTTTTCTAGTTGTTCTTGAACTATTTGGTGAATCAACTCAATTTGCTCAATGAATTTCTTTGCTCTATCTATGTGTCCATCTACAACTACATCTTTCTCAAAGATGAAATCCAAAGGCGATTAAGGCAAATAACCAAGATATGGCTCAAAAGGAGAAGTTAGAGTAGAAGAGTGTTTTTCTCAGTTGTAAGCATGTTGAATATAATGCAATTGTTCATCCCGCAACTTAGGATGTTTGCTACAATATCCTCTTAGTAAATGAATAATTGTCCTGTTAACCACTTCAGGTTGACCATTTGTTTGCGTATGGAAGGATGTACTTTTATTCAACTTGGTTTCCATCAAGTTTCATAAACTTGACCAAAAATTCCCAACAAATCGGGATTCACAATCACTTACAATAGAAGTAGGTAATCCAAAATGAACCCATACATTTTGAAATAAAAGTTGAGCTGTTTTTTCAGCTACAGTTTGTTTTTTACAAGGAATTAATATGCACATCTTGCTGAACCTCTCCACAACTACGTACAAATAATCATGACCTTTTCCTGATAAAGGAAGACCTCCTACAAAATCCATAGAAACACTTTCCCATGGATGTGAAGGCACTAGAAGTGGTGTGTACAATCCGAGTTTCCTATTACTAGGCTTAATGATTGTACACAATGAACAACCTCTAATAAAACGTGACACACTTTCAAGCATACGAGGCCAATAAAAATACCTCTTAAGATTTTCCACTGTTTTAGTTACACCGAATTGTCCAGCAATAAGAGAAGTGTGCGCTTCCCTTGTGACATTTACTGTCTCTCCTTGTGGAACACAAAGTTTTCCCAAATGATAAAACAAATTATCATGTACATGGTAGTCTAATTCCTCAATTTGGTGGCCTTGACTCAAGTTTGAATATACCTCTTCAAATTCAGCATCATGTGCGTATCGTTCAACATAACTTTCAGGAAAAACATAAGTATTATTGAGTAAAATGGTTACGTTAACAACCGGTCTAGAAAGCATATCAAAAACTCTTTTATAAATACCTTTCTTGTACCTAATTACCAAGTGGAATTGTTGTAAAAATCCCATCCAACGAAAGTGCCTTGGTTGCTGCAATTTGTTTGAGATTGTAGATATTGAAAAGGTTTATGATCAATGTGAATAATGGTTTCTTTACCCATTGTTAAAATTGGCAACCAGGGAAAAACTTCATGTGGGTCATATTATTCATGTCTGATAGTATTTTTATTAGATTCCTCTCGTCGAGAGGTGTAGGATTTATGTAAAGATCATCCGATTCCGATAAGTATTCATGGAGATATGAATTTATTTTGATTATGGAATTATTATCAAGTCGACCTACAACTCATGTAGGCTCAGAAGCCCACTAGTCGCATCTATTCAAACACCAACGTTGTGTATAAATATAAGAGGACTTTTCCTCATTTTCACTCACTCTTCTCATCACATCTCTCTCTATACTACGCATAAATATGTCTCTTCTCTACTGCGCAGAAATGGGTCTCTCTCTCACACATGTGAAGCTGGACGCTGTTGCACCTGAAGCTACAATTGCAGATCCAAAGATTGACCTGCGTGGCCTAGAAGATATCCTCTTTGGAACTGCATTGTAGGTTCATCTGAATCTCCTCTAGAAGCTGCAACTTTTGGTGGTGGAATGAAGTCAATCCGACGAACGGTTTGCAAGATATCGACTGCCCTAGTTTGAAGCCGGAAACTGCTGAAACTGAAGCTGCAACTGCAGAAGTAAATATTGACCTGTGTAGCCTGGAAGATCTCCTCATCTGAACTGTGTTATAGGTTCATCTGAACCTCCTCTGGAAGCCACAACTTTTGGTGGTGGAATGAAGTCAATCCGACAGTCGGTTTGTGAGATATTGTCTGCCCTAGTTTGACAATGAAGCCGCTAATGCTGATGCTGCTGATCTAGGGTTTGCTACTGCTGATATGAATCAGATTTATTGTACTATTTTTCTCTGCTGAATTATTGAAGATAAAATAATATTTGATCAAAGGGTTTCCCCACACATTGTGGGGTTTGTCCCTGGCTACCCGCCACATCTTGTGTCTCTTGTCTTGGCTTGTTTTCTGTCGATCGTTTAATCTTCTATCTGCACTATGGGGTCCTCAACACTCTTTCATGCTAAAGACAAGCTCCGTGAGAAAGATGACTATCACGCATGGAAGATGTCTATCGATCTAACCCTAGAAGATCCAGGAGTGTTGGACCATGTAAGAGGAAATATTGTTGAGCCTCCATCAAATGCATCCGCTGCTACATGGAACAAATGGAAAACTGAAGAAGTCAAAATAGAAGATCATCCAGGACTCTATCGACAAGCACTTGGTGGCCTACATCTCTGAACTGGACACCTCCAAGGAAATCTATGATAGACTGGGAAATGGCACTCATGACTCTTGAAGGATTACCATCCGAATGGTACGTATTTAGGACTACTCTTCTGAACTATAATGTAATTCCTGGTTTCGAGAAATTAATGGTTAGATGTGTTCAAGAAGAAACAAGGGAAGAAGAGCAAGAAATGCCCATGCCTAAAGGTCCTCCTGCTCCCTTTTCTTTTCATGCTAAGAAAAGAAATAATTCCAGGGCTAAATCAAAAGGAAAGGTTGGACCTAAGGGTGAAAGAAAAGGATGATGTTACATCTGCGATAAAGCAGGTCACTATGCAAGGGAGCACCCTGATAGAAAGGACTCACATCAGGACGATGATCAAAATCCCTCTGATGGAAAATCAAAGGAATGACAAATTCAACAACAAAGGTAAGAGGAGAGCTAGGGAATGATGAAGAGGAAAACCATTCAAGAAGGCTAGAAAGTCCAGGATGTATTAAATGCACCTGACCTCAAAAAGAACCTAGTGTCCATCTCAGCAATGGAAGACAAAGGCTACAAGGTAACCTTCAGCAATGGCAAGGTATGTATATGGAAAAATAATGTTAAAGATGCCTTTACTCTTGGGTTTAGTGTTGATTCATTATATTAGGTCGATGGAAGTCTGCTAGGTGTCATGTCTTGTGACACAACTCTTCAGTCCGAACTTTGGCATCAGAGGTTTGCCCACCTTCATTACAAAGCTCTACCCGATGTAAGACAGATGGTAACAGGGATGCCCAAATTCCAAGTAGAGAAAGAAGGTGTATGTCCGGGATGTGCCAAAGGAAAGTTCAAAAGGGGACCATTCCCCTCAAGCCAAAGCAAGACCTCTAATATATTACAGTTGGTTCACTCAGGCATATCTGAGGCTGGCATTAAGAGGGAGACTACTACACCACATACTCCTGAGCAGAATGGTGTGGCGGCAAGGAAGAACCGCACGATTATGGAAGCTGTCAGGGCCATGCTACATGATCAAAGACTTCCAAAGTTTCTATGAGCTGAAACTACAAACATTGTTGTATATGTACAAAATTGATGCCCTCATCAAGCATTGGGTTCCAAGACTCCTGAAGAAAAGTTCACCGGTAAGAAACCTAATGTTTCTCATTTTAGAATTTTTGGAAGCCTTGTATATTTTCATGTGCCGAAAGAGAAAAGAAATAATTTGGGTGCATCTGAAAAGAAGGGAATTTTCGTGGGCTATGGTGAAAATACTAAAGGCTATAGAATCTATGTAGCCGGTCAAAGGGAAGTCATAATTAGTCATGATGTCACCTTTGACAAAAATATGGCTCTCAACAAGGTGAACAATCTTCTGACTTTGAGGAGCTCTCAAGAAGCTGACACCAGGGAACCGAAAGAAAAGGATGATGAATCAATGCCTGATGTAGAAGAACCCATGGATCCGATTGATCCTCCTCCACATGAGCCTTCCGCTTCTAGGAAGAGGCCTTTATGGCTTAGGGGGCTACTTGATGATGCTGAAGGACATGTTGCACCCCAAGGAACCTTTCGTGAAAGTAAGAAACCTAATAGGTATCAGGGATACCTGACCATCATGAGCACGATCATACAAAATAAGCCTTCATCATTCTCAGACGCCGCCAAGCATCAAGTATGGAAGGATGCTATGACCGAAGAATATGAGTCTATCATGAAGAATGATGTCTGGGAAGTAGTTACTAGACCCTAGGACAAGATAATTGTTACTTCCAAATGGATTTACAAGATAAAGCATGCAGTAGATGGAAGTATGGAAAAGTATAAGGCTCGTTTTTTTGCTTGTGGTTTCTCCCAGAAGGAAGTTATAGACTATGATGTGATATTTGCACCTGTTGCCAGATATATGACCATCCGCTTGATCATAGCCCTTGTGGCTTCACAAGGATGGAACCTACGTCAGATGGATGTCAAGACTGCGTTCTTACATAGCTCGATCAAAGAAGAGGTCTACGTGGAGCAACCTGAAGGATTTGAGATTTATGATTGAAAATCTCATGTATATAGGTTGAAGAACGCTCTTTATGGGCTGAAGCAAGCACCCCGAGCATGGTATGAGAGGATTGATAGCTACTTGATGAAGTTGGGATTCACTAGGAGTGAAGCCGATCCTAACCTTTAAGGTTGAAGATGACAAGCCTCTCATACTGGTGCTTTATGTGGATGACATCTTTCTAACAGGTGTAGACCCTCTCATTAACAAATGTAAGAGGGAGTTAGCTTCTGAATTTGAAATGAAGGACCTAGGACCGATGCACTATTTCCTAGGATTTGAAGTATGGCAAAAGCGAAGGGAAATTGTCCTATCTCAAGGAAAATATGTGGTGAAGATTCTGAAAAGATTTGGTATGGTGGACTGCAAGCCTGTGACTACCTCGAGGATCTTAACTTTCAGAAGTTATATGGTAGTGATGTCGGACCAGATTTGGGAAATGCCTTTAAGTTTCATAAACTCATTCACATTGATGTTCTTAGTGAACCTCCGTCCGAACATATGTTTTGCAGTTAGCATTGTGAGCTCATATTTGGTTAAGCCTCACCGGTTTGATGCCAAGAATCTTCTAAGATATCTTCGTGGCACAATTACTAATGGGTTAAGATACATTGCCGGAGATGTGAGACTACTTGGATATACTGATGCTGATTGGGAAGGTAGTGTGGTGGACCGTAAGAGCACTTCTGGTTGTTGTTTCACCTTGGGATCTGCTTCGATATCCTAGATGAGCAGGAAGCAGAAGTTGGTGGCCTTGAGCATCGCCGAAGTAGAGTATATTGCTGCTAGCATGGCCTCCTGTGAGGCATTCTGGTTGCGAAAGCTCTTCAGTGAGCTGTTTGGATTTACATTGGATACCACTGTGATCCTATGTGACAACCAGAGGTGGGATTCGATTATTGAGGAATCCCATATTCGTCGATTGCTCCAGCAGATAGACATCATCTGGGATATGGTAAGCCGATGAGCAAGGAGGCTCCATCGCATTAAGATGATGTATAGGTCGATACACCTTGTCAAAGCCCCGAGGAAAGATCTAATTTGTGATTTTCCTAAACGACTTGGAGTCGTCAAGAAACCCTTGTACAAGGGTCCTGCATGTTGCATACATTGAGCTCTAGGAGCTCTGAGGGCTTGCGGTTCTTACTGGAGCAACATATGACCATAGGGTGACTCACCCTCCCCTGGTGGTGCACGCTGGAATAAGATGACTCACTCTCTTGTGGGACAAGATGATTCGCTCTCTTGTGGAATAGGATGATTCGCTCTCCTGTGTAGCAGGATTGATGTGTTCTCCTGTGAGACCTGGATTGATGTGTTCTCCATGGAGATTGTAGCAAGATTGATGTGTTCTCCTATGAGGCTTGGATTGATGTGTTCTCCATGGCGACCTGGATTGATGTGTTCTCCATGGCGATTGTAGTAGGATTGATGTGTTCTCCTATGAGGACAGGATTGATTAGTTCTCCTGTCGAGGCATCCTACCCATGCAGTTTGGGACTCATGGGAAGTACCTCTCATCTGATCAATGAGTAGGGAAATGAAGTTAGGGACCATAGTAGTACCGATGGATGCATCGTTGTATCTACCGTACTCCCTATGCTAGGATGACCTCCATTGATCTGGGATCAATGATACTAGTTTGGAACCAGTGGTAGGAGTTGTACCATACTATGACGCTGACTTCGGGTCGGTTGAGACTGGTCTGGGATCAGTGGTACATGCTTCGAGACTGACTTCATGTCAGTGCAGTACTGGTCTAGGACCAGTGAGAGTGGTACAAAATATGACACTGACTTCGGGTCGGTTGAGACTGGTCTGGGACCAGTGGTACACTCTCTGAGACTGCGATACTGGTCTGGGACTAGTGGTAGGAGTGGTACTTACTATGAAGCTGACTTTGGGTTGGCTGAGACTGGTCTGGGACCAGTGGTACGCACTTTGAGACTGACTTTGCGTTAGTGGAGGATGATACTGGTCTAGGACCAATGGAGTTGTAATCACTATGATGCTGACTTTGGGTTGGTTGAGATTGGTCTGGGACCAGTGGTACATACTCTGAGACTGACTTTGAGTCAGTATGATACATCCTCGATCATTTCTTCTTCTTCATAATTCAGACAAAAGCAGAGCAGAACAGAACAATGCAAGAGCAGAGCAGAACAGAGCAAAACAGTACCGATCAGTACAGGGCAGAACAAGACAAAGCAGAATAGGCAGAATAGAGCAGAGCAGGGCAAGGGTCAGGCTATACAAGGCAGTGCATTTGATGGATGAATAGTAACAACTGATAGACAGATTGCAGATGAAGTTCTCCCTGGTTGAGAGGGAGTGTTAAAATTGGCAACCAGGGAAAAACTTCATGTGGGTCATCTTATTCATGGCTGATAATATTTTTATTAGATTCCTCTCATCGAGAGGTGTAGGATTGATATAAAGATCATCCAATTCCGATAAGTATTCATGGAGATATGAATTTATTTTGATTATGGAATTATTATCAAGCCGACCTACAACTCATGTAGGCTCAGAAGCCCAACAGTCGCATCTATTCAAACACCAACGTTGTGTATAAATATAAGAGGAATTTTCCTCATTTTCACTCACTCTTCTCATCACATCTCTCTCTCTACTACGCAGAAATGAGTCTCTTCTCTACTGCGTAGAAATGGGTCTCTCTCTCACACATGTGAAGCCGGAAGCTGTTGAACCTGAAGCTGCAACTGCAGATCCAAAGATTGACCTGCGTGGCCTAGAAGATCTCCTCTTTGGAACTGTGTTGTAGGTTCATCTGAACCTCCTCTAGAAGCCACAACTTTTGGTGGTGGAATGAAGTCAATCGACGAACGGTTTGCAAGATATCGACTGCCCTAGTTTGAAGCCGGAAACTGCTGAAACTGAAGCTGCAAATGCAGAAGTAAAGATTGACCTACGTGGTCTGAAATATATCCTCATCTGAACTGTGCTGTCGGTTCATCTGAACCTCCTCTGGAAGCCGCAACTTTTGGTGGTGGAATGAAGTCAATCTGACGGTCGGTTTGTGAGATATCGTCTGCCCTAGTTTGATAATGAAGCCGCTAATGCTGATGCTGCTGATCTAGGGTTTGCTACTGCTGATATGAATCAGATTTATTGTACTATTTCTCTCTGCTGAATTATTGAAGATAAAAGAAGCTTTGATCAAAGGGTTTCCCTAGACATTGTGGGGTTTGTCCCTGGCTAGCCGCCACATCTTCTGTCTCTTGTCTTGGCTTGTTTTCTGTCAATCGTTTAATGTTCTATCTGCACTTTACTTTATGTACATGTGATCGCTAATCTGTGGAATATAATAAGAAAAATAAGAAAATTGTTATAAGAATAGAACATACCATAACTTAACACCCATCAAGTAATGCTTCCATTTCTTCACACTTTGCAGCAATGCGTAAATCTCTTTATCATATGTAGGATAATTAATAACAACACCATTAAAAATTTCAGAATGAAATGAAATGGGCTTACCATGCTGTAAAATAACTGCACCATGGCATAGTCACTTGCATATGTTTGTATTTCAAATGGTTGTTTCAAATCTGGCAATGCTAAAACTGGGGCTGAACTGATCTTTTGTTTTAAAGCATCAAATGATTTTTGTTGTTTGCCTCCCCACTAGAAGACAACCTTCACGCTGGTCAA
Source organism: Pinus tabuliformis (assembly GCA_031772625.1). NCBI lineage: Eukaryota > Viridiplantae > Streptophyta > Pinopsida > Pinales > Pinaceae > Pinus > Pinus tabuliformis. The sequence continues at coordinate 592,711,514 of CM062804.1, forward strand.
AGCATGTAGTGGAGCTGCTATGGAGGAGAAATTGGAAATGAATTTCCTCCAATACTGCGCTGCTCCCAGAAAACTCCTTACTTCTGTGACTAATTTGGGTATTGTCCAATTCATAATGATCGAAAATTTAGAGGGGGTCAATCTTCAGCTCACCTCCTCCAACTATGTGGCCCAAATACACTAAGGAATTTTTCCCGAATTCACATTTAGACATCTTCAGAAATAATTATTCTTTTCTCAAGACATCCAACACTCTCCTCACATGCTTGACATGCTCTTCTCATGATTTGTTGAATATCAAAATATCATCTAAATAGACAATTACAAACATCATTCATAACTCTCATGACTATAGCTGGAGCATTGCAAAGACCGAAAGGCATAACCAACCACTCAAACAATCCATGTTTGGTTTTAAAATCAATCTTCCAAATATCTTCCTCAGCTATTCTAATTTGATGATATCCACTTCTCAATTCTAATTTAGTGAAATATTTTTCATTCTTCAACTGATCTAGCAAATCATCTATTCTGGGAAGTGGATATCGATTCTTTATGGTAATTTTATTCAAAGCTTGATAATCTACACACATGCACTAGGTTCCATCCTTCTTGGGTACCAAAATAATTGGTGAAACACATGGCGAAGTAGAGGTACGAATTACACCTTTATCTAACAATTCTAGGACTTGTTTCTTAATTTCTAAACTTTCTAGAATTGACATTCGATACATACCGATGTTTGGGAGTGGTCAGTCTTGCTGTAGCTGAATTCCCCTTTTTGGTGGAAATCCCTTTGTTTCTTGAAACATGTCTCCATATTGATTGACCACATCAACCAATTTAGCTATCAGCTTCATGTCACAACCTACAAAAGGTTCATGCTCCGTGTCATTCTTCTGCTTGATCATAAGGAGCACGAGATTCTTGCTGGAATTGACCAATCGTTTCATTTTCCCTTCTCTTGCCAATGACAGATTAAGCTTCCTACAATGGGCTCTCACAATATACTCCACTTCATTTTTGAACAAATGATATTTGTTCTCAAATCTATGGAAAATGACTTTCCTGTCATACAGATACGAGCTTCCCAACACAATTCCAGAAATATCCAGTGGCACTACATCTAATTCGACTTCATCAACGAAATTGGCAGTAATAGAAAGCCTGAAAACACATTTTCTTGTGACCTGAAGATTTTCATCCTTGGTTATCCAACCTAATGTATATGGTTTATGATGAGGCATGATTTCTAGATTCAACTTCTTAACCAAGTATGTAGAAATTAAATTTTCTTGGGATCCACTGTCAAACATTGTATCAATCTTGGTGTGTTTGGAAATAACTCCGATATGGAACAGCTCAATTCTATTTTCCTCATTCGAAATGTTGTTGGAGTTATTTTTTGTGCTGGTGCTTGCCACGACTTCCTTTTTGCTTGCTTTTGCCACAGTTTTTCCCTTAGTGACTGTGGCTGCAATCTTTGATTCATCACCTGAGTCAGAACCCAAGTCTTGTTGTACAACAATGTTTGTCTTCCGTTTCCCTTTATTGTTAGATTTCTTTGGTCTTAATTTAGGATGAAGCTTCTAGCAATGCGCTTCATCATGGCCCTCTTTGGAACAATTCTTGCACACAGGTTTCTCCCCTTCTTTCTTAACATAAGCATTTTTCTTCTTCTTTCCTTTAAAATTATTTCCTTTTCCACCACTTTGGAATGGCTTCTTCTTACCTTCTTCTTGTACATTTTCCCTCTTTCTTCGAGGTGTGTAGCTTGAACACATACCTTATCAATATTTGTGGGATTAAACATAAGGATGGTATGTTGAATATAGGTATGCAAACCTCCTATATTTTTCAGTAAAGTATCTTGTGAGTGTAAGTCTACTCCTAGCATAAGAGCTCTTCTCCTAAACTCTTGAGTATACTCTTGCACATTTTGACCTTTTAACTGTCTAAATTTTTTTGAATTCACGATAGTTTTTTGCATATGGGCTAAAGGGTAGAATTGTCCTTTTATAGCAACAATGAAATCAGAGCAAGTAATAGAGATCTTACCATGTTTTTTGATATTGTCTTGAGTCCTTGCTTCCCACCAAATGAGTGCTGCACCCTCCATTCTCAATGAAGGCAACTAAATTTTGATATCATCCTCTTGAAGGTTCTGAATTCTACAATACACCTCCAACTGACGAATCCAGTTATCCATCTTTTATGCGTTGACTTCTCCATTGTACATAGGCAACTCGAATTTAACATCAAGCTTTAGAAAAGGTGATCTACCAGTTCCTTTTGTAGAATGATGATGAGTATGAGTAAGGGTTGTATTAGTGGAATATTGTGAAGATTATTGTGAAGAAGAAGATGAAGAAGATGGTGGAGAGGGTGGAGGCTTGTCACCATTCCCATTACCTCCTCCTGAAGATCCTTCTCCTTTGAGAGGTTTGGAACTTTCTCCTTGAAATCTACTATTCCTCTCTTCATAGAGGACCTTCAACAACTCTGTCATATCAAAGAAAGCCTTTCTAAAGGTCTTCTCATCTTCTGTCATGATAGGTTCTCCTTCATGAGACATGGTCTCTGAAGACTCAACTGCAACTTCTGCAACTTGAGGATGTACTAGTGTACAAGACTTTGGCAACCTTGCTCTTCTCCCCCTTGAGCCAACTATAGGGCTTTCAACTAGCTTCCCTTCTCCTGTTTTCAGTTTTAACCTTGTTATTATGACACAAACTTGCAAACAATTAAATCCTTCTTTCACAAAGCAAATCTAGTAAGCAAAAACTAGTGCTCTGATATCAACTTGATCTAAAATGGAGCATATTAGTAATTCTATGCTAATTCCCCATTAAGAATAAAACCCAAGATGCTTATCATTTGCTTAATTATTTACCATTTTTTCATAATTAACTGATTCCCATGAGTGTTTCTTAAGTAAATTTTATAAACAATTTAACATAAAACATATGCTGAACAACAACAAAATAACAATAAATAAATCAAAATACAACACACAACACGAATGAATGGTAAAAGTTCATGCATAAATGAATGGTGCCTTTCTTATTTAGGACGGGAACAAGATAGTACACCCATGTGGTGTATTCAATGTGGTAAATGAAACCAACCTACTTGAGCTTATCAATTTTGGCTTTGATAGCATCGTGCTTGGAAGGATGGATAAGACTTTTCTTTTGGTGGATAGGAATGGAATTGGGCCAAGTGTCGATGTGATGTTCAACAATGGTGGGATCAAGTTCGGGCATCTTGGAATAAGTCTAAGCGAAAACGTCATGAAATTATTTGAATAACTTAGTGTAAGCATCAATTTATTCCGGGGTGCATTGTGCCCCCAAGGTGATATTTTATTCAATCCCTGGTTTATTCAAAATGTTAATTTTGATGGTAGGAGAGATGTTAGCCATATTTCCTTCTTCGAAATAATCTGGTGCAAGAATGGGGTTTTTGAACTAGTCAACCTCACCATGGATGAAGTCTTTGGACTCCACAACATATTGATCATGGGTTTGTTGCGGAAGGAAGTATGCATGATGGTGCATATCATCCCAAGGATAATCAGGGGTGGTCATGGCTTCCATGATGTCTTCATCAGAATGAAAGATGGGAGGATGGGAGGAAGAGAGACCACATGATGAAGAGGAGCTACTTGAGGCATCTTCATGAGAGACAAGGTTCACATGTGCATCATCAACTAGGGGAGACAAATAACTAGTAGATGTAAAATCTACCGATGAAGTGTTCGTCGAAGAAGGTTTGACATAATCACAATAGGAAACATCAAGAGAGTCCCAATAGATCGATCCCATGGATGATGACAGGTAGAAAATAGGGGTGGAACTTTCTGTCATCTCAACATCAGGGGGGAAATCACAATGTTGGGTTGGGAAACCTCCTGTTCTGGCATAATAGTAGGACCAGAACCCACAAGTAGAGGGGAAGTGGAATCACTACGAGTGACATTTAACTCACGAAGCACTTGAAGTGTATTGCGAAAATATTCAAGATGGGGAAAATGATGGGAATAATGGCCATAGTTTTCACACAAAGCACAAAGGTGATTCATGCACAAGGATCTTTTCTTCTTAGCTAATTCAGGTAAGGTGACATGGACCTCAGGAATGTTAGAGTCAGGAAAGGTACCAGACACGAAATTCCTTATATGAGGGAGCTCAAGATAATTATTGGTGGCATGCACAACAACATCGCACAAAGCGCATGGAGGAGTAGGCTTTGGTGGTTTAGGAGGAACTGGATTTGTTTGGGGTGCCTTGTCTTTGGGTCCCTTCTTCTGGGATTTACCCCCCTCACCAGATGCTTTTGCAACAAGATTGGATTCCTGTTGATGTTGTTGTGGAACTAAAGCAAAGGAAGGGGTAGGAAAAATAGGTTGAATCAGGGTCAAAGATGTGTAAGGTTTGAATTGATTGGGAGGAGTGTTTGCAGGAGGATCAATATACCAAACTGGAATCCCCAAGGTAACGTTAGGTAAAATCAATGTAGCCATAATAGGGGTAGAGTAGATTCCAGGGGGTGAGAATAAGAAAGGTATATGACCAGAAGGGTAATGACCTAGGGAAATTACTCCCGTATGGTTGAGACCCAAGGGAATGGTTCCAGGCTGAAAAGGGTCAGGAGAGATACCAATAGAAGGAAATGGGCCTAGAGGATTTGTACCTGAAGGCTAGGTTGAGTTAGGAGAAGGAGGTTGCAGAGGGGTTGGATGTTGTAAAGGTGTACTAGAGCACTTATGGGCATATCATGATGCCTAAAGCATGCAAACACTAGATGATCTAGGCTCATAAGGGATATGCGGTGGGTCATAGTAAGCCCCAAGAAGAGTGGAATCTTTATAGACTCCAGGAGACACATTGGTTAGGGAAGTGATAGTATTATTTCCAATCATTTATGATATAGTGGTATGAGGATATGTCTAAGACTAAGGGTCATAGTAAGTCAACTAATCAATAATGACGATCTTTCCATTGTGGGGAAAGCACATATTGCGAAAGACAATGGATGCGACAATAGACATGGCATAGGTGTAACTATGACCCAAAAAGATGTTATAATATAATGGGGCATCAATGACTTCAATATCAATTAAGACAATATTACCAACAAGAATGATAGGAAATTTGCGATACAAATTGAGGGGCTATGAGGGGTGACTGTCCCAAGCACGAAGAGTGATAGTGGATGGGGACAGATAAGGGGAACCAAGTTGCTTCCAAACACTATCATCCATCACACAGGTGGAGGCACCTTCATATATGATACACCGCTGGACCATGGTATTATTTATGGAGACTGGTATTTGAAAGGAAACTAAGGAAGGAAGGGGGGGATGTTCCACTTTTTCAACATCAAAGACAATCAGATGATCGTCAGAAGGATCCACAACGCCTAAAGAAGAGAGTAGAGATTTCCATTGGGATGGGAACGTATGGAGGACTTCTAGCATTGACATGGCAATAGGGGACTACACCAAGTAATCTACTATGTTATAGGTATTGGAAGATTTAGAAGAAGCATCATTTCGACGTAATGGACCTTTCGAGATCTTGGGGGGACCTTGACTTTAGGTAGAGAGAACTATAAGGTTCCATTTGGTGATGACATAGGCTCACTGGAAACTTTTGGTTGGGGATTAGTCGCTGACTTGGCAGGGAGCTTGTCATATTAGCGCGACCGAGTTTGAAGGTTGACTTCATTGGAATTCATCATGAGGATCTGGTAATTGTTCTGTATTGGGAAGGTTGGGGGGTTGCATTACCCTATGTGGGTTGGGAAGCTACATATCGGTCATGGGGAAAAGGATTTGTAAGCACAACTGATTGTGATGAAGCAGGAGGAGGAGGAGGTGGAGCAATGGACTGAAGCCCTCTAGAATCATCTTCTTGAGCTTCCAATGCTTGGTGCATCTGAGGTAACAGGGAACAATCGTGAGTATAATGGCCAAATACTTCACAACATGCATAAGGTTCATTCGTTCGAAGAGGCTTGTTTTGCTTGGGTTGAATGCCCTTTTGATGGGTTGTGAGGTTAGGCTAGCCACCCTGAGGGGTATTAGGTGCTAGACCCTGATTTCCTTGGTTACCTTGAGATGGATGGTTTCGGTTACCCTTTCCCTTATTATTCCTCTTGGGGTTGGGGGGATTGGTTGCACTCTGCTGAGCATACACTTGAACTTGAGGAGGTGGTTGTTGTTGTGGTAGAGGTGGAGGAGGCATGGGAGGTTGGGGAGTTGGTACTGAAGGGGATGAAGCATTAGGCGGTGCATAAGAATAGAAAGAATTGGTGACAACATTGGGATAATTGGGAGAAAAAACATCTGGCCTTGACATCGATTGATGCGGATGGGGGTATGTGTATGAAGTGATTGAAAATTGGTAAGGGTTTCCATGAGAAGGAGCAGGTGGGGGATAGGTGTAAGTGGAACTGGTTCCCCCCTGGTGTTGACCATAACTCATGTGAGGTTGTGGATATTGTGGAGGTTGAGGGTGAGAGATAGATCCAATGATATCATTAGCAGTATGAGATGCCCCCAGTGCATTAGCAGCACCAGGCCGAGGCACATTAGGAAGGATAGTATAAACATATCCTGGCTGTGCATAGATCATGTCATATTTCAAAGCTACTTGGAGTGCTTCTTCCTCAGACTGGGGGAAGTGGGAGGTGACATCTTTACCAATGGGGACCAAAAGTGATTTAAGGAACCAATCCATATAGATACGGTCTTCAAATTCAGGAGCCCTACACATGCTCCTCCTTCTACGCCATTCTTGGACATGGTCAGATAGGCAGGAGGTATAAGTTTGATGGAAAGAGGTCAAGATTTCAATAATAATGTCATATTGGACGGGTAACTAGAAGTATGACATAAAATATTTGGCTAGAGTCGTGAAGGTGGAATGGGAGGCATGCGGTTGGTCTACATACCACTTGGCAACAACTCCAGTAAGGGTGCGTTGGAACAGACGCAGATGAATGAGTATTCAATGATGGAATTGGATGAACACTACATATGAAAAGAACGAAAATAATGTGGGATCTTCTCCAGGATTACCTTCGAACTTGGGGATGTCAGAAAGAAGCATGGTAGGCATAGCAGGCCAATTGGGGTCATGGAGAAGAGGATTGTTGATGAGCTGGCTGAAATCAGGGAGGCTCAAACCAACCATAAAAGGAAGCAATGGAGGAGTAGTGACCATACCGGTAGAGGTTCCGCTTATCGAGTTACCTCGGTTACCACCATGGTTTCCCCCACCCACATTGGTGCCTAACATGGTGGAGGTACAGGGTTGAGAAGACGCGGAATCAAAGGAAGAACTGGAAGAATCAACAGAACCAGAGTCAAAATAAAGACTCAATGGAGGACTAGGAGGATGAACTCTAACTCGATGGGGAGGAGTAAGATGTCCTAAAGGAAACTGGGGGTGAAGGCCACGAAGTATCTACGACAAAAGCCTAAGGGGCACAATGATGTTAAGACAAAGATGACACAACAGACTAAAAGGGAATGATAGGATAAAAAGATCAACAAATAACAAGCAAACACCTAGTGTAGTGGTGCCAAGTGTAAACTAACTATATTAATATGCCACTATAATTCAAGAAAACATGTCCTATTAAAAAAATGACCTCTAGCTTATAGGTGATCTATATCCTCAAACAAGTTCTAAATTTAATGTTTCAGATGGAATTCCAAAAGACTTCTTACTTGATGGAATATGATCCCCACAAGCAGAGTTTTCTAGAGAAAGTTGGGGTATAGAACCAATCGTTGCCCACAGCCAGTCCTATAGGGTGTTTTCCTATGATGGGTCACTATGGTTAACTTCATCCCATGGGTGGTCAAGTCTTGAGCTTCTTGGTGATCAACCATTGCGTGAGATTCCCTGCCACGAGTTGGGTAGCCCCGAGGAGAACCGCTTGCACGATGACCTAGCCTAAGCCCCTCTGAATAGGGTTTCTGACGCATTCCAACTTTGGATCATGGGATGGTGAAGGATTTTAAGCTCCCTAATATGTCAACTTCTATGTCTCAATGTAAGTGATCGATGGATGTTATTGGAAGCCTATCCCATTGATCCTACACCTAACTACACATATTGTTTGGCCCTGGTGCCCAAATGGGCTTAATCTATGTGTGTTGAATTATTAAGGTGTAGTGTTTCAAGTCTTGTATTGGCGGTGTTAACCAAGCTCACGTTCACTTAGGTTATGTGTGTGTGAAAATGATGTGTCAAGTGGATGAGTTAATTAAGCATGTTTTATGATGCCATGTGCTGTTTAAAATAAAGTGTTGAAAAACTATAAATAATGCTGAAAATGGATAGTAAAATGAACAACAAATCCAAGCACACAAATCCCCACCCAAGAAGGCTATCAAGAAGCTGAAAAAGAGGAGGTAAACAAGCTACTCAAAGACAAATAAATGGCCAAAGTATCTAATGTCTAAGGGACTATGATCTAAAGGCACTAATATGCTGTAAATGGTGCAGACAAACAACAAAAATCAGAGGTGAAACATGCTAAAAAGGATAAGAAAAAAGCTCCAAAACCTAGGGCACACAAGGGGATCCTAAGGGGGAAAGGCAACACCAAAATCTAAATGGAGTAAAATGAAGAAGAAAACTATCCAAGAGGGTTGTAAAATAGCGGAAAAAATGTTAGAAATAAGAGGCTGAAAGTGTTGTACCCTAGACTCCTCAACTCAACAAATCTCTTCCTAAATGATGGAGGTGTACTCTAAACCCTAGGGGGATTTTTCCTTCCTCAATGAGAAATTACTAAGAGAATCTAGGCCTAGGGTTGTCTTAGGAAAGAATAGAAACCCTTCCTAATACACACGCAACACAGTCAGTAAATTTGAAAAATTATGAAAAATAATGAAAAATGACAGAATGCTGATTCTAACCTGAAATGTGCATTGGAATGTAGAAAATGGGCCAAAAAGTGTGTTTTTCTCACGTAACTCTTGCTTGACAGTTTTCACCCAGATTTTTCTGTCTCCTACTCGGCTAATACATATGACTTGCGAAAAGATGCAGAAAACCAACAGAAAGAATTTTTTTTCTAGAAAACAAATTGGATCTAAAAATAGAATTTAAGAGGCTAGAAATGGTTGGAAAAACACTTAAGAAAATTGAAACGACAATCACCAAGGATCTGAATTACTACACCAGTGGATTTTCCATTTGTTAGTGTAAATATTTCAGAAAGGTGTACCAAAAACACTTCACTTAAGTCATTGGTGACAATTGACCCTAACAATAAGATATGGTTGTTTATGCTTCAGATCTACAATGGAAAAAGAATAAAACCTTGCAACAAAAAAGATCATATGCAATCCAAAACATAGAACAGTAAAAAATAACTGATGCAATAACCCAATATAAGAAAACTTTAAATGAATAATATTTTTATTAGAAAACACCTGGTGAAGGAGGTTTACAACAAGGGTCTGCAAATCCCCCTTCATGGGATGGGTCCTTTGATGTCCTTGTGCTTCAACGATCTGTTTCTCTCTCTCAATATGCAGAACCCCAAAAGAAAGATATAACTCAGTGGGAGCTCAAATGTGAGAATATGATAGTGATGACAATGATAGTGATCATGGTGAAGAATGAATGAAAAACCCTCTTATTTATAACAAAGTATTGGGTTAAATTAGAAATTGGAAAATAATAAAATATTATTGACCAAATCAAGATCTAACTATTAGGAATACTTTATTATATTTTTTGGAGAGGGAAAATATATTCAAAGTGGTCAAATATCTTTGTTTAGAAAATGGTTAAAGTAATTAACAAATAAAATGATTTATTAATCACTTTGCAAGGATCAATACGGATTAAGAAAGATGTGAATTTGAAATAATTATTACTAGTGATTTAACAATTATTCCAAATATAAAATTAAGGAATAATAAATAAATAGTGATTTATTTAATTATTCCTAGGTGATTTAGTCAAATGAGTTAAGAAATACATATCAAATAATTATTTCTAGAGAAAATTAAATAAATAGTGATTTATTCAATTATTCTCATGGGATTTTTTGATTTTAAACATAAATAATTTAATAAAAATGGTTTACTAAATTATTTCCTATCGTGAAAGTGATTTTATTATGGTAAAATTAATCCTACATGTGTATTTCGATCCACCTAGTTAGAAATGGCTAGGCGATCATTTTTTAGGTGATAACATGATTGACTAAATCTCTTTTTGAGGCCATAAATATAACATGAAGAAATTATTTAGTAACGGATAAATGCGAGTGAGCATTGCCTTGTAAAGCTAAAACAATCCAACTACTAATAAGAACCATAAAGTATAAACATTCCTCGATCCTAAATCACCTTTATCCTTTTAAAGAGTGTAAACATCCTATCTCCCCTTGCTTTATCCCAAAGGAAAATGCAAATAATGCATTCAAACATGGAGAAGTTGGCCTCAAGAAATAAGCAAGAAGAGAAGTAGACATTACCTTAAACATTATCCAGTAGGGAGAAACAATTGTAATATTCTATAATATAAGAATAACCCTACGCACCATTTTTTAGTGTTATTCTCCACTTTATTTAAAATCAAAATTCACATTCGCTTAAATTTGGAATATTAATATCAAAATGAATCCTTTGCTACATAGAACACTAACATGAAAAGCGATCTCGAAATACCTAATGTTGACATAGTATTGAAAAAATGTTGGCTGTTATTTTCACCTTCTCATGTTCGTCTCCACACAAAAACTTCCCGAAAAAGCATCATAACAAAATGTTTGAGTCAAGAGGTGGTCCTTAATTTTTGTTCTCCTCATTAAAAATATATATATATTTGATATTTATGTGCTTGATTTTCAATTTATTGCTCTGAATAAATACTTCACATGCATAAAAAGAAATAACATGACACATAATATTATTCAAATACAAAAATTATACACTAGTTTATATATGTATTAAGTGAGGAAACTTAAGAAATGATTCCTTGAATTTGTGGATGACATCTATAGTAAATACAATGGCATAAATTGGCGTGTCACACCTAATCCAACCCCAGTTGGCAAGAAATAGGCTATATTCCATATGACATTGTCAAAAATTGGTCACCTCTTGGGCGCGTACGCGTGCGCGCACACACACACACACACACACACACATAGAGAGAGAGGATTTGTATACCCATATGTTTTTGAAAAGGTGATTCCTTTTCATTTGCATGTTCTTAAAGGAAGATCCCCAAAGTGAATCCATCAAGTGAATGAAACCAATGAAAAATAATATGATGGCCATGATTTAAGTCTTCCAATAGTGTATACACTAATAGTTATGTTAACTCTCTTGCTCCAACGATTTTTGAATTTTCCTATCAAAATTCATATAATACCAATTTGAACAATCACTTGATCCCCTTTATAAGCATGTAATGTATTAAATGTTTCTAATAATGCTCTCCTCTCCCCTCTTCTTACCTATCATCAATGAAAAATAGAGTGTTTATTGGGTTGGTTCTAATTTTTTCTAAAGATTGGCAAAATTACTCCTATAGTTTTATGTGAATGAGATATTTGTTGTTGACATAAGTAACATTGTCTTTGTTGTTGTTTTCCAAATATAGGAAATAGAGAAGCTTATAACAAGGACCTTTTTTTGTATGGGACAACACTTTCTGATTTTTTGAGCATAAACGAGATAATATTAGACTCCACCAGTGCCTCACACTATGGCTTGTTTGATTGTTTACTGCTTAATAATTAGTTAATAAAAAATAATTTGTTAGAAAAATAATTGGCTTACTTGCAAGTATGTGAGAGCATGAAGGAACCTTTAATATTAATGTCTTCCCAAAAGGAATATGCCATGGATATATAATGATCTAAACAAAATATAGATCAAATCACGAGCTTCTAAATTCAAATCAACTCCATTCCTAGAGAATTTCCAAATGTTATGAACTCTAGTGCATTTGATGGAATAACAAGCCATATTCCAGACCCTTATTTAGTTGGAGAGATCATAATTATAGGCCATGATGGAGGCATCATAATCAAAATTAACATTAGACTCATTATGAGTAACCCCACCTTGACCTTAGCTTACTTTTAACTCTTTAGTAACACATTGAAAACATTCAACTATAGATTGCCTTACCACACCTAAAAATTAAGTTAATATTTCAAACAACATCATTGAGTGTGACTCTACGTTGCTTCCACCTCCATTACATCAAATTTGAAAATTGTGACTAGAGACTTCCATTGGTCCCAGTCATCTCATTCTCTTACTAAGGACAATTCACTCGCTGGGATGGTGTTGTTCCTAGCTTCCCACAACCTACAAGGTTGACACCACAACAACTAGAGGAAAAAAGAGCAAAAGGTCTTTGTTATAATTATGATAGAAAATACACTAAAGGTCATAAGCATGCCAAGAAGATATTATTTTGCATAGATTGTGAAGAGGAGAAGGAAAAGGAACAAGAAACATCAAAAGAAGAATATATACACCAGGAACCAAGCCCAGGTGCTAAAAAAGAAGATATGAATCCAACCATATCTTGTAATGCATTGGTGGGAATTACCACTCCTCAAAATATCAAGATAGAAGGATATATCAAGAAGAAAAAGGTAATAGTGCTGATTGATTGAGGTAGTACTCATAATTCTATTCATTGTAAGATAGTCAAGGATTTGAATTACTTTCCATATCTAGCGCCAAAGTGTCAAGTGATAGTTGCAAATGGAGGAACTATACATTGCTCAATAAAGTGCCATAATATCAATCTAGCCATGGGGTAATATGTATTAAACAACCCAATGTTTTCCATTCCAATGGGTATTGTAGATGTTGTTTTAGGTATCCAATGGTTAAAATCTTTGGGGATGATAACTTTTAATTTTCAAGAAGTTTTCTTGAATTTTTTCTTAGAAGGAAAGGAAATTGACTTAACGAGTATCAGAGGGAAAATTTGTAAGATAATTAGCTCTAATGGCATGACAAAGCTTTTAAAGGAGGAACAACAGGGGATAATTGCACAATTATGTTCACTAGATGTTCAAACATATAAGCCATCCATTTCTCCAAATCTCCAAAGAGTCCTTGACAATCATTCCAGAGTATTTTAGACTCCCAAAGGTCTCCCACCTATTCACAATCATGATTATTCTATTCACTTCATTTCGGGAAGCATTCCTCCAAACATTATACCTTAAAAATATCCTTATGCCTAAAATAGTGAAATTGAATGTATGGTTGCAAAAATGCAAGAGGCAGTTATAATTCAACCTACCCAAATTTATTTCTCTTCTCCAGTTTTATTTTTTCATAAGAAGGATGAATCATTGTGTATATGTCTGGATTATAGAGAGATCAACGAGCTCACTATTAAAGATAAGTTTCCCATTCTTGTCATTGATGATTTTTTGGATGAATTACATGGAGCAATTTATCTCACGAAGCTGGATCTTCGTTCAAGATATCATCAAATTAGAATGAAGATAGAAGAAATTCTCAAAGCAACATTTGGAACTGATGAAGGTCATTATGAATTTTTGGTCATTCCTTTTAGCCTTACTAATGCACCTTCCACATTTCAAGGTTTGATGAATTCCACTTTCAAACCCACCCTTAGAAAAGTTTTGTTAGTATTTTTTGTTGATATACTAATCTATAGAAAGTCTTGGAAAGATCATGTTCAACATATTGACAGGGTGCTCAAACTATTGGAGGAGAAACAATTGTATGCAAAATCCTCCAAATGTCTCTTTGGAGTATAGGAAGTGGAATATTTAGGTTATATTATATCCCATGAGGGTGTTAAGGTATACCCTAACAAAATTAAAGCTATAAAGGAATGGAAAATCCCCATAACCTTAAGGCATATTTGAGGATTTCTCGGGTTGACAGGGTATTATCGTAAATTTTTTAAGAATTATGGGAAGATAACAACACCTCTAACAACATTATCGAAGAAAGATGAATTTTTTTGGACTCCAAAAGCAACTAAGGCCTTTGAACATCTTAAAGAGGCAATGTGTCGAGCTTCGATATTAGGTACACTAGACTTCACATTTTTTTTTTTAATTATGGGATGCGATGCCTCAGGAAATGGCATTTGTGTTGTTTTAATGCAAGAAGGAAGACCCATTGATTTTAAAAGTCGTCTAATTAAGGGAAAATATTTATTGAAAAATATTTATGAGAAGGAAATGTTGGAAATGCTACATGCATTGAAGAAATGACACCCTTACCTACTGGGAAGACACTTCAAGGTAAAAATAGATCATGGAAGTCTTAAATATTTTTTGGAACAAATATTATATTCTAAATAACAATAAAAATGGGTCACAAAGATGTTGGGTTATGATTTTTGAAATCATCTACAAAAAAGGGAAGAAAAATGTTGTTGCAGATTCACTCCCAAGAAGGGATGAGGAAGTGGAAGCATTGTTTTGTGCCATTTCTATTATCTAGCCCGATTGGATAACATAAGTAAGGTATGAATGGAATAATGATGAAGAGGTATGGACACTCATTCAAAAGTTTCAACAAGATCCCAATGCATCTAATTCATTTATTTGGAAAAACAATTCACTATAGTACAAAGATTGCTAATATCTATGTAAGAACTCCTAATTTAAACAAAAGGTTCTTTTGTAATTGCACACCTCTCCTATAGGAGGGCATTCAAATTTTTTAAAAACTTACCACAAGGTCAAGATTTTTTTTTTTTTTTGGATGGACTTAAATCTGTCATTCAGAAGTTTGTGGCAAATGTTTGGTTTGCCAACAAAATAAAGTTGAGAAAATTAAGACCTCGGGTCTTTTATAACAATTAGCCATTCCAAGTCAGCATTTGGAAGAGGTCTTAATGGATTTTATAATAGGTTTACCAAAGTCTAAAGGAAAGCGTGTTATCATGGTGGTAGCTGATAGACTTACCAAGTATGCACACTTTTGTGCACTATCTCATCCTTTCAAATCCAATATAGTCGCTACTGCATTTATGGAAATAGTTGAAAATCTACGTGGAAACCCATAGATTATTGTAAGTGATAGAGATACCATTTTCAATAGAAATTTTTGGACATAATTATTTGCTTGTATTGGTAGTCAATTAACTCATATATCATCCCATCATCCTTAATCTGATGGGAAAATTGAGATAGTGAACAAATGTTTGGAAGGATATCTTTTTGTAATTGATAAACAAACACAATTGATCAAGTGGTTACCCCTGACAGAATGGTGGTTTAACACTTCCTTCCATACCACAACAAAAATGGCCCCATTTATGTCGCTTTATGGATATATTCCATTGTCCATCACATTTTATTTAAGAGACAATTCTAAGGCTCAAGTAGTGGAAGATCACATCAAGCATCAACAACAAGTTCTCCAACTCTTAAAGGATAACCTGACTTCGACGCAAAATCGAATGAAACAACATGTATATCTACATCGTAGTGAAATAAGTTTTGACTTACGACTACAACCATACAATAAAATTTCCCTCAAGAAAGATAAGAAGGATAATAAATTATCACCAAGTACTATGGCCCTTACAAGGTGTTGCAAAAGATTGGTATTGTGCCACACAAATTGGAGTTAGTTGCATCTTTGCGAGTACACCCAGTTTTCCATGTTTCATGCTTAAGGAAGGTTATAGGTGACAAGCTTCTATTTCAAACTATATTGCTAGAACTTGACGAGGAAGGAAAAATCGTATTGGAACCTAAAGCAATCATAGACAGAAGAATCTGGGAGCTACATAACAAATCAATTTCAAAGTATCTCATTAAGTGGAGGAATTTATCTATTGAAAACTCCACATGTCAAAGGATGCAGTATAATTATAATACTTTTCTTAAGGTTTCCAACAAATATTTAACAAGGGAAATGCAATATAATATACATTAATTCCCAATTCACTTTAAAAAATAATTAAACCAGGTGATGGAAACAAAAAGATAATATAGGAAATAAATCACCCATAGGAGTGATGTTTTAGGTGATAAATAGTCTTGGTATGTATTTAATACTTCTAACAAGTACCTAATGGAGTGCTTCATCTCCTAATTCCTCCACATATGGCTTAATCCTCCTATAAAACAAATTGCACCAGTGATCAATACAAAGTAATAAAATACACAATATGAACTCAATCATTAGTAATACCCTAAGAAGATTTTGATACGTCCATTACCTTAGATTGCTATGTACATCACTTATGATTCTCAGGTTGAATCACTAGGTATTAGAGGGATAAGCCTTTTGATATGCCCGAGATAGGACAAAAAACTTATAAGGTTGGAGACAAACTAATAAAATTGGATCCTTGTTGTGTTGTTGGAGAATAAAAATGCAAGCATATCAAGGGATTAGTTATAGAATTAGGAATTTATATCAATATTTTCATGATAGTCATAATGTATCCCTGTACGACAAGGTTTTAAAGAAAGAATATTATGAGGGTTCAGGAGAGACATAAGAGGCTTTATAATTAGGATTTGAATGGTATAAAATGGGAAAAGAATGACTTGAAGGTATAAGTGATCATCAAAATGACCATTAGAGAGAAAATCTCATATAGAATAGTCAAACAATAAGGTTTAACCATGTACTATGACCTTCTCAAGTTATGATGAATAATTTCCCCCAAACTAAGATCTTTATTCCGTTAACTACAAAACACAATCATGGTATAAACAATAAACTTATGGTTCACTTAATGTCTTGAATCATTTGAACATATAAATAGTAAACCCAATTAGATTTGGGTCTTTGCGGACCTTTTTATTTCCATCACTTTCATTTGCATGTGCTAATAAAGTGATTTATGTCAGATCCATTGTAAATTATCATTAACCACTATAAAGAATCATAAAACTAAAGTGGAAGGACTAATTATTTATGAAAAGATCAAATTCAAACAAAAAAATTGACCAAAAGGAGAACTACATGGACACTAAATTCAAGTGCCAAGCAAATCATTGTGTAATTGTTTGATACCCACATGGTTCATGTTTCTCAAACATCTTAACAAATTTTATTGTGCATTAAGTACCATAGTTTCACCATGCAATTTTTTTGTCCTAGAATGCCTAGTTCATTCTTAATATATCCTAGGAATTCTTAATATAGTAATAATGGCATATTACTTAACTCATTCAAGGAAATTATATGAGATGTATTGAAATATATCCATTTATTCCTCTAGTTAATGTTATAAATGAATACCTCCTCCATGCAATTATGTAGTATTAATTTCTCTGTGGTGAGAGAGAAAGAACAAACATACAAAAGGTACACACCATTTATCCTTAAACATTTCATTGAGAAAACCATATATAAAGATACTTCATTACCCTTGGCCAACTCGACAAAGTTAATCCATTTACAATGTGTTACACATAGTCCTTAAATGGGCTTCAACACATCAAATAACATGGTGAATAGAATGGATTACTCAATATCATAGGCCCAATGTTAATTTAAATACTCTTGACCAAGTTAAGATTTACCTAACATCCCCCCCCCGCCTTTAAACTTCACTTCGGATAAACACCTACCACCCTCAAAGTTTATTAACTAAGTATTTTAGACTAAAGCACCCTCCCTATTAATTCTACCCCCTAGCTATACATTTAGACCTTACATTAAAAAATGATGAAATTTGAGGTATGTATGTCATTCATCCCCTTGTCCTTGTGTGCTTCCACCAATGCCCCACTTCAATCCTTACTCCTTTCTAGCTAGCATTTCCAAGCCTCTACACTAGTTGTTGAAGTGAATCAACCTCACTTGACCTCTCAAGATATTCTAATCCATCTCTAGATTCAAGAATCCTATAGATCCATCCATGAATCTGTTAATAATCATGATTTTTGGGTCTAGCAAACCATTTCCTAGAATAATCCCTTTGACTTCTCCCATGCTTCTTGAGATAGGTTACATGTTTATGCTATATATTCCTTGATTCAACCTCAATTAAACCATTTATTACCACAACATCACCATAGACATCAAGTAAAAAATAATGCACAAGAAAAAAATTGAACCGAAAACCTTTCATTGCCCAAATCCACGTAAATCAATATATCACATTAGTTGGAATAAAGCTTAGAATGCCCATTATAAAAGCACTATATCCCATCACGACTCCACCATCACTATTATACCATCCCTTGGGAGATTGCAAACCTTGTTTCTTAGAAATTTCTCAAATTCACAGTGACATTCCAACTTGGTCATGCACATATAATATCAAGTCTCGATCTCTAGAAGACATCACAAGGAGGTCATTCCTTAGATAAATACCACTTTAGAGAAAATCAAATTGGGCCATACATATAAACTTTGATGTTATCTTAGATGAGAATTCAAACATATCACTTCTGCTCTATTCCAAGCTACACGATCATCAACACTCGCCACTCACCCATGCTATTTATAGATTGTTGATCTACCTACACCAGAGAATTTTTTATTGGATTTGCTAGCAATGGAAATGTGCCTTTTTTTTAATATTTCACATAGATCTAATCCCACTTGTTCTTCTTGTGTATGTTGTTACTATCCGAGCATCCAAAAATGATAAATCAATAGACACATTCATTTATTTATATAGTAAGGTGCCCCACACTACTATTAACACAATGTGCACATGGCTACAACATTAGCATACTAATGCATTTCCTATATTGACAACATGAGTTACAATAATTACATTGGAATGAATGATAAATATCACTCTCATCTCCAAAAGAATAGAGACCATGTATCTTGGATGAGACTCACAACTTCAACATAGAGAGTAACTAGGTAAATGCACCACTATTATGTAATTCCACTGGAGTTTGATCATATGCGTATATTGACATATTGTATAAATATTTATTCAATTAATATATCTATACTCACTACCTCCATACCTAAAACACTAGTAAACCAACTTTCATGAGCTTAGTTGACTTTGAATTCGCTTAGGGAAATCACCAAAAAATTCATTATATCAACAAAATATACTCAATGCACATTTGTTGATTATTAATAACATCTCATTCAACCATTATTCATTACAAGGATATGATTCTTGCTTAATTGTTTTGAAAAAAATATTCAAATCCGTGTGAACATGAAATTTCCCATAACCCCACAACAAATTCCAATTTTACACATTTATTTTTCTTGAAACAACCCTAAACAACACAAGGAGACTACTCTTTATCACAAATTCTACATATATATCTATACATTTTTACAACATGGCCAATAAAAATGACGTTACCAACTTAATGAGAACTATAATCTCAAATCGAGAACTCTAGCCTCAGAAACCCTTATTTTTGCGCAAAGATCATGAAAAAATATGCTGAAAACGAAAATATTGATGCTGCATAATTTTTTTCCCAAGTTAAATTCAAAATTAATTTTAGCAACAACATTAAAAACCAAATTTTTGTGTGCAATAAACATGAAAAATACCCTGAAAATGAAAAGTGTTGATGTTGCATTAATACCATTTTTTTCAAGTTAAAATTCCATTTTTTTTTAAATGACATTAAAAACTAAAATTTTCTTATAATAAACATGTAAAAACACCTTGAAATTGAAAGATGTTGATGTTGCATGAACGTTTTTTTTTTTTTTTTAATTGTTAAAATTCCAACATTTTTTTAACAATGACATTATAAAAATATCATGATTCCAAAAAACCTAAAAATTCTAATAATTTTAAACCATGGCATTAAAGATAAATATCATGACTTCGATTTTTTATTTTTTTAAATTTGACATTTTCAACAATAGCATTAAAGATAAAATATGATGACTCCAAAAAGCCTTAAACTTTTAACATTTTCCAGTCATAAAATTAAAACCAAATATCATGACGAAAAAAACAATTAAAAATGAATACCTAAATCAAAGAGTCATTATACCAACAATATTTTTTTTTAAATCCTAAAAGTATAACTATTTTAAAATCTTAGCCTAAGACAACTTGACATTTTGCAACGAAAATTTAAAAATCAACCATCAAAATGACACGCATTGGGGGCAAACTCAATCATTGCATTGAAAACTTAAAAATCAACCATGAAATTGACACACTATGGGGGCGAACTTGATCCATTGTAATGAAAACATTAAAATAGACTATCAAATTGATACATAGTGGGATTGGATTGCTAGTCGAGGATTGGTGTGAGCTCTACAGAATAAATAAAAATGAAAATAACAAAACAAAACAAAAATTAAAAGATTAAAAAAATTATAACAAAAACAAAAACCAAAAAATAATAAGTTAAAAAAAATAATAAGAAGCAAATACAAATATATATTATATTAAAACATAAAAAACAGTTAAAAAAAATACAAAATTATATAAAAAACCAAACAAAAAAAACCAAACATTAAAAATTGTGAAAAAAAAAACAAAAACAACCCATTAAACAATAAAAACAAAAAACAAGAAACATATCTCTCTAAAAAATAAAATTTAAGAAAAAAAATTAAAAATTTAACCGCCCCCACTCCAAAAAAAAAAACTTTTTTGAGTAGAGTTATTCAGAGATAGAGTCTTCCGGATCCATCACATAAATCGTTCAAATTGCCAACACATTTTGAATAAGATAACGTGGTTCATCTTTAGGACAATAAGATGAAGAGAGTTTGATCCAATAGGTGGAATAAAAAAATAGAAAAAATCAAATTATATAATTAAAAAATCAAATAAAAAACAAGCATATATATATATATATATATATAATTTAAAAAATATCTAAAAAATATTAAGTATTGAATTACAAAACAAATAAAAAAATAGATAAAATATATGAAAAAATATTAAAAACATTAAAAAATAAATTAATTAAAAAACCATTAAAATTTTTGAAAACAAAAAAATTTATGGGGTTAGGGGATCCTCGAGTCGTCTTGCTCTTGTGCCAAGGGGCCACCAACAGATGGCACATGGATCTACCCCAAAACTTTGTTTATTATTATTATTATTATTATTATTATTATTTTAATGTTTTTTATTTACTTTAATTTATTATTATTATTTTTTAATATATATGTTTCTAAAACTTTTCTATTTTTTTTTTTTTAAATTTGTTTTGTAATTTTTTTTTTACATTGTAATTTTATTTATTAATTTTTGTTTTTTAGTAATGTATTTTTTTTTTTTTAAATAACTAAAACAATTTGTTATATATATATATATATATATATATATATATATATATATATATATTTTTTTTTTCTTATTTTGAAATTTAACATGTGCCCCTTTCTCTATATATATTCCAATTTTTGTTTTAAATGTTTTTCTTTTTCTTTTATAAATTATTTTTTGTTTTTTCTTCTAATTTGTTTTTTAAATTTGTTTTTATTTTGTTATTTTGATTTTTGCTTTTGTTGGTTAACCTTGTTTTCAAATTTTTTTTTTTTGTTGTTTTTACTTAAAATTTTAGGTGAATCAATATTTTTGTAAAAAAACTTTAAATGTTATCATCTTTGGCCATAAAATTCATAAAAATTGTTATTTATTTATTTATATTCATTTTTTTCATAAAAATCGTTTATTTAACATGTCATTTAAAAAAAAAGTCCCAAAATACATAGTTTTTTAATTATATATATATGTACATAGTTTTTTAATTATATATATATATATATATATATATATATATATATATATATATATATATATATATATATATATATATATATAAATGTGTATTTATTGTACATAGTTTAATTGTTTTTTCTTTTACTGACAATTATTTTATGTGTATTGAAGTATTAATTAACGATATATAAATATATTAAAAATCTCAACTTCAAAATATTAAATTTATCATATTTTTTAATCTCTGCAAAAAAGTTGAAAATTTCAATTTTTTTTTGTGAGTCAAAGTATTTACATTAATTCTTCAGAAAATGGTTTACATCATAACGTTTATCACCTCCCGTCCCCTCAATTTGACCAAATTTGTTGGGGAAGAGAAGTGTCTATTGCAAAGTCATACAATGATGATCCACAAAAACAAAACCAACTAGAGGCGTGTTACTACCCACTACAATATCAGGCAAAAAGAAAAACATAGATAACATTTTCAATTACAAAGTCAAGGAGGTCAATCCCCATTGTTTCCTGGGTTCGCTGGCAGACAAGTCCCAGCTAGAATGTGATACTCCATGTGTGCCACGTGAACATCAATCTCCTATAATTTGTCCATGATTCTCCTCTGAATCTGACGAAGGGAGGAGAGGGCCTTTAGAATTTCCTCTTGGCTAATATGAAGATCACTGAAACAAGCCACATAATTGATTTTGTCCTCATTTCCATGCTGGTCCATAAAATCCAAAGAAGCTTGAATTCTTCTGAGTTGCTCACTTATGAGAGCGAGGGAAGGTGGTTGTTCCAATTGGCCAGGAGAAATCTCACGACCCCCTTGCTGAACATTCTCCACTACCACCCCTTCATCCTTGATGTGGGCTCCTTGACGAGCCTGATCATCCATCCCCAATCACGGTTCTCCGCCACATCTTGGGTGACCCATTTGCCTATGCATTGGACTCGCATCCCACCACACACCCAGACAACTAACACCACCACAAACTTCCTCCACGCTAAAGAAATAACTTGAGATGCTACTGACCACCTCCCACACCCCCGAGCCAATGAAAACACACAACCCTGGATGCCCTGCTACCCATGCACCAACGGACGCCACAAGGCCCTGAGCAACACAGGGCACACTCAACGACCTCTGCTACCACTAGACACCTAACAACTGCACTCAGAACTCCCCCACTCTGAAAATTTCCAGACCAAACCACCCAACACCAAGAGCATGCACCAATCCCAAGCTTTAAGCAATGATGACAGGCACATATGCCTCCACATGAAATAACAAGACTCACGGAATGCTAAGAGAAACACCCATTCACCCCCAACCCAGCAAGGAAAGACCAAAAACTCTGGATGACACAGGAGGAACTAGAACAATCGAAACCTAGAGAAATACGACGCTCCCTAGGGAAGAGACCCAACCCAGAAACTGAACATTACAGTAAACTAAACACATAGTTCCCCAAAAAACATTATCATCATAATTTTTTTTTGCTGTCAGAACACTATGTCCAGTCGTTGTTAAAGGTGTTCTAACCACAGAAGGGGTACCACCCTCCCTACCATAACCAATAAAACCAACAAAGTTACCCAATCCCACAGAAAATTACCTAGAGATAGTTGAACTACCTTCGTTAGACGACAAAGCTTGATGCCAACAAGAAATTTCTCCTCCTCCAAGCCGTCAGACAAGCTCCAAGGACGCACACCCATCGAAATATGCCCCCCAAAAAGGGGTTGATGTTGAATCAACACTTTTCAAAATTGGCATGAAAATCACTAACATTTACAAGAAATGTACATACTTAATACATAAGAAAATTTAAAGTGTCAAAAATATGCTTCGAAAAAAAGGTTGATGTTGCATAAACACTTTTCAAAATCAACATGAAAATCCTGATCTCTTTGGACCTCTAAAAAAATGAGAATTCGATACAATTCTCATTCAGTTGCTAACTTTGTTTAAATCTGCACTCAATATAGTATATCTACACTTGCATAGTTTTATATGGGATAATTCCTTGGATTTTTAACGATGTAACCTCTCTATCAAGTCTTACTAACATTATTCACTAGTGCCAACCATTTCTAAGATTTAGATACATAACATGAGTCATATATCCATTCTTATATCTAACAACTCCATTAGAGATGCACCTGATATCATCAAATTTGAGTATTAAAGTAGGTGATCTATATATCCATGAATATATCAATATTTTTTTATCTTCTATTCCTAGAATCTCATATACCACCCTCATTATAGATTCCAATCCTACCTTCTCTCGAATGCCATGTTGTCGCTTCAAATCGCATGAGCAGCACTGGTGCTACAGGAGAGATAGAAAAAGCCCCCTAGAGACAGCCTCTGGGTTGATTGTGGATCAGTGCTGAGGACATCTTAAAGAGAGGAGTGCTTAAGAGATAATATGTGAGGGGTTTTCAGCACTCCAATTGTCATGTAAAAATTTAATAGGATGGGCTTGGTTCAATAAGCCTTCACTGAGGTAGTTTCAAGGCAACACATGGATCCAAATGCTGAGGGTATATTTGGGGAAATCTCAAAGAGAAATGACCTCTTCTTCTGGTGGCCAACACACAACAATGAGATAACATAAAACTGAAGTTGTAGAAATTATGGAGAGGAGGACAAGAAGGAGGGAAGTAGATGCATAGGGATGTAACAAACAAAATCCTAAGCAATAATGTCCCAACAAAAATATGGAAGAGGAAGGAGGTGAAATGGTAGAAATAGAGGAGTGCTGATTAAGGGTTCATGCTAAATATACATGGGTATCATTCTCTGCTTAACAACCAAAGTAAATCTGAGCTACCACAGGTATTTAAGGCTAATCAAATACACAAGTAAATTTGTAGTTTCTACAGGTACTGGGTGCTAGTGAATAACACAAATAAATATGAGATATGCACTGGTATTGTTCCCTTATTAAGCAACCTAGATAAATCCATGAATTAGCAAGAGACCAACAACTTCATTAATACTATTCCAGGGAAATAAAAACACAAATGAAATGAGATTACCGAGGGGAACATGTTGCACATGTATCATGCAGGGGAACATGCTGCACATCTATCATGCTTGGAATCAACAGGGAGTTTCATTAGTCTTAAGGGCCAAAATAACCAGTCCATACATTTAGCACAACATTAGTTAAGTCCCCCATGAAATAGAAAATAGAACCAAAGTGGCATCTCAGAATTCAGACCCAGTGAGTGAGAAATTCTGGAACCCCTCAACCGCTGTTAAAGTTTTGCTCCCCCCTTTTTATAATAAGAGGGCGAGAGCTTGAGTTACAATAAAAAATATCTCTGAGCCAGAGCTCCAGCTGTATGCTAGACGAGTTGTCTCGGCCCTTGTAAGGCTATGCCACCTAAATATTACATTCGAGATCTGATCCCTTCTTGGAAATAGAAAACTACAGAAAGTAAAAAAGAAATAGGAGGAAGAATAGAGGAAGGATTCCTTTGTTGTCCCTGTGAAAACTTCAGATTAGGCCATGTCTCTATCACAGTGTACTGCCCATGCCTCTTGGCATGTTTACTGTTTATTCTCCTTTAAATGATTTCGGTACCAATGTTGGAGGCGTGTTGTAGAATAGTTTTCTCATGAATGCGCCCACACCTGGTTTGAATGCACCATCTTCTTGATTTACTGCTACGGCTACTTTCAGTGCCAACCCTATCATTTTTGCCTTTAAAGTCTTGTTGGACACAATCGGTGCCCTGATCTGGCCTGGGGTTGTGTATTACAGTGTGTTGAGGCCCCGAAAATCGGGTCGACAACAAGGGGGATACCCACCCGGTCCGGACCTTAGTTGGCAGCTCCTTATCCGTTTGGTATAGTGGGTCCGACTGGGGATAATGGGACCAGTTTCCCAATCTAAGGGTGTGTGTGTGTGCAAAGTTGGATGATGCTGATCTAAGAGTTCTAATCTAAGCTATTTTAATCTAATTCTATGCTATTGTAATTTAATGAAAACAACACATCTAATCTATGCTAACTTGGGGTGTATTTCTTCTATTATGCGATCTAAAGAGATTTCAAACAATAACTGGTAATAAAGATCATTCAGCTACCATAAGAATGGAGATCAATTAAGATGAACCACTTTGCATAAAAAGTTAGGCAAAACAGTTGTGAACAGCATATCGCATAATAAGTTATTCATATATCAAACATAAATAAATGACTCCACCGTACAAAAGTGCCAAATGGTAACTCACACATTCATGCAATAACATATAAACAACTAAAAACTGTATATCACTTTAAGAATATAAGTAGAAATGGCCAAGAGATAAAAGTACCATTTATGACTGGTCCTACTCATAAGCTTCAAGTAACAATGATTTATCTCTCCTTGTTCTGATATCTACCAAGAGTACAGAAGTGCAACATCGGTAGCAGATATCAAATGAAAAAAATAATAAACCTTGATCCATTCATTCATCAAAACCTCCTCTGAGGGTGCAGAAGTGCATGTTCTGAGGACAAGTTTTTGACAAATTTCCGGACTCTTCTCTAAATGCATGAGAAGGGTTTAAATACTGCTAACTAAATAACTTAATTACATAAATTTCGGATACGGTTTAAATGACCGCCCTTTATCTAAGCAAAGTTATTTGTAAAAATTGAATCTAATTTCTAACTATTTCTGCATTTGCTCCTTAGTGCTGTGAGCATGCAACATTTGTCTGGGAAGAGTTGGCTGGTCGTCTTCTACTTTTGTTTGAGCTACGAAAATGGAAATGGCAAGCGCTGGCACCTCTTTTTAGTAAACTAGAAGATATTTTTGAGAATCATCTTCTGGTTGGGCGAATTTACTGCATGTATGCTTGGTAACAACCCCGATTCTTCTTAAACTACCTATGCTTTTGCTATCTCGGCTTCCGGACTCATGGATGACTAAGCAAGTTAGGGACTTTGCTTTCTGAAGAATTTTCTTAGCGATGCACGATTAGCGCTATGCGCTAATCGCACATCAAAAACTGCCTCCGTTCTTTGATCTGGGCCTTTCTAGTGCTTTTTCCGCCTTTAGCGCTTTTTCCTTTACCAGGCATGAGCTTTAGAATTTTGTAAACATGCTGCTTTTGTGAGTTTTTGACCTTGAGTGTCGAATCGCCTATTGATATCAGCATCTGTTCAGTAACACTCTGAAATCTGCGTTTCTGTTGCATGCGGCATCCGTGTATGAGGGCATCTCTTCTCTGTTCTTCGAGCATTGACGCTTTCCCTCTTTCCTTAGAAGTTTCCTGCACATTGCTTCATGTTGTTCCCTATTTTTTATTCCTGCAGTTCACGCAAAGGAAAAGAGTAATGATAATAAATTTTGACATGAAAGCTTTAAGCTCTACGAATGTATAAAATCATGACACCCACAGTGAACTGACTCTTCGAAAAACACAAAATTGTCCTTCATGAATACCTTGGCGTACATTCATTAATTTTCTTTAAGGCGTGCACCCAATTTTTGGTTTTAGGGACAGCTTTTCTTGAATGCTGAGCCGAGGAAAATTTGCGATGGGTAATTTCTGCGACTCGCAGATCGCAGCATTGCATCAACAATATTGTACTCCATTTCATCCGACACTATCAGTGTTTTTGATGGAGTTGTTTGATCTGCTCGGACTGGGCTAGATTGAGTCGCTTTAGTTGTTGTTTTCTTTGTTACGACTTTATCTTTTGTTGTAGGGCTTGCGCCCTTCTGCTTAGGGGTAGTTTGGGGAGGATCAAGCTGATTTTTGCTTCGTGTGCTAACCGGAAATACTTCTTGATCTTCTTCTTGTGGGAGGATGAAATCCCACATTCCTTGTAATTCCACAACTTCTTCGTCATCGGTTTTCCCTTCAGTGGCACTTTCTTCTTCTTCCTCTTCCTCAGTTTCAGCATTGGAGATGACATTGGGTGGTTTTGCATCCGTTGAAGGACCTCTTTTAAAAGCTCTATAGGGCTTTTTTAAAGAAGTTTCTGCTACTTGTTTTTTTATGTCAATCATCTCATTAGACATGGTCTTTAATACTTTCTGCAATCCTTCCAAATCGAAAGGGTCTTTTGTTTGTTTCTTCTTGGAGTCTTCCTTGAAGGTGACTTTTTTAGACTTTCGTTCCTCTATCGCGGATCTCTTTTCCAGGGCTATTACGCGTTTCTCTACTGCTATCGCCTCTGTCATGTTTTCAACTAAGGTTGTTTTATTTTCTCTATCCACGAAGATTGCTATGTTTGATGGTAAAGCAGTAATATACCATTCACATCGTACTTCTTCGCTGGGTTGGGAAGCAGTAGGAATTTTGTTGAGAATCTTATTGAACCGTAAATCGAAATCTTTGATAGGTTCTTTAGCTTGGGCCTTAAGATTGGATAGGTCATTGATTAATGTTGCTGTTGATCTGTCATCACCAAACTTGATAAGGAATTGATTGTGGAAGATATCCCAACTTGTGATAGACCCGGAAGGTAATGAAAAATACCATGACCCGGTTGTTCCTTGCAGTGTATAGGGAAAAATCCGAACAACAGCATCTTCGTTAGTAACTCCGTTGAGGTTGATAGAAAGCATGAAATTGTTTATATGTTCTTATGCTAGAATGCCTGCTTCTGGATTGAATTTAGGCAGCCATTTCTCAGGATGGGCCGGTATTGGGCTCAAGGGTGTAGGCATCAAGACTGCCCCAGGGTTGTTCCATGGAGATTGGGCCATCGTTGAGCTGCTAGTAGAGAAAAGTGCAGGAGATGATCTCTGTAGTTGGGAAGATGAGGATACTATGATCGTGGATGATTGAAGAGGGATTGTAGTAGACAGATGAATGATGGTTTGGAATGGAGGTGTGGGTGGTTGAATTCGCAGTGAGGTAGTTGAAATGGGCGATGTAGACGAAAGAGTCTCATTGTCAGACTCTTGTGGTGATTTCCTCGCTCTTTTCCTGGTGGGAAGAGGCAACTCAGTTGGCTGGATGCCAAATTTTTCACTTTTCAGTCTAGTTAGGGGATGAGCAGGATTGTACTGCGAAGTCACACTGCTTTGAGATTTATCAGACCTCTGAGGAGAAATGGAAAATCCCTGAAGTTTGTGAATCAGAGATTCGACTCCAGGAGGTTTAATGGTAAATTGGTATGAAATATCAGTGTGTGTAGCAGCGATTGATACTCGAGCGACTTCCGAATCTGGATTTAAATATACTGGAGAAGTCGAGGGAGATGATAAGGGTGATTTACTCTCAGAATGGTATTTAAATTTTGATTTAAGTGCCATTCATAGTTCAGCCCCTCCTTCTAGCGCCAAATATGTTGAGGCCCCAAAAATCGGGTCGACAACAAGGGGGATACCCACCTGGTCTGGACCTTGGTTGGCAGCTCCTTATCCGTTTGGTATAGCGGGTTCGACTGGGGATAATGGGACCAGTTTCCCAATCTAAGCGCGTGTGTGTGTGCAAAGTTGGATGATGCTGATCTAAGAGTTCTAATCTAAGCTACTTTAATCTAATTCTATGCTATTGTAATCTAATGAAAACAGCACATCTAATCTATGCTAACCCGGGGTGTATTTCTTCTATTATGCGATCTAAAGAGATTTCAAACAATAACTGGTAATAAAGATCATTCAAATATCATAAGAATGGAGATCAATTAAGATGAACCACTTTGCATAAAAAGTTAGGCAAAACAGTTGTGAACAACATATCGCATAATAAGTTATTCATATATCAAACATAAATAAATGACTCCACCGTACAAAAGTGCCAAATGGTAACTCACACATTCATGCAATAACATATAAACAACTAAAAACTGTATATCACTTTAAGAATATAAGCAGAAATGGCCAAGAGATAAAAGTACCATTTATGACTGGTTCTACTCATAAGCTTCAAGTAACAATGATTTATCTCTCCTTGTTCTGATATCTACCAAGAGTACAGAAGTGAAACATCAGTAGCAGATATCAAATGCAAAAATTAATAAACCTTGATCCATTCATTCATCAAAACCTCTTTTGAGGGTGCAGAAGTGCATGTTCTGAGGACAAGTTTTTGACAAATTTCCGGACTCTTCTCTAAATGCATGAGAAGGGTTTAAATACTGCTAACTAAATAACTTAATTACATAAATTTCGGATACGGTTTAAATGACCGCCCTTTATCTAAGCAAACTTATTTCTAAAAATTGAATCTAATTTCTAACTATTTTTGCATTTGCTCCTTAGTGCTGTGAGCATGCAACATTTGTCTGGGAAGAGTCGGCTCGTCGTCTTCTGCTTTTGTTTGAGCTACGAAAATGGAAATGGCAAGCGTTGGCACCTCTTTTTAGTAAACTAGAAGATATTTTTGAGAATCATCTTCTGGTTGGGCGAATTTACTGCATGTATGCTTGGTAACAACCCAGATTCTTCTTAAACTGCCTCTGCTTTTGCTATCTCGGCTTCCGGACTCGTGGATGACTAAGCAAGTTAGGGACTTTGCTTTCTGAACAATTTTCTTAGTGATGTGTGATTAGCGCTAGGCGCTAATCGCGCATCAAAAAATGCCTCCGTTCTTTGATCCGGGCCTTTCTGGTGCGTTTTCCGCCTTTAGCGCTTTTTCCTTTACCGGGCATGAGCTTCAGAATTTTGTAAACATGTTGCTTTTGTGAGTTTTTGACCTTGAGTGTCGAATCGCCTATTGATATCAGCATCTGTTCAGTAACACTCTGAAATCTACGTTTCTGTTGCATGCGGCATCCGTGTATGAGGGCATCTCTTCTCTGTTCTTCGAGCATTGACGCTTTCCCTCTTTCCTTAGAAGTTTCCTGCACATTGCTTCATGTTGTTCCCTGTTTTTTATTCCTGCAGTTCACGCAAAGGAAAAGAGTAATGATAATAAATTTTGACATCAAAGCTTTAAGCTCTACAAATGTATAAAATCATGACACCCATAGTGAACTAACTCTTCGAAAAACACAAAACTTTCCTTCATGAATACCTTGGCGTACATTTATTAATTTTCTTTAAGGCGTGCGCCCAATTTTGAGTTTTAGGGACAGCTTTTCTTGAATGCTGAGCCGAGGAAAATTTGCGATGGGTAATTTCTACGACTCGCAGATCGCAGCATCACAAGATCGCAGATCGCATTTATCGCAGATCGCTGTTATCGCAGATCGCTTTTATTGCAGATCGCTTTTATCGCAACATCGCGGCATCGCAGATCGCGGCATCGTAGATCGCAGATTGCAGATCGCTGCAATTTGTCAAGTTATTCGTGTGATGTTTATGCGACGTTGCGATATGCGATGTCGCATATCGGCCATCAGAGATTTCTTAAGATTCTCATTTATGGGCGCTTCTTAATGTATGCGATGTGATGAATTTAGCGCCGCTTCTTCGCAGTTGTTTTAATGTGCTCATAAAGAAATGCTTCACTCTTCTCCATGTGATGTATTTTTGAGGAGTATAATACATTTTTTTTTTTTATAAAATATTTTTGGATTTTTTTACTAAGGGTCCCCACTTCTTTAGCGTTATTGCTAATACTAAAGAAGTAGGGGGGTTGTTGGTGGTCACAACACAGTGTAACAGAGAAGACTCTCGGGCACTGGCTTTTTTATCTCTGAAACATGCATTTTTTTTTATTTCCCCCTTAGCCCCCTTTATTATAGCCCCTTTTGTAATTTTCCTCATATGACCAGGGGCTGGAACCAGGGGCTTAGCCCTTCGGGCGCTAAGACTTTCAACAACTGTGTGGGGGCCTTTTTCCTTTTATAACACATAATACCACATCCCGATGCTTGATATGCTTTACCACTTGGCGTCTCCCTTTCTAACTTGCGATCGTCAATCAATGGGATTGGGCCCACCAAAGATATCGCAATCGCAAACCCAGAGGAGGAGGACCTATTACCTTATTTCTCAGTGCTTGACCGACTGTCCGGACATGAGAGCCTTATAGGCCAGATCTCATAATATATCACACCCGGGAGGAAAACCCTTGCATATTGTAATCGCAAGCCGGGGAGACTGAGGTGGAGGAGCGCTTTAACTTGTGCGACCACCGATTGCTGATCTGCGGGGGGTGTCGTTATCACTGCCATGTGTCAACTTATGATTGGTGACACGTGTCACCCGAAAAAGCCCCCATAGGACCCTTGAAAATGCCAAATCTGAGTTCCACGTGTCACCTGTACTGCCACGTCATTGATGACGTCAGCTACCAAGTCATACATATGGGCCAATGGGATTATGCCACGTGGCTCCTTGGAGGAGAGAGAAAGGGGGCCACTTGCCTTGGTTTTTCTTTGAATTCCTTTGTTAAATGAAATCGGTTCCTGCCCCGCTATTAACACTATCGGCATATTCCCCCTGTAATTCCTTAAGGATGGCCCATTGGGTATTGCGGGGGCCATGTGGAACTATGGGATGCAAGACTGCGGGATTGCGAGATCTGTTGGATGCGAGATTGCAATATTGCGGGACTGAGGGATTGCGATATTGTTGGAAGGTGGGATGCGATATGGTTGATATGCGGGATTGCGGGAATGCAGAATTTGCTGTGATGTTGCAGGATGCGAGATTGCAGGACTGCGAGACTTGTCCACCGCCAATATGTGAGATTTACTGTGCCCAAGGCCCCTGACCTCCGATATGCAATTTTCCTTTGTATTTGGTCCTTTCCTCCTTGCTTTCCAGGTTTTCCAAGGTTATCTTTAATCTGCTTTAACTTCTGATCCAGAAGTCCATTTTTGGACTTCCATATACTGTTGGAAATCTCTTTCCAAGCACTGTGCAATGGAGGGGGCCCGATTAAGCTCTGATAACATTCTGAGGCTTGGAAAATGGCTTCAAATTCACTTCCCTTTTGCACTCGTTTCACAACTGTAAGCATATTTAACAGTGAGTGACAACATTGGCTCCTACTAGGGACAATGCCTTATTGGCAAGGTGCTGAGAACCTGCAGACTAGTATCCTTCACCATTGGGCATGGAGTTAGTAATAAATGAATCTTTGTAATTAGAAAAATCTCCATGGGACTTTCCTCCTCAATCTAAAATGCATAAATAAAAATTCAAACAACTGAAAAGTAAATGCTCAGCTGGTGAGATTATTTATGTACATTCCTACTTATGCACAGAGCTTAATTCAACTAAGTATGTTCAACCCTCTAATGGAGCCAGGACATCATTAGAGTACTGGACCATATGCCTTTATAGTGCTAAAAAAGAAAGATACAAATAAGCATGCACCATGAAAAATCAACAAATGAAGAACCTGATACATGCTGCTGAAACAACCTCTGTTGCTGGCTTAAGAATAGGCTCATGTACTCAGCCACAAGGTTATGGAATAGGCAAGGAAAGTTTGCAAATGCTTGTTGGGTGCAGGAATTGCACTTAAGCAAGCTCCTTCAACACTTAATTGTCAACTTGGGGGTTTCGTAAACTTAGAGACGAAGCACATGTAATGCCATAAGTGGTATGAACTTTTCCTATTTCTATTCCTACTTCTCAATTGAAATCTTGTAGAATCAAACAGAAAAATCTCAAAGGAAACTAACACCAAAGTAATTCTAGTGCTGGAATGTAAAAGAATGTATTTGCGAAGAAATCAAATAAAGGAACTTTCACACTGATGTAAACAATATTAATTGTTGAAGTAAAACCCTATGTTTATCCCCAATATAGGTGGTGGCAGTTTAACAAGTGGGCCCTTGAAAAGATTTTCCGTCTAAATGATTTTCCTTCTCACACTAAGCTGTTGTTCTTGTACTCTTGCAATCTTCTTTCACTAGTACTGGTATAGAACTTATGTGAGAAGTATATTTTACACTTATACTAAAGACTTATGTCTTCATGTAGGGGTTTTAAGCCTCAAGGCTTGGAGCACTCTGTTCTGGTACAAGAACCAGTGTCTTGTTATAGGAACAGAGCTTCCTACACCAAGTATTCCAATTTACTTTTGGAAAAAATGAAAGGGCGTGTTAACTATAAAAATAATTGCAAATGCGAGCAGAATCTGAAATAACTTGCACATGAAAAAAGAATGCTTCAACCAACTGAATATCACAAATATAAATAAACTTTTAAGATGAAAACAATATTCAAAAGTTAAAGTAGACCTACTTCAGTCAAAGAGTTTTGCATGCAATCAAATCTAACTCGAAATAGGTTCACTATAATATTTCAGATTACTTTTAATCCTTTTCCTTAAATCGTGAGGTGCAAACATAAATTAAGATATTGCAACAACACCCTTTTCTATTTCATGAAGTCATATTTAATATTTATAAGTTTAACTTTTAGTATTAGAAATGCTTCCTTCTGATGATGAACACTTACTTTGTAGAAATAGATTAAATCATATAAAGGAAAAAGAATAAAACACTTGCTGTAAATGAACTAGCAAACCAGAGTGCAAAATCCTACATGCACTGGTACAAGAATAATCTTATCTACACGATCCAAGCAAAAGCAAACCAGAAAAGAAATTACAGAACGTAAAGTAATTCAATTTGACTTTCACACAACGGATCCATTCACACTTTGATTGTTTAACGAAATAAATCAGAATTCTTAAGCAAGAATGAAATTAAGATTTAAACCACGCTTATGCAAATAAACAAAGTTAACACACACCTTTAAGATAACGAAAGCAAGAGGGTAAACGAGCTGGGTTGGTTGGGCCCTAGCCAACTAGCTCGTTTCCCGTTTTAGGAAATGAAAATCTTCAGCATGTTAATAACACATCAATGAAGGATTAAAACATAGAGTGAGAAAATCATGGCGCAACTCCTTGTATTAATTCCGATCAGCAAATATACATTATGAGTTCAAGTCCAGCCCAGAACGAGGGCGACAACGAGATTACAAATTAACCAAAAATTACAATTGCACTACTATCGCTAACCTAGTTCTATCTAAGAGCTATACTTTATACAACCCTTTGGCCTATGGCCATAATCGAAAATTACACAGTTGTTCCAAATCGAGCTTTTCGGTTGAAATAAAATAACAAACAAAATTACAAAAATAAGCCAGCGGCTATAATAAGATGCGAACTAATCGTTGGCTATAGACCTTATCCTCGGCCATATCCCTGAATATCCTCCACTTGAGTTCAACTCTAGATGACTGCAACCGAACTGGACGATGTGGACCAAGATGCCCATGTGAAGTGATCAAGCTATTGCGGAGATCACATAATCGATAGTTTCTGGCGGTGCAGGAATCTACCTGCACTAGATCAAGCTAGTACAATGACTAATACTTTAACTTATCAAATACTTTAGGAAAGTAAATATAAGTTACAAGAAATATTAAAGACATGAAATCTATTTAAAATGATTAATTAAGCACCAAATAAACCTTAAACATGAAATATGAAGTTTATGTAGGAATAGACAATATTCTTGGACTAGTGCAAGAATGAGAAGGTTTATGGAGATAAACATAGGTTAATGATTGTGGTTTTGTAATAGGAAGGGGGTAAAAATAGAGCATTTCAGCCTACCAACACTGCCTTAATTTCGTAAGTAGTCTGCTGACCAATATCCTCTTGGCTAGGGTAGCCACAAACACCTTTCAACTCTTCAACTTTAGCCTTTCCAAGAAAAACTGGCTCCTGATCTTTTATTGCCCATTTTTCAATGGGACAACTGTCTTGGAAATATGAAACAAAATCTTCACTGTTAGAATTGTAAGAGTCATAGATTGGAGGGTCTGTTGAAAATTCGTGGCAGAAGTCTTTTTGCAGCAATTCAGTTTTGGGCTCTTCTTGAAAAACTTGTTGTTGGGAGCTTTCTCCCCACTTATTGGTAAACAACTCCTTCTGCACCTTCATTACCATTTCCTCCTCCTCTGAATCATATGAATAATAGATTGGAGGAGATCCTTGATCTTGCTCTCCATGTGAAAGATATGCATCATGGACTGGAGCCTCTTTGCTGACCTCTTGATGGACCTCTTCTTGTTCAACTTCCAATAACTGGGAGTATGGTATCTCTACCTCACTTGACTCTCCATCAGAGTTATATTCATCATAAGAAGGAGAAACACCCGACTCAACTGAATAAGACCTCTTAGAGTTTATTGGAAGCTCAATGGCGTTTCCTTCTTCTCTTTCTTGCTCATGGGGAGATGCTTCTTGATGTGAGTAGATATCTTCTTGGAATTAGCTCTCACATACATCTTCAGCAGGGTTATTTACCTCGAGAATATCTTCATCATTACAAAGTGTGCAACAATATTCAAATACAGCATTCAGTGGATAAAATCTTTGAAATATTGATAGAATGTTGTATGAAAACATTTCGAAGAAGATATGATGCCACGAGGTATCATTTTAACCAAACTCTAGAATCCTCATCTAAAGACCACTTTAACAACTTCATTTGTACATCTTCAAGAAAAATACTTTGTTGCTCCATGCAATCATGAAAGTCTTTGAGGTGCTGGTCAGGTCTTCTCTCCATGTTCCCATTGAATCTAGGCAAATAGGAATTCCACTCATGGCATGCAGGGACATCATTGGGATAACCTACAATAGAAGAGAAATACAGTGGGGCAAATTGGTTGGCCAGGAATGTAGGAAGGACATCTTGAAAACCTCCCTATGTGATTGATTTCAGCTTCAAAAGTAGGGAGAGTTTTGGGTTGTTGTAGCATCTGAGTGAGAATGGGGCTGCTTGAAATCCAGGATGATCAAATAGAGATAGGGATAGTGGAGTCGCTAATATGCTTCCCATAAATTTGACAGTGGAGTCACCAAGGTGAGAGATATTCAACCCACACTTCCCTTGCTCACCTAATAGGGGAAATGTAAAACTTTGTCATACCCAGGGAAAGGTATTCTAATCTGTTCCCTGACAATGATGCCAGAAAGATGTTGTCACTTCAAATCACACTAGCAACACAGGTGCTGCAGGAGAGATAGAAAAATCCTCCTAGAGACATCCTCTGGGTTGATTGTAGACTAGTTCCTAGGACATCTTAAAGAGATGAGTTCTTAAGAGATAATCTGTAAGGGGTTTTCATCACTCCAATTGTCACGTAAAAAGGTAATAGGATGGGCTTGGTTCAATAAGCCTTCACTGAGGTAGTTTCAAGCCAACGCATGGATCCAAATGCTGGGGGTATATTTGGGGCAATCTCAAAGAGAAATTACCTCTTCTTTAGGTGGCCGACACACAACAATGAGACAACTTAAAACTGAAGTTGTAGAAATGATGGAGAGGAGGAAAGGAAGGAGGGAAGTAGATGCATAGGGTTGTAACAAATAGAATCCTAAGAAATAATGTCCCAACAGAAATATGGAAGAGGAAGGAGGTGAAATGGTAGAAATAGAGTGATGATTAAGGGTTCAGGCTAAATATACATGGGTATCATTCTCTACTTAACAACCAAAGTAAATCTGAGCTACCACAGGTATTGCAGGCTAATCAAATACACAAGTAAATATGTAGTTTCTACAAGTACTGAGTGCTAGTGAATACCACAAATAAATCTAAGATATGCATAAGTATCATTCTCTTATTAAGCAGCGTAGATAAATCCATGAATCAACAAACAACAGCTTCATTAATACTATTTCAGGGAAAGAAAAACACAAATGAAATGAGATTACCAAGGGGAACATGCTGCACATCTATCATGCTTGGAATCAACAAGGAGTTTCATTAGTCTTAAGGGTCCAAATAACCAGTCCATACATTCAACACAACATTAGTTAAGTCCCCCATGAAACAACAAATAGAACCAAAGTGGCATCTCAGAATTCAGACCCAGTGGGTGAGAAATTTTGGAACCCCTCAACCCCTGTTAAAGTGTTGCTCCCCCCTTTTTATAGGAAGAGGGGAAGAGCTTGAGTTACAATAAAAAATATCTCCAGGCCAGATCTCTATCTGTCTGTTAGACTAGATGTCTTAGCCCTTGTAAGGCTCTGCTACCTAAAGATTACAATCGGGATCTGATCCCTTCTTGGAAATAGAAAACTACAAAAAGTCAAAAAGAAATAGGAGGAAGAATGGAGGAAGGAATCCTTTGTTGTCCCTGTGAAAACTTCAGATCAAGCCCCGCCTCTATCATAGTGTGATTTCCATGTTGCTTGGCCTATTTACTATCTATTCTTCTATAAATACTTTCAGCATTGACTTTGGAGGCGTGTTGCAGAATAGTTTTCTCATGAATGCACCCACACCTGGTTTGAATGCACCATCTTCTTGATTTACTGCTATGACTGCTTTCGTCACCGACCCTATCATTTCTGCCTTTAAATTCCTATTGAACATAATTGGTGGCCTGATCTAGCCTGGGGTTGCGTATTACAGTGTAACAGAGAAGACTCTCGGGTGCGGGATTTTTTATCTCTGAAACAGGCAATTTTTTTTTGATTTCCCCCTTAGCCCCCTTTATTATAGCCCCTTTTTTAATTTTCCTCATAAGACCGGGGGCTAGAACCAGGGGCTTGGCCCTTCGGGCACTAGTACTTTCAACAACTGTGTGGGGGCCTTTTTCCTTTTATAACACAGAAAAAGGCCCCTTTCTGTGTTATAAAAGGAAAAAGGCCCCTTTCTGAGAAATAAGGTAATAGGTCACAATCACAACCTTGAAGGAGGAGGACCTGTTACCTTATTTCTCAGTGCTTGGCTGGCTATCTAGACACGAGAGCGTTATAGGCCAGATCTCATAATATATCGTGTCCTGGAGAAAAACCCCCACATATTGCAATCGCAAGCTGGGGACACTAAGGTGGAGAAGCGATTTAACCTGTGTGATAGCTGATTGTCGATCTGTGGGGGGTGATGTTATCACTGCCACATGTCACCTTATGATTGGTGATACATGTCACCCGGAAATGCCATCGTAGGACCCCTGCAAATTCTGAATCTGAATGCCACGTGTCACCCGTACTGCCATGTCATTATTGACGTCAGCTGCCAAGTCATACATATGGGCCAATGGGATTGTGCCATGTGGCCTCTTGGAGGAGAGAGAAAGGGGACGCCTACCATGTTTTTTCTTTGAATTCCTTTGTTAAATGAAATTGACGCCTCCACCGCTATTAACTCTATCAGGTATTGCAAGACTGTAGGATCACGAGATTGCGAGATCTATGGGATACAAGATTGTGATATCACGGGACTGAGGGACCGCGATATCGCGGGAATGCGGGATGCAATATGGCCAATATGCGGGATTGGGGGAATGCGAGATTTGCTTTGATGTCGCGGGATGCGGGATTGCGGGAATGCGGGATTTGTCCACCGCTCATATGTGAGATTTACTGTGCCTGAGGCCCCTGACCTCCGATATGAAATTTGCCTTTGTATTTGGTCCTTTCCTCCTTGATTTCTAGGTTTTCCAAGGTTATCTTTAATATGGTTTAACTTCTGATCCATAAGTCCATTTTTGGACTTCCATATACCGTTGAAAATCTCTTTCTGAGCACTATGCAATGGAGGGGGTCCTATTCAGCGCTAATAATATTCTATGGCTTGGGAAATGGCTTCAACTTCATTGCCCTTTTGGACTCTTTTCATAGCTACAATCATATTTAGTAGTGAGTCACAACATGCCATATTAAATTTACTTTGGTTAGAAAGAAAAAAGAAATAAACAAGAAAGACAAAGAATATTTTCATCTAAAATTCTTTACTTGGAAAACTAACTACAGAAATATATTCATTATGGACAATTTGGTCAAGTCATGCCCTTGATAGTGGAGTTAGACCTGAATATTTGAGAGTGATGACATAATTAACATGTAGGTTTTAACCCTATATAGAAATTACCTGCATACGAATTCTAAAACACATAAAAGAAACAATGCGAGAGCATAACACATAAAACACATATACACATAGATTTTCCCCTGGATCCCAAAACCGGGACTACCAATTTGATTTCTCATTATGTTCCTTTCAATGTTACAATACATATTTATACATGCTAAAGCATCCAATACCATGGACCGAAAACCATCGCTTCGAAAACCATGGAACAAAAACCATCGCGTCCAAAAACATGTGCGAAAATCATGCACAAAACCATAGGTGGGTCCGCCCAACCTAACATAGATTCCAAAACCAAAATTTTATGGGGTGCTACCCCGGACCCCATAGAGTGGGGTTACCTACACCCCTAAAACCCCCTATGACCCCCCCACTACGCAATCAGTGCAACAAAGGGGGGGCTCCGCCCCCCCTATAACCCCCTGGTTAACTACATCGACTAGTCATGGAAAAAATATAACACAACCCAGCATTCTCCCACTTGTTGTTTTCTTTCCATAGGGGGCCACAAGAGAGCTTAGTCATTTATCCAGCCCTACAGTTCCTATTATTTCTCTACACCAAGAGAAATTCTCAGATCTCACAAATTTTGTCAACCCATCTGCAATATTCTTCAAAGTGTCCACCTTTACCAACAACACCTTTTTGTCTCTATCATATCCCTTGCAAAGTGATACTGAACATCAATGTGCTTTGTATTTGAATGATATGTAGGGTTCTTTGCCAAGAAAATTGCACTTTGACTATCACAGTCTATCCTTATAGCTCCCTGTACTAACCCCATACTTGAACACAATCTCTGCAACCAAACTGCTTCCTTGCTTGCATGAGTGGTTGCCATGTATTCTGCCTTTGTAGTTGATAGTACCACTACAGATTGTTTCTTACTCATCCAACTGACTGCACCTCCAAATAGGTTAAACACATACCCACTTGTAGATCTTCTCCGATCTAGATCTCCAGCCCAGTCTGCATCAACAAAGCCACGAATATCCAACACTCTGTCCAATCCTGGTCTTCCTTGGTAGCACAAACCATAATCACTAGTGCCATGCAAATACTTGAAAACCCGCTTCACTGTTGTCCAATGCTCCTTTCCTGGTTTTGACATAAACCTGCTCAATACTCCCACTACATGTGCAATGTTTGGTCTAGTATAGACCATTGCATACATCAGGCTACCGACTGCACTTGCATATGGAACATGGGACATGTCCTATTCCTCTTCTTGTGTCTTGGGACACTGTTCAGTAGATAACTTTACACCCACAAGAATAGGAACCTTCACCGGTTTACTATCCTGCATATTAAATATCTGCAATATTGTCTCGACATACTTCCTTTGGTTTAACCAGAGCTTCCTCTTTTCTCAGTCTCTTTTAATTTCCATGCCCAAAATATAGTTTGCAGCACCAAGATATTTCATGTCGAATTTGGAGGACAATTGGGTCTTCAAATCCTGGATAATTTCTTTGTGATTTCTAACCAACAACATATCATCCACATACAAGACCAGATAAATAACACGGTCACCAATTAATTTAAAATAAACACAGTGATCTACTTTGCTTCTGGTGAAGCCAAGTCCCCGTATAAATGTATCAAATTTCTGATACCACATCCTTGGTGACTGTTTTAACCATACAGAGACTTCTTTAACTTGCATACGAGTTCTTTCTTACCCTTCACCGCAAAGCCTTCAGGTTCTTCATGTAGATCTCCTCTTCCAGATCCTCGTGAAGAAATGCTGTCTTCACATCCATCTGTTTTACCTCAAAATCAAAAGCGACAATAACAGATAAAAGTAATCTAATAGAAGTTACCTTGGCAACAGGAGAAAAATATCACCAAAATCAATTCTCGGCCCCTGGGAATAACCTTTTGCTACCAACCAAGCTTTGTATTTCTCCACCTTTCCTTCTACATTTGTCTTCTTCTTGAACACCCATTTGCTGCCAAGGGTTTCCTTTCAGCTGGCAACTCCACCAGATCCCAAGCCTCATTTTTGTGCAAAGATGCCATTTCATCAACCATGGCCTATTTCCAGAGTTTTCCATCCTCTGAATCTACTGCTTCCTTCACAGTTCTGGGATCATCATCAGTAATAGATAAAGCAAAATTTGAACAAAAAGCATATGGACTATACCTTTCTGGCTGCCTTCTTTCTCGAAATGATCTTCTCACTCCTAGAGTTTGTGGCTCTTCATCTTCTGATTCCTCCTCCACTTTAGAGTCTGATTCTTCCTCCTTTAGCTCACACTCTATCTTATTAGGTTCCTTTGGTTGGAATTCATGTTTAATAACATCTTTCACCTCTCTGAACACCACATCTTGACTGTACACAACCTTCCTTGTTACTGGGTTCCAAAGCTTATAACACTTTAAACCATCCTTATACCCAATAAAGATGCACTTTTCAGATTTACTATCCAACTTGGTTCATTTCTCCTTTGGAACATGTACATATGCATCACATCCAAATACCATCAAATGTGAAAGAGAGGGTTTCTTACCAGTCCATACCTCTTATGGAGTTTTATCCTCCAATGCTGATGAAGGTGATCTGTTGACCAGGTAACATGCTGTCTCCACCGCCTCTGCCTAGAATTCCTATCCTAACCCAACACCACTAAGCATGCTTCTTACCCTTTCCATCAATGTCTTGTTCATTCTTTCTACAACTCCATTTTACTGAGGTGTATATGGAGTAGTCTTCTGTCGTGCTATACCACACTTCTTACAAAATTCTTCAAATTCCTTACTGCAAAACTCTCCACAGTTATCTGTTCTCAGCACCTTTATCTTCTTCTCTGTCTGGTTTTCCACCAGAGCCTTGAATTCTTTAAACTTGTCAAAGACTTCAGATTTCTTCTTAAGGAAATATATCCATGTATTCCTTGAGAAGTCATCTATAAATGATA
This sequence comes from Pinus tabuliformis, assembly GCA_031772625.1. NCBI lineage: Eukaryota > Viridiplantae > Streptophyta > Pinopsida > Pinales > Pinaceae > Pinus > Pinus tabuliformis. Next base: position 592,753,879 of record CM062804.1, read on the forward strand.
CATAGTACATAGACTTACCCAGTTATGGAACCTTCACAGGTCCAAACACATCACTATGCACAAACTCTAATATATGTTTCACCCTCTTACCACCAGAGGGGAAACTCACCCGATTCTGCTTCCCATATACACAATTTTCACATAAATCAAAATCTAGAGAGCTATTACTCATACCTTCTACCATACCTTTACCATGAAGTATTCAAAGGCCCTTCTCTCCAATATGTCCAAGCCTTTGATGCCACATCATGGTCTTCCCTCCAGAGACCACTAGATTTTCTGCTCCACTTTCAGGAACCACAGAATTGTTGCACCCATCAACAACCGTGCTACCTTGCATCTTGTATAGAGTTCCAATCCGAACTCCCTGCATCAATACCAGTGCTCCCCGAACCATCTTGCAGGTATCCTTCTCGAACAATGTTTTTACACCTGAATCATCCAACTTGCTTACAGAAATCAGATTTTGGGCCAATGCAGGAATATGCAGAACACCCAAAAGTGTTCTAACCCTTCCACCTTGCAACTTTGACTTTACTTTTCTGTGACCAATGATTCTAGCCTTCCTATCATCCCCTCAGAAGACATCACCACCATCGTATTTCTCATACTCGCAGAACCACTCTCTATGGGGAGTGAAGTGAAAGGATGCACCTGAGTTAATCAACCATGCCTCATGATCTACATGTGTACTTGAAGAAGCCAAGTACACATCCCCACCTTCATCTGAGGTGGATTTTGCCTCTGCAGAAGGAGCATCATCAGATCCCTTTCCTTTGTCAGGAGCTTTAGATTTACAGTCCCTTTTGTAGTGCCCTTCCTTTCCACATTTCCAGCACAACACATTTACAAGTTTTCCTGGAGATTTAGATCTCCCACTCGATGACTTATTTTTGTTTCTATTTTGGGACCGTCCTCGTATAGACAAGGCATCACCATTCTGGCTCTCCATATTTTCGTCTCATCTCCTTCTTCAACAAGGATGAGACTATTTCATCAAATTGCAAGGCAGTTGCATTGCTACCTATCGCAATAACCAGACTATCCCATGAATTTGGTAGAGAACACAACAAACTGATGCACTTATCTTCATCTGAAATTTTAATATCAACAGATGCTAACTAACTTACCAAAGTATTAAATGCGTTCATATGCTCTATCACTGAGTCTCCATCTTTCATCCTCAGGTTATACAACTTTTTCTGTAGGAACAATTTATTCACCAGAGACTTAGATTGGTACAAAATCCCTAACTTGTCCCACAAAGCCTTCGTCGTAGCTTCCCCTGATACATTCAACAATATTGAATCTGAGACACACAATGGTATTGTGCTCTTTGCCTTCCGATCCAACTTCTTCCATTCTTCATCGGACACTCCTGTTGGTTTAGTACTTGGATCTATCGTGATCCACTGATCTTTATCCACCAACAGATCCTCCATCTTAAGTTTCCACAACTCAAAACTCTGATCATTAAATTTCTTGATCTTTATCTTTCCACTGCTCGCCATCTTCTTTCACCACCAAAATCGATCTCGCAGATCTCCCACTGAACAGGGTCTACCACAGGCCCGAGCGAAACCCCTCAGCAACAAAGGAGTCCCCTTGAAGCCAAAACAACTCTGATACCAAATGTAGGTTTTAACCCCATAGAGAAATTACCTGCATATGAATTCTAAAACACATAAAATAAACAATGCGAGAGCATACAAACACATATACACAGAGATTTTCCCCTAGATCCCAAAACCAGGACTACCAGCTTGATTTTTCATTATGTTCCTTTCAATGTTACAATACATATTTATACATGCCGAAGCATCCAATACCATGGACCGAAAACCATCACGTCCAAAACCATGGACCGAAAACCATCACATCCAAAAACATGTGCGAAAATCATGCACAAAACCATAGGTGGGTCCGCCCAACCTAACATAGGTTCCAAAACCAAAATTTTCCGGGGCGCTGCCCCAAACCCCATAGAGTGGGGTTACCTGCACCCCTCAAACCCCCTATGACCACCCACTACAAAATCGACGCAACAAAGGGGGGGCTTTTCCCCCCCTCTAACCCCCCGGTTAACTACGTGGGCTAGTTGTGGAAAGAATATAACACAACCCAACATAACACACCTTACCATCGTATGCACTCTTTGTCAATGCCTAGTTTCACACCTTGATCTATCTCATCAACCAAGTTGTTTCCATGGTGCAATGTGAATTCTTAAGTGATGATGGAAAAACATATGGATCTAGAGGACCACTACCTCCTCCTCCTAGAGGTCACCAAACTCTCACCCTAGGGATCTAACCATTTACAACTATTTTGAACCTATTAAACTTATCACATATTAGCAATGACCCTACCATTATAACCCAGTTTAGTTGGCTATGTCTACTAAGTTTCCATTGTATATTCCCAAGTTTAAAGGTTGACCTATGGATGGTGCCACTAATGTGATGGCCTTTCATGTTTAGCATTCCTCTAACATGATCACCTAATATTTTTTTAGGGTTAGGTAATTTCAATGAATCCTCATTAGGGTTTTTTTGAAATGGCATGTTGAACCACCATCAATTACCCATACCACTCGTGAATCCATTTCACTTGTCTCAAGCTTATTCCATTTACCACCACCCATGTCATTGATCAAATCCTTGAATGACACTTAATATTTTTGAGGTGTTGTACTATTTTAAGGTAATCTCAATTGATTAGAGTTTAGTTAGTCGAAGGTCTAGTTGAGGAGGAGGACTGGGATTGAATGTCAACAAACCTGCTTGGGAACAAATGACTAGGAAATACAATTTGATGGTTGTGTTTATAGGTCCATAGTCAATTCATAAGATAAGTTGTCTTAGTCGGATTCAATGGACAATACAACATTTAACAAAATTATATAGATTACTATAGTAGTTGAAGAGATTCCAATAGGGCATAAGTGCACAATCCACTTAGACTAGTGGTTGAAAGGGAATCAAATATGATTGGGTAGAAATTATGAATCTTGAGATTTCCATGACCTTAGCCAATGATATTCAATGACTTGTATAGATTCAATATTCTTTGAATTAGGGTTTTCCTATCTTATAAATAGATCATGATGTAAGGCTAACGGGAGATGTTGAAAGCTAAGAGACGTAAGATGAATGCATTAGTATTAGGTGTGAACTAAGTTCAACATTAATTATAGATCAGATATAACATTTGATTAAGTATATAAGAGTGGTGAAGCTCAAATGTTACCTATTTTCCCCTGTTAAGGGTTTCCAAGGTAAAATATCTATGTGTTGTGTAATTATTTATAGTGTTCCATTATTTATTTTCTAATATTTAAGTTCTCTCATGATCTTTAAAGGTTTATGTTAATTGAGATTCTAGTTTGATTTAAATGTCTAGTCGACTATGTATTTGGATTTTTTGTATCTAAGTGTAAGTAAGCTTTCTTAAGCCCAACGTCTGGTATCATAGTTCATTTTGAGTGTAGGAGGAATTATTATACTATCAAATATCAAGGATATTTATCCTGGGTATATTCAAGAATCTCATTTTTTATTAGATCAAATATAAGCTCATTCAAGTGGAACCTTACTAACAACACTTCAATGAAAGAAGGATGGCTAGCAGTACAACAATTGAGTTTGAGAATTATAATGGTTATAATTTTGATCTTTGGAATATTAAATGGAATATCTCCTCATAAATTGAGAACAATGGTTTATTGTGCATCCTAAAATACCACTGATTAGATTTTCGATGAAGGATTTGGAGAAACTTGAAAGAAAAGTGAGGAGTATAATTCAATTATGTCTTGTATATTTGGTATTGTTAAATGTCTCAGGGGAAAAAATTGTTAAGAAATTGTGGGATAAGTTTGGAAACTTATACCAATTGAAATCACTACTTAATAAGCGTTTCTTTAGAAGAAACCTTACCTTCTGAGGATGAGAGAGGGTGCTTCTATCACAAAACACCTTCATACATTTACTGTGATCAATCAATTATTGAGTGTGGATTTGTTTTTTAGGTTTTAAAAATTTCAAATAATTCTTGAAAACAAATATCCAATAAAATAGAAAATATTCAATGGAAAATACACACATTCACAAAGAGATTTTATCCTAGAAACCAAAAACTAGGAAAACCAACAAGATATTTTTCATTATATTATCTTTACAATGTTACAATGCAATATGTATATGTTGTAGCATTCATAAACCACCAATCCATTAATCTTGGATTAAAATACAATTATAGTTCTTTTGCCCGTATCTATAAAACTATGGGAAAAACTACCATATGATCGAAAATTGCTAAAAGAAAAAATTGCCAAAAATGGATGCAAAAAACTACCCATTTTTTATATACAATTTTTCAAGGGCTGCCTCAAACCCTATGCAAGGGTGTTACCGACCCTCTACATACCCCCTGAATAGGGTTAGGCTGATAACCCCCCCATGACCCCCTATCTACATGGCATATAAAACATGCATGGGGTTAGTCATGTAAATAATATAACATATACCCAACATTTATTACAGAGGAAGAAAATTGTATTAGTCTATTGTGTTCTTTGATAGACTCTTGGAATAGTCTAGTTGTGGCTATTGAGATTAATACAAAGACATTGGCTCTTTATGATGTTGTGGTATCTCTATTATCAAAGGATATGATGGAAAGGGACATGGAAGGATTGACCAAAGATGCTCTTTCGGTGAAAGGTTGATTGATGGACACGGGTATAGGTAAATTCTCCAAAGGAAGATCTAGATCAAAAGGAATATCTAAGCCTCTTGCTAAGTCAACAAGAAGATGTTGGAAATATGGTAAAATATGACATTATATAAGAGATTTCAAGCCAAATATTGTTTAACAAATAAAATGATTTGATGGGAAGTTGAATGAAGGGATAAATTTTCCAGATGAAGGTGGAGATGTGTATTTAGATTCAACAATTACATAGTCAATTCACAAGACATGGTTGATCGACGCAAGAAAATTCTATCATATGACACCTCATAGGGAGAGGTTTTATGAGTATGAAGAATATGATAGATGGGATGTCTACCTAGGGTATTACTCGACAACTAATATAATTGACTGAGATCAAGTTTGACTAGTGTTGAAGGATGGTCATAGTATAACATTGTTGGGGTTACTACACATTCCATGTTTGTCTAGAAACTTGTTATTTGTCAATTGAATGGGTGATTGATGTATACATATTATATTTGAAGATTCATGCAAAATGGTTCTTGGAGTGATGGTATTTATGAAAGGTGTTTGGATTGGGACATTGTACAAGTTGTTGGTGGATATTGACCTGAGTGGATGTAGTAGTGTAGTTTTCTATGAAACCAATGGGTCAACCTCTTGTCTAGTCGATGAAACCATGTTGTGACATCAAAGAATGAGACAACTTCAAGAGAAAGGAAATTTTGCTATGCAAAGCAAAGGTATGGTTGAAGTTTTTCCTGGTAACTCTCTAGAAGTTGATTTCTATGAACATTGTGTTTTTTGGAAACATCACGTTTTATATTCTAATCTAGTGCTATGAGGGAAAAATAATTTTGGAGCTAGTTTATAGTGATATATTTGGGCCAATACTAGTGCAGTTGCTAGGTGACTTCATATATTATGTATCCTTTATTGATGATTTTTCTAGGATGACATGGTTGTATTCCTGAAGAAGAAATTAGAGTTTTTTTAGAAGTCTTAGGAGTTCAAATATCTTGTGGAGAATTAGATATATAGTAAGATAAAGGTGTTAATAATTGAAAATGGAGGTGAGTTTTGTGGTAAATAGTTTTATTAGTTTCACAAACAACATGGAATAGTGTGCCATATGACTATTCTATTGTTATGAAACCAGCTCAAGAAAAGATAGAAAAGATAGATCAACGCCTTAGAATTCAGCCTCTTCGAGGGGGCAACCTCCTTTACATTACATAAATGAACAATTCTTGGATGATACAAATGAAAAAACCTCCTTTCTATATATAGGAGTCTAAGGAGTCACAATATAATCCAACCGACCTAACAATAATAATATAAAGCCACAAAAATAACAATAGAGGGATTCTATGGGGCACAGAAATAACAATATGGGGGTAATAGGGGCACAACAATATAAATAAGGGGTATAACTACAATAGTAATGGGTTAATCACTAGTATTATAGGGACCCAACATGCCCCTCTCCTTAAAAAAAGTGTTGTCCTCAACGCTTGAGTAGTTCTGGATACTTCTGCATAAAATTCTCATCCTCCCATGTGGAATCTTCAGCGGATAAGTTCTTCCACTTGATAAGATACTCTGAAATTGATCGATTTCGTAGCTGTCGAGTTCTTGTTTCTGTGACTGCTTCCGGTTCCAATATAATTTTTCCTTCCTCGTCAAGTTTTGGCAATATTGTTTGAATTGGGAGCTTGTCGCCTATAACCTTCTTTAAACATGAAACATGGAAAACTGGGTGCAATCGAGAAGCTGCAGGAAGCTCCAATTTGTATGCCATAGTACCAATCTTTTGCAACACCTTGTACGGACCATAATACTTTGGTGATAATTTATTATCCTTCTTAGCTTGCTTTAGGGACATTTGCTTATATGGTTGTAGCCGTAGGAATACCCAATCACCTACATCAAAACTTCTTTCACTGCGATGTTGATCTGCCTGTTGTTTCATTCTATTTTGTGCCAACACGAGGTTATCCTTTAAGAGTTGGAGGACTTGTTGTTGATGTTCGATGTGATGTTCCACTGCCTGAACCTTAGAATTTTCTCTTAAATATGATGTGATGGATGGTGGTTGATACCCATAAAGTGCCATAAATGGGGTCATTTTTGTTGCTGTATGGAAGGAAGTGTTATACCACCATTCAGCCAGAGGCAACCATTTGACCCATTGTGTCTGTTTATCAGATACAAAGCAACGAAGATATCCTTCCAAACATTTGTTTACTATCTCAGTTTTCCCATCAGATTGAGGATGATAAGATGAGCTATGAGCTAACTGAGTACCAAGACAAGAAAATAATTCTGTCCAAAAATTTCCAGTGAAAATGGGATCTCTGTCACTTACAATAATCTTTGGGTTTCCATGTAGCTTTTGAATTGTTTCCATAAATGCAGTAGAAACTGTACTGGCTTTAAATGGATGTGATAATGCACAAAAGTGTGCATACTTGGTAAGTCTGTCAACTACCACCATGATGACACTCTTTCCCTCAGACTTGGGTAAACCTGTGATAAAATCCATTGAAACCTCCTCCCAACGTTGGCTTGGAATGGATAAAGGTTGTAATAGACCCGGTGTCTTAATTGTTTCAACTTTATTTTGTTGGCAAACCAAACATTCCGCCACAAACTTTTGAATATCTGATTTAAGGCCATCCCAAAAAAATTCCTTCTTAACCCTGTGGTAAGTTTTTAAAAATCCTGAGTGCCCTCCTAAGGGAGAAGTGTGCAATTCCATAAGAATCTTTTGTTTTAGCTGGGAATTCTTACAGAGGTATAAGCGATCTTTGTACCATAACGAATCATTTTGCCAGCTAAATGTATCAGACGTACTGGAATCTTGTTGTAGCTTTCGAATAAGTGCCCACACTTCTTCGTCATTCTTCCATTCCTCCCTTGCTTCGTTTATCCAATCTGGTTGGATAATAGAAATGGCGCACAACAATGCTTCCACATCCTCATCCTTTCTTGAGAGTGCATCTGCCACCACATTTTGCTTCCCTTTTTTGTAGATGATTTCAAAGTCATAACCCAACATCTTTGTGACCCACTTTTGTTGCTCTTCAGAGGATAATCTTTGTTCTAAAAAGTATTTAAGGCTATCATGATCCGTTTTTACCTTGAAGTGTCTTCCCATTAGGTAGGGTCGCCATTTCTTAAGTGCATGGAGTATTGCCAACATTTCCTTCTCATAAATAGCTTTGCTTAAAAACTTTCCCTTGATTGGACGACTTTCAAAAGCAATGGGTCTTTCATCTTGCATTAGAACAGCACCAATTCCATTTCCTGAAGCATCACATTCCACAATAAAGGTTTTTGTGAAGTCCGGTGTAGCTAAGACCGGTGCTTGGCACATTGCCTCTTTAAGATGTTCAAAGGCCTTTGTTGCTTCCGGAGTCCATGAAAATGCATCTTTCTTCAATAATGTTGTTAGAGGTGCTGCTATTCTCCCATAATTCTTAACAAACTTGCGATAATACCCTGTCAACCCAAGAAATCCTCGCAGATGCTTTATGGATGTGGGGATTTTCCATTCCTTAATGGCTTTAATTTTGCTAGGGTCTACCTTAACTCCTTCATGAGATACAATATGACCCAAATATTCCACCTCCTGGACTCCAAAGAAACATTTGGATCTTTTTGCATATAATTGTTTCTCCTCCAATAGTTGTAGCACCCTGTCAACATGTTCAACATGATCCTTCCAAGACTTGCTGTAGATTAGTATATCATCAAAAAATACTAACACAAATTTTCTAAGGAATGGTTTGAAAATTGAATTCATCAAACCTTGATTGGTAAGGCCAAAAGGCATGACCAAAAATTCATAATGACCCTCATGAGTTCTAAATGCTATTTTCGGAATGTCTTCAATCTTCATTCTGATTTGATGATATCCCGAACGAAGATCCAACTTGGTGAAGTAAATTGATCCATGCAATTCATCCAGTAATTCATCAATGACAGGAATGGGGAACTTATCTTTAATAGTGAGCTTGTTGAGCTCCCTATAATCCGGACACATGCGCCATGATCCATCCTTCTTGTGCACCAATACTACTGGAGCAGAGAAAGAACTTTGACTCGGTTGAATTATACCAGCCTCTAGCATTTCTGCAACCATACGTTCAATTTCACTTTTTTGGACATAGGGATATCTGTACGGCCTGATGTTTGGAGGAACACTTCCTGGAATCAGATGAATAGCATGATCATGATCACGCATAGGTGGGAGACCTTTGGGAGTCTCAAATACCTTGGAATGATTGTCCAGGACTTTTTGGAGATCTGGAGAAATAGATGATTCCGATGTGGAAACATCTAGCGAACATAATTGTGCAATTACACCTCTTTGCTCCTTTTTTAGAAGCTTTGTCATACCATTAGAGCTGATTATCTTTCCTGGTTTCCCTGCAATACCCCTTAATTCAACTTCCTTTCCTTCCGTAGAAAATTTGATGAAAAGTTCTTGAAAATTAAAAGCTATTGTACCCAAGGATTGTAGCCATTGGACTCCTAGTACAACATCAGCACCTCCCATTGGAATGGAAAGCATTGGGCTAGTCAATACATATTCTCCCATGGATAGCTTGATATTATGGCACTTTCCAGAGCAATTTATTGTTCCTCCATTTGCAATCATCACTTGACACTCTGGTGCTGGATATAGGAAGCAATTCAATTCTTTTGCTACCCTACAATGAATAAAATTGTGGGTGCTTCCTGAATCAATCAACACTATTACCTTTTTCTTCTTGATTTGTCCTTCTATCTTTATGGTTTGAGGAGTGGTAATTCCCGCCAATGCATTACAAGATATGGTCAGATTTAATTGTTCTTCATCTAGGCTTTGTTCCTGGAGTATATCCTCTTCTTTTGACCTTTCTTGCTCCTTTTCTTCTTCCTCTTCACAATCTATGTAGAATAATTTCTTCTCGGCACACTTATGACCTTTAGTGTATTTTCTATCACAACTATAACAAAGCCCTTTTTCTCTTTTTTCTTCCAATTTTTGTGGTGTCAACCTTATAGGTTGTGGAAGACTAGGGGCAACAACACTTCCATATTTATAGTTGTGAGTGGTATGCTTCCTGGTTGCCATAATTTTGCTTTCCATTTTTCTTGCATATCTAAATGCCTTCTCTAATGAATCAGGTTCCCAAAGGCAAACATCATGTTGGATATTATCCTTTAAAGGCTCCTATGAACACATCAATCCTATGCTCCTCTGGAATATCTTTTACCCTTATGTTCAATTTTTGGAACTCCTCAATGTGCTCCATTACTAAACCATTTTGTTTGAGACTTATCAATTGGCTAAAAAAAGTGTTGCTTTTTGTATCCTCATAATGTGCTATCAATTCTTCCGTAAAAATTGCCCAAGTGATAAATTGTTTACGAGAGCAAAGCCACTGATACCATACAAACTGATTTGGTTCCAAATATACAGTTGCCATACGTACCTTTTGTGTGTTTTGCACATTATTGAGATCGAAGAATTGCTTCATCTGTAATATCCATGTGGCAGGATCCTTGAAATCAAACTTCCTCATATCGATTTCTGGAATATGGTGAGTCTTCGATCCAACATTAGCATCTATGGAATCATGATTAACATTTCTTTTATTCTCATCATGAGTTTCCTTTAGTACCCTTTCATCCTTAGTGCCCATTTCTTGTAGCAACTTATTCATATTTATCTTCAATTCGTCCATGCCTGTCTTCAAATCTGCCATGTCTCTCTTCAAATCTGTGTTCGAATCATCCATCTTAGCTTCCATGCCCTTTATCTTAGATTCCATGCCATTTATCTTAGCTTCTGTTAGCTTTTGTGAGAGTGACATTTGTTGCACTTGTTCTTGTAATTTTGATATATCATGTAGCATTTCTTCCTCTTCTTCATGAGTCATGCTAGAGCTTTCAGGTTCCTTACTAGGCGTTTGCAATTTCTTTCCTTGGGGCATCAGTTACCGATAATAATGCTTTACTATGCCCTTTGAATTCCTTCAAACCAAGCTTATGCAAAAATTAAAAAAAAAAACTACACACCTTTTTTCACTTTGTAGAAGCCTGATATTGAATCTGATGTATCTCTGTAATTTTGGATCATTCAGTTCTGAAATTTTGATCCGTAGTAGCCTTTTGAGTCCTCTTTCCAATACCACAAGTCTGACCCAAATTGGTTTCTCCAAGGAAGCGTTATGCGAAATCTCCCGCGGTGACTTGCTTATAGACTAGTTCAGTAGGCAAACTTGTACGACGTGCCACGAGTCATTGTTTCGACCTATGGATCTGAAAAATGCATACACGAAACTATAGTTCATCCTCTTTCTGTACCTTCTTACAAAATTTCAATCCGATCCTCAGAGAGAAAGTTATGACGATTTTCCCCAGGTCACCTGTTTTCAATGTAATTCAGGAGTGTGCAAAAAGACCAACTTCCTCAGATCATATCTCCGACAATATCGCGTGAAAAGATCTGAAATTTGGAGCCAAGGTTCAGTACGATTACTTCTCAAATGGGTTTTTTTTGCGACTTCTGAAACGTCACAGAAAAAAACGTTATAGCGCAAATGCCACGATGACCTGTTTGGAGCATTGAAACCCTAGAATCGAAAGCTCTGATGCCAAATGTTATAAACCAGCTCAAGAAAAGATAGAAAAGATAGATCAACGCCTTAGAATTCAGCCTCTTTGAGGGGGAAACCTCCTTTACATTACATAAATGAACAATTCTTCGATGATACAAATGACAAAACCTCCTTTCTATATATAGGAGTCTAAGGAGTCACAATATAATCCAGCCGACCTAACAATAATAATATAAAGCCACAAAAATAACAATAGAGGGATTCTATGGGGCACAGAAATAACAATATGGGGGTAATAGGGGCACAACAATATAAATAAGGGGTATAACTACAATAGTAATGGGTAATCACTAGTATTATAGGGACCCAACATCTATAAAGTCCAATAGAATGAAGTACAAAAAGGATGAATAAGACATTAATGGACAAGGCAAGAAGCATGCTTAATAGGATAAACTTGGCACAAGAATTATCGGTGGAGGCAATGAACGCTACATTTTACTTGGTGAATAAGTCCCCATCATCAGTGTTGGTTGAACAAAATCCATATGAGGTATGGTAAAAATCCATCACTTGCACAACCTAGAGACTGTGGTTGTGATGCATTTGTCCACGTTCCAAAGAAGAAGAGGAAAAAGTTGGATAATAATGTAGTTAAGTGTATTTTCATTGGTTACAAGGATGGAATGAAAATATATAAGATGTGGGATCTTTTGATAAGGAAGATATTTTACAATCAAGATGTGATCTTCGATGAAGTTACATATAATTCTAGGATGGAAGAGACTATAGAAAAAACAAAAGATTGTGCTCAAATTTAAGTTGGAAGAGAGTGAATTAGATGAGTAGTTGAATATAATAAAGAGGTGTAATGACAAAATCCAGTTCTAAGGAGTTTTGGTAGAGTAAGGAAAGAACCTGAAAGGCATGCCCCACCTGACTTCTAGTCTGCTCTTGTATTGTCTTCCATTCATGGTGAACCCAAGCCATTCGAGGATGTAGTTGAATCAATAGATGGTAAACTCTAGTCAAAACATGTGAAAGGGGAAATGGATTCTTTACACAAGAATTAGACATGGAATTTGGTCAAATTAGCTGGTGGAAGGAAGCTAGTTGGTTGTAAGTGGGTGCTCAAGAAAAAAACTGAATGCAATGGATCAATTTGAGAAGTACAAGAATTGATTGGTGAGGAAAGTTTATTAGAAAGTCGAGGGAGCCAAATTTGGCAATATATTTTAACCTATTTAGAAATTAACTTCCATTACAATATTGATGTGTTTGGCTATTGCATTTGACTTACAATACAATACATGTATTGCATTACAATACATGAAACAACCTGAAATAGTTGTAGTAAAGGGCAAAGAGATGTTAGTTTGCAATTTGAGGAAGTCCCTTTATGGTCTAAAGCAATCACCCAAGATGTGGTACCAAAATTTTGACATGTACATCCAAAGTTTGGGAATTATGAGAAGCCAAGTTGATCACTGTGTATATCTCAAGTCAGATGGTGAGTGTTTCATATATGTAGTGCTATATATCGACAACATGTTGCTGATTAGTAACAACATGGGTATAATCGAGGAGGTGAAGATTCAAATATCCTCCAAATTTGACATTAAGTATCTTAGTGTTGTACATTTCATTCTGAAAATGGAGATTAGTAGAAATTGCACAATTAAGAAACTATGAATAAATTAGAGGGAGTACATTAAAGAAATTATGAAGTGTTTTAACGTGTAAGAATGTAAATCGGTGAAGGTACCAATTCTAGTGGGGGAAAGATTAATTTTTGAACAACTTCTAAAGGAATAAGAATAAAGAGAGGGCATGACCCATGTTCCATATGCAGGTATTATAGGTATTTTATGGGCTACACTCAATCATATATTATTTATGGAGTTAGAGATTGAGCAGATACATTAAAACATTTGTAAAAGAGCACTGGTATGATATCAAAAGAGTATTCAGGAGTTTGCATGGTACGAGTGATCATGTGATTTGCTACCATCAAGGGCTTGAGGATGACAATGAAGCAACAATATAGGGATTTGTCGATGTTGACTAGGTTAGTGATTTGGATAGAAGGTCAACTAGTGGATATGTGTTTAAGTCGTTTTATGGAGTTATTGGCTAGATGAGTAGGCAACAATTGGTCAAGGAACTATCAAAGATGAAGAATAAATACATGGAAACCACTCATATAAGAAAGGAAGCAATCTGGGTGCAATAATTGTGTTCAAATATTGCGTTTTCTCAACAAGCAATAAGGATAGGTTGTGAAAATCAAGGTGCAATATTCCTGAAAATGATTTAGGCTTGTTGTTCAAGGAAGAAAAATATTTATGTATAATACCATTTTATTAGAGACATGGTAGAAAGGATAAGTGTAGGTTTTAACCCTATAGATTTAATTGATGCAAACATATTCTTAATAAAACATAAAATATGCAATGGAAAACACTCACATTAACATAGATATTTCACCCTGGAAACACAAACCAGGAAAACTAGAAATAATTTTCAGTATATTTGTCTTTACACTATTACAATACAATACCAAAAGGGATGGGGTTATCACTCCTCCATGACCCCCCTACTATGCTTAGCGTAATGTATAATTCATCCTAGTACTTGTGTAAATAATACAACATGTAAACCCCAAAATTACCTGACTCCTTATTTTCTTTACACACAAAAGGTTGCAGGAGTACATGATAAAAAATCTAGGGTAATAATGCCCATTATTTCTCTACACCAAGAGATATTCTCTTTTCTCACTATATTTTGTTATTGAATATTAAATATTCTTCAAAGCATCCACCTTCACCAACAACACCTTCTTTTCTTCAATTATATCTCTCACAAAGTGATACTGAAACTTCAATACAATTTGATTTAGAATGATATGATGGGTTCTTCACTAGGAATATGTGTAGAATTTCTCTATAGATCAGCTAGCTCTGATACCATGTAGAAATTCTCACTGTAGATTAACTTGATTATACAATATACTAAAGAAAAATACTTAATATACTTCTACAATCAAACTTGCGAAAGATGAATCAATTTGAGCAAGATCAAGCAGAACATATATAATAGAGAAGAAGAATCAATACACATGAAACATAGAAAATACTCAGGGGAAAGCCTCAGCTAAAAACCCCATTATCTGTATTATCATACAAGGTGGAAATACATCAAGATTACAGAAAGCCTTAGCTCTCACAGCTAGCCAGTTCTCAGTACAATCCTCCTGGATGCTCACAGGGAAACAAGGCTTCTCACAAACCTTCTCCTATGCCCTCCGAGCCTCCTATTTCCTTGCACTGTTTCTCCTAGGTGATCCTACTATTACCAAGTGTAACACTGATCACTCACACTGATCTCACACCCTGTAAAACTGTGCAATCCTCAAGGAACCTTATTCCTTCTGCATGGATGAGTTTCCTTTATAGGAAAATTCCTCCAATTGATAGTACAATGTCCCTGTCTTTAATCTCAACTGGGCCTTTGTATGAACTGACATGCATGAGTTACTTATGAGAGAATCCTCAGTTATCTGGAGTACACTAGTTTCATGCATGCATGCATTAACTGATTGAACTCACAATTAGTTCCTCAAATTGTTTGGAACTAATTTAATTGGAATTAACTCAGTTAAATGAGCTAACTAATTACAACTCAAATACAAATCATCCTTATATCCTTAATTAAGGGATGATCTCCTTAATTTAAGGGATAACCGTTGCATGACTTCACAAAGATTTCTGACTTGAATTTCTCCAACTAATTAACTCAAGATGAATTAATTAATGTTTTTTCAAGCAGCTGGTGAGACTAAATTTGAATTTTAATTCTCAATTTTAATTCAAGGGCAAATTAAAATATACTGAATGCTAATTTTATCATTTCTTGTTGCTATTTTCAACACTCCCTCTCAACAAGAAAGGAATTCAACTTGATCCCAATCCTGAACCTTTGGAATGTTCTGCATGCAACACTTCTCTCCAGTGTTGCTCCAGCAACTCCAGAAACAAAAAAACATCCAACCTGAATCATAATGACGCCTCTGTCATCAAAGTCTCTGACTGCTATTTCCTTTGTCAACTAAAAACTCTGCGCTTCTATTGACTCAGCCTGCCTGCACTATTGTTAATCCTTCTCTACACTCTTCAGTATCTGACTGATCTAGCCTCTGTCACTTTGATCTCTGACTGCATCAATCCCATTGATTCCTCCCGCAACTATGTACTTTGGGCTCCTATAGCAAGGTAATATCCATGAGATAAAACCTCTCAATGAACCCTGCCTAATTTCAGCCTTCTTGGGACTATCACTTCACATCGCCCCACCTCACACCTGGAGGTATGGCTGCATGTGATCCGTCTGCTAACTTCTCCAATTGTGGCTCCTCCATAATTGTCTGGGACTTCTTTTGGCACTGCATGTTGAGAGGTAATTTACTCTCCCTCTCAACCACCAAGTCTCTAACATTGGCCTTGCTCCTCAAAGCTTTGCATGCATCTTGAACCTTAAGAGCATACAGGTTCTTGACTCGTGAACCGATCTGTTTCACCTGTCCCGTGGTGATGTGTCTAAGGAAAACATTTCCCTTACTGAAGACAACATCGTAGCCTTTGTCCTCCAACATCACAATCAATACCAAGTTCTTCTTCAGTCCAGGCACATACTTCACATCTGTCAAGGTGATAGAAGCTCCATGCTCCCTCTGAAAAGCAACCGTGCCCACTCCTGAAACACTATACCTTTCATCGTCACCCATATCTATGAGTATCTTGAGGTCTTTCTCCTCCAAGGTACTGAATAAACTTTTATCACCAGTCATGTGGAATGAGGCTCCACTGTCAAGAAACCAACCATAACCCATCATTGAAGACACCATGCATGCGATGAGGGTGAAGTCCATTTCAAACTGAGAGGCCAATGCCTCACCTTCAAATCCTTCCGAGGATCCCTTCTTGGACTTCTTCGATGGGCAATTAGTCACATAATGACCCATCTCGTGACAATTAAAGCATCTCACTTTAGATTTGTCACCCTTCTTCCCTCCATGAGAAGAATTCAATTTGGGATGAGAATACTTCTCCTTCCGTTTCCTTGCCTTACTCGCTAAGGCTAGATTTTCTTCATCCTCCTTGGATGAAGAACCATCTCGTGTGCTCCTCCTGATCTCCTCCTGCATGAGATTCAACCACAGTCGTTCCCAATCCAACAGTTTCTCCCTTCCATTCACAAAGTCCTGGTAGCTATGCCAGCTCTTTGGAAGGCCAAGGAGAGCGAGGCTCACCATATCATCATCGGTAGTAGTTATTCCCACACTTCCAAGCTCATCTCTACAGGTGGTGAGCTTGTTCAGATATGTGGAAATAGTATTACTGTTCTCCATCTTGATTCTTTGAAGCTTATCCTCGAGCGCCAATTTCCTCTGGTCGCTACTATTTTGATATAGTTCCTTCAATATCTTCCACATTGAAAATGGAGTCTCCTTCCCATGGAGACTTGAGACAATATGGTCTCGAACTCCCTCAAGGATGATCTGTCTTGCCTTCGCCACACACTTCTTCCATTCAGCCAACTCTTGTGCATTAGTTGAACTCGGATTTGGGATTTCTTGATCAATGAAATCCTTTAAACCATTGTCTTCTAATACAGCTTCCATGCGATCTTTCCATGCTATGTAATTCGAGTTGCCATCGAAGGCATACTCGAGTCTCAAGCCATAGAACACCATTAACCAACCTGAAGTATGAGATGAATTCGATTTGTACCTTCAATCCCAAACTTCAAACTTCGAATTTCCCTTCTTAGTATATTATTCACAGCTTCGATCACCTTTGCTCTAATACCATGTATAATTTCTCTATAGATCAACTAGCTCTGATACCATGTAAAAATTCTCACTGTAGATTAACCTGATTATGCAATATACTAAAGCAAAATACTTAATCTACTTCTACAATAAAACTTGCAGAAGCTGAATCAATTTGAGAAAGATCAAGTAGAACACATATAACAGAGAAGAAGAATTAATACACATGAAACACAGAAAATACTCAGGGGAAAGCCTCAGCTAAAAACCCCACTATCTGTATTATCATACAAGGTGGAAATACATCAAGATTACACAAAGCCTTAGCTCTCACAGCTAGCTAGCTCTCAGTACAATCCTCCTGGATGCTCACAGGAAAACAAGGCTTCTTAAAAACCTTCTCCTCTACCCTCCAAGCTTCCTATTTCCTTGCGCTATTTCTTTTGGGTGATCCTATTATTACCTAGTGTAACACTGATCACTCACACTCATCTCACACCCTGTAAAACTGTGCAATCCTCAAGGAACCTTATTCCTTCTGCATGGATGAGTTTCCTTTATAGGAAGATTCCTCCAACTGATAGTACAATGTCCCTGTCTTTAATCTCAACTGGGCCTTTTTCTAAACTGACATGCATGAGTTATTTATGAGAGAATCCTCAGTTATTTGGAGTACACTAGTTTCATGCATGCATGCATTAACTGACTGAACTCACAATTAGTTCCTTAAACTATTTGGAACTAATTTAACTGGACTTAACTCAATTAACTGAGCTAACTAATTACAACTCAAATACAACTCATCCTTATCTCCTTAATTAAGGGATAATCTCCTTAATTAAGGGATAATCTCCTTAATTTAAGGGATAACTGTTGCATGACTTCACAAAGACTTCTAGCTTGAATTTCTCCAGCTAATTAACTCAAGATGAAGTAACTAATTATTTTTCAAGCAACTGGTGAGACTAAATTCGAATTTTCATTCAAGTACAAATTAAAATTGGAATATACTGAATGCTATTTTTAGCATTTCTTGTTGCTATTTTCAACAATATGGCACTTTGACTATCACAATTAATCCTTGTAGCTTGACTTATCAACCCGATATCTAAACATAATTTATGTAACTAAATTTCTTCCTTGCTTGCATGATTTGATGTCATGTATTCAACTTCTATAGTTGAGAGTGGCACTACAAACTGTGTCTTTCTCATCCAGTTGATTTATCCTTCAAATAGGTTAAATACATACCCACATGTGTTTCTTTTGTGATCCATATCTCTAGCCCAGTTTGCATCAACAAATTCATGTCTTTCCAACACTGTGTGCAATCCTGACCTTCCTTGGTGGCATAATCCATAACTAGCAGTGCCACTCAAATACCTAAAATCCCTCTTGACTATAGTCCAATTCTCCTTTCCTAGTTTTGAAATAAACCTCCTCAATAGTCCCACTATATGTACAATGTAGAATCTAGTACAAACCATTTCATACATCAAACTTCCAATTGCATTGGTATATGGAACATAGAACATGTCCTCTTCTTCTTCTTGTGCCTTGAGACATTTTTATATAGATAACTTTACACCTACAGGAATAGAGACATTTATCGGTTTACATTCCTGCGTATTAAACCTCTATAATATTGTCTCAACATATTTCCTCTGATTTAAGTATAATTTCATGTTTCCCTGATCCCTTTTAATTTCCATGCCCAAAATGAAATTTGGAACATTGAGACCCTTCATGTAAAATTTAGAGGACAATTGATTTTTTTAGTTCCTGAATGACTTTCTTGTCTTTTCCAATCAATGGCATATCATCCACATACAAGACCAAATAAATAAGTTGATCACCAACTAATTTGAAATATACACAATGATTTTCTTTGCACCTTGTGAAGCCAAGTCTTAATATATAAGTATTAAATTTTGGATACCACATCCTTGGTGATTGTTTCAACCCATATAAGGACATTTTTAGCATGCATACCAGCTCTTTCTTTCCCTTCATTGCAAGTTATTCTGGCTACTTTATGTAGATTAATTCTTTCAAATCCCCATGTAGGAATGTTGTCTTCACATCTATCTATTCTACTTAAAAATCAAAAGCAGTAGCAACATATAAAATAAATCTAATAGAAGTTAACTTGGCAATAGGAAAAGAAAGCTCACCAAAGTAAGTTTCCTCTACCTTGGAAATAACCTTTTGCTACTAATTGAGATTTGTATTTCTCCACTTGTCCTTGTACATTCAAATTTTTCTTAAGCACACATTTGTTGCCAATGGGCCTTCTTCCAGTTAGAAACTCTACTAGATACCAAAGACTTGTTTTTCTCTAAGGCTGCCATTTCTTCAACCATGGCCATTTTGCATATTTTTCCATCCTTTGAATCCATTGCCTCCCTAATAGTTCTAAGATCATGATCAATAATAAAAAAAACAAAATTTTGAATGGAAATTAGGTGGAATATACCTTTTTGGTTGCCTTCTTTCTCGAAATTATCTCCTCAATACTGTAGTATGTGGTTTTTTTTATTCTGATTCTTGTTCTCCTCTAAAGATGTTTCATCATCCTTCAATTCAAACTCTATCTTCTTTGGTTATTTCACTCTTTGTAGGACTTCCTATTGGACAAAATATTTTATTTCTCTAAATACACATCTCGTCTATGTAAAACCTTCTTAGTTTCTAGGCTCCAAATCTTATAACCTTTAAACCATCTTTATATCCATAAATATACACTTTTTAGCTTTATTATCTAGCTTTACTCTATTCTCCTTTATAACATGTGCATACGCATCACAACCAAATAACATGAGATGTTTAAGAGAAGTTTTCTTACCATTCCATTTTTCATTTGGATTCTTATCATCCAATGTTAATGAGGGCGATTTATTTACCAAGTAACATGTAGTATCTATGACCTCTACCCATAATTGATGTCATAACCTTGCACCATTGAGCATTCCTTGCTTTCTCCATAAACATCCTATTCATCCTTTCTGCAACTCCATTCTACTGAGGCATGCATCAAGTATCCTTGTGCCTTAATATACTACACTTATATAATTTTTCAAATTCATTCCCACACAGTCTCCACCATTATATTTCCTTAACACCTTAATTTATCCTCTATCTGATTTTCCACAAGATCCTTAAACTCTTTGAATTTGACAAAGACTTCATATTTCTTCCGAAGAAAATCAATCCATGCATTTCTTGAGAAGTCATTTATCAATGAAACATAATACAAAAATTTACCAATGATGGAATTATCTCAGGTCCAAACACATCACTGTGCACCAACTTTAATATTCCCCTTTCCCTTGTAGCACTAAAAGATAATCTTACCTGATTCCACTTACCATATAACAACGTTCACAAAAATCAAAATCTAGAGAGAAATTAGACATACCTTCTACCATTCCATTACCATGTAGTGCTCGGAGTCCCTTCTATCTGATATTTCCTATTGTTAGATGCCTAGTCTAGGAGTTTTTCCATCTTCAACTCCACTCCCAGGAACAAAGGAATTATTGCACCCGTCACTAACATTTCTTCCCAACAACTTATATAGAGTTCCAATCAGCACTCTCCTCGACAATACCAATGTTTAACAAACTCCTCCCACATTTACCCAAGCTAACCGGTCCATCGGGGTAAACATGTGATGAAGATTTACTATGATATGATTCAACTCCCCATGTATAGTTAAGGAAGTGGAATCGACAAAAAAAAAACCAAAATGACCTGAGTTAGCTTGCCTTTATTGCTAAACTAGACCCCCGGTAATTCCCATGACAAGCCCTCCAAGTGAATGAAACCCTTCAGTCACTCCCACAACAAGGTCTCCATACGACTGCATCCTTTTTCAGGCAGTTCTGTGCCAACGACCCTAAATTTTGAGCCACTTTTTTAGGGATAAGACTCAAGCCTCTGCCAAAAACTTAATGAAACTTTATAAAACAATAAATGACACAAAGACAAATATTCTAACACAAAAATTGATCAAGGATTTTTCTTAACCAAGCCTAACCATGACATGCATTCCATCGAACACATTGTGAACATGTAATCTATAAGCTATAAATGCATATATAAACATAAGGGTCAGATACTTATCTCAAAATCACCAAGAAGGTCTAGTGCCTTCTCATAATAGCTGCAATAACATCCATTAGGTCATACATTCATTAAGAATTCATTTACTAAAGAAAACATGATGAGAGCCATAATTGAAGTTTGTCATAAACCCATGCTTATAATGAGCATATAACCAGAATATTATCCGTGATAGAACAACCATTAAAGCCACATAATAAAAAGTACAAATACTCATGAAATACAATAGGATCAGAGCTCTTATTAACATATGAAAAATCCAAACAAGTTAGGGACTTCCACGTACCACCCAACCATAGATTGGGTTGAACCAAATCTTTATTTAAGCCAATCATCCTCGTGCCATATTCCAAGCATGAATGTGGGACTCACAACAAAAGCAGCTAGGGCTTCCTCAGTCTTTACCATATATCCTGCTAATACTGATCAAGGATTCCTAGGCCCAAAACCCTCATCCATACAACCAGGATTTACCATAATCCTGACAAGGGATTCCTAGGCCAAAACAAGAAACATACACTACTAAGTTTTACCGCAATCCCACCATATACCAGTCCAGGGATTAGTAGGCCTATGCAAGCATGGGTGCCTCTAGATCTCTCCACCTAAAATGTGAGGAATTTGTCCATCTCCACCCTCTAGGATTTACCATATATCCCACCATTTACCGGTCGAGGATTCTTAGGCCCAACGAGGGTACACACAACTAGGATTTACTGCAATCTCACCTTTACTGATCCAAGGATTCCTAGGCCTTGTGATTTTTCCTGAGACCACCCCACTCAATTTTGAAACCATCTAACAATCCAACTCAACCAATTAAGAGAAATGCCATAACACCGTGGCTATCTAGAAATGTAAAGCCAAGGCTGCAAATCATAGTCACACCTGGAAAAACCCATGCAAATGAGAGTAAGAGAAGCAAAAACACACATGCATGTACCATGCATGCCAAACTAGAAAGGAAATCATACATGTAACTCGATGCCTGCAAGTAATCCCATTGTAGCAGCTTGATCCTACTCTTCCTTTCTTTATCTTTACTTCCCTTTTCTTTCTTCCTCCAATGCTAGAGTTCTCTAAGTGTTCAAGAGTATGAGAGAGTAGAGAGAATAGAGAGAGAGCTCCAAAATTGAATTGACAAAAGTTTGTGAACTGATCCTCAAAAGCCTTTTTATTAATGAGGCCTCTATTTTCTTCAATTTCCATTATTTTTCCTTCATTTTCCTCCTCACATGCAACCTGTGACCTTTCATCTTCATTTTCTCTTATTTTCCTTTATTTTCATAAATAAAATGCCAATTATTGCATCTTGCCTTTTCAAAGCCTTTACAATTTCCTTTTCCAATTTCCCCTTAGCCATAATAAACCAAATGAACACCCACTAGGATGTTTTGCCCAACATTCAGCTTGGAATATGTGTCCCATGACCTTGGTCTTATTTTTCCTTTATTAAATTTATTACATGAAATTTTAACCCGAGGCTATTACAGACCCCTCCCCCTAAGGGGAACACTATCCTTGGTGTTCAATGACACCTATGACCAACATGACCACTGAAAACCAAAACATACTACCCATGGAGCTTTATAACCTAACTCATTACAATATTTACAATCACCACTACTAAAACATGATAATCATACCATTTACTGGAGCTATATAACACAACTCATTACAATATTTACAATAAAAACCTCATATATACTCATGCACATTTTCTTCACCCAACAAATAATCATATAGCCTATGGAGCTTTATAAACACAACTTGATACAATATTTATAATAATATACACATATACACATATGCACATTTTCTCAACCAATAAATAAAATGATACGATACTCACATCAACAACAAGGGAGTCTAGAGGCTCACACCTACACCCTCAAAAGTAGTGCCAAGATTCACCTCCTTCCAAGGAAGTCGAGAATCCACTACCAAATTCAAGTTCCATCCAATTTCCAACGCCATAATCCTGTGCCACTTGTCCTCTCAGTGAACAATTACGGACTCATTGTTCCAGGGCACACTCCTAACATGCATCTGATTCCATTTGACATTGCTCAAGAAAAAAAAAATGCATCCCCGACCTTCCCTTCTCTGCTACATAGTCCCTCCGACAATCTGGTCACTCCCTTCCATGCAGTCACTCACCTTCCAAGTTCTCCGGCATCCCCTTTCTCGAGCGATCCATCCCTTCGCAAGGTTTTCTTGCATCGAAAGGTCTAAAAACCAAGGCATATCCCTACCTCAAAACCATCATACCAGACATAGCTTACTCATGGAAATCAATGTATATTATTGGGTACTAGTGTCCCACAATGGCCCTACTCTTGAAATGCTTTACCAACATACTGCTGCATGTTCCAATTCCTTTTTCCACTACTGCTAACTCTTACAATTGGTTTCAAACACCCAACTGGGCATTTCCATGCTTTCCTATACCAAGCACATAATTCCCATTAGAGTCAAAATAAATTGAAATAATTAAAAATCATACCTCATTAGTGTCCCGTCAATAAGGTACAACTACAACTCTGTTTACTTCCTATCACAAACAAGTCAAACTATATCTTTGACCATGTTATCACCAAAATAGGTCCCTGATAGGCTGCTGATCACACTATCTCGGTGTAACTATTTCAAACCAATCTTTTGGCTAAGGCTTAGCCTCCTCAGCCTAAGAGGGCTCTCTCAAAGGATTAATGATATTGATTGATGATAATATAGATGGCTAACTCTATCTTGGTTTTGTGTGTTTTTAGGTTGAAAAGATGAAGGCTTGCTACCATTGGGCTATGGAGTCAACAAGTCAATAAATTCAGTGGCAAGGTTTCTTGACATGAAAGCTGAGGCAAATGGGGTTTTCAAACAAAGATAATTCACTCAAGGAAATAGGTCATCACAATAATTCCATTACTAAAGGAAGTCAAAGAATAGGGTTATGAAATCTGAGTAATGGTAATGAAACTTGCTGCTAGTAGTTCAAAGATTGTTTACTCACAAACTGCAAAAAGACACAGTCATCTCATTTCTAAAAGAAGTCAGAGCACATAGTTGTGAATTCTAAGTAATAGCAATGAGATCTACTGCAAATGATTCAAAGTAACATATAAATCAAGACAACATTAACCCCATGAGAACTCAGATCTGTTCAGAAAAACCTCTCTGCATTACTGATTATAGTTCATAACATAAAGCAACAGCTAGGCCAAAAAGTCTTCAACCCCTTTTCTAATTCAACCTCTTGCTTCATATATAGCATTTACAATTAGGATTCCATCATCCCTCATCAAGAGAATTCGAATTTTCCATCAGTGACACCTATTCTAACCATAAAACAAACCTTTAAATGCATTTGACAGCTAACTAGCAGTCCTAGAGACCTAATACAACTAGGAGTGTAACTCCTTATTATGATTACAACAACCTTATCTAAACATTTAAATGCATTATTTTACAGCTGCAACCTCATGAAGTTGAATTTGATGAAGCCTCCCACGTTGTCACCTGACTGCTGATGACAAACCCTAGAAATTAGGGAACATGTTTCCTTGTTTTTAGGCTTAGGATCCTTGAAAATGGCACGTGGGACAGAGCCCTTATCTTCTCACTCATGACATATTTTACAAAACTGAAGGAGGTTTTTGTATTCCATGCCGTCTAGAACAAAAACCTCTCTTTGTTTTTTAAAAAACTTCTCCAGCTGTCCAGAATATGTCCTTGAAAAACACGTGTCAAACAGGAAAAATCTGTTCTCTGAAATTAGAGTCTCAAAGAAAGCTTATTATATCCCAACTGAAAACACTTATGAAGAAAGTGAGATAGGTTATTGTAACTGGAGAGTTTATGAAGAGAAACCTCCTTCAGAATTCCAAAATACCTTTTCATGTGACCAAAAACTGATCTTGAAAAAGACTGCTAAAACCAGAAGACCAAGCTTGACTTTCAGCAGTTTCATAGCACAAGTTTAACCATAAATTCCTCCCACCTCAGAATGAACTTGAAGAAAATGAAAGAGGTTTTTGTAGGTTGGCATGTTAAGAATAAAAGCCTCTTTCAATTTTCAAAATTGAGTTCTCAGCTCCTCAGGACCCCTTCTGGAAGTTGACTAGTAAACGCAGAAAACAGATTTTTTTATGCTGAAACAGGGTTTTTCAGGGGTTTCGTAGCGCGCTACGAAAACTCCTAGTTCAGTGATTTCGTAGCGCAAAACTAGTTTTTTACACTGTCTGTGCTACGAAAACGTGGATTCGTAGCAAGTTTCAAAAATTTTCCAAAATGGCTAAACACATGACTTTCAAAACATGATATGAGATCCATAAAGTGTGAAACAAGGTTGTTGAGCTATATTTGATGATGGAAATGAGACTCTAACCCTATGACTTAGACTCTAAAAACCATAACAGTGACTTAACAACCATCTAACATTATGACTTTAGGAACAAATGTAAAATGTAAACCTTGACACATGGAAATAATTTGTGATGTGGGACCAGTGATGGGCAAGAATGGAGTGTTGACCCTATTTGACCATACCAACAAGACTCTTTTCTAGATCTTAGACACTAAAGCAACCATGGAAAGACTAGACCAAGACTAACACCAATCCTTTGGAATAGAACTGATGCTCCGAATTTAGAAATCATTTCTTAAGTGATAACAGACCAAATCATCATGTATAAACATATCATATCCGATTAGCTCAAACACAACCAACATAATCAAAGTCATATATAACATGTACCCATCATAAATTAGAGTCATATATCATATGCATAATAAAACTGAAATGAAATACTAATACTTATCCTTCAGTTGATCCTTTTTCTTTTTCCTTTGTTCTTCGGTACACAGACCAGATTAGTTTCCAAACCCGACAAGAACCCAATATCTTCTCTCCTTCTTCAACCACGTACACATACAAATAGTGTACATCACATGCATACAACCACACACGATATACAACACCATGCAATACATGCACCTACACCTAGCATACAACACATACACCTGCACTTGGCATACAACACAACACATACACCCACACCCGGTGTAGAACACAACACATATACATATAAAAAATACAACACAATTAATACACATGTCACAATACCATGAATACACAATGCACATACATAGTACCATGTGTGCACAACACAACATGTACGTCATGTACACAATACCACATGTACAAAGTACCACTCATACACAACACCACCTGCACAATGTGTACACAACATCACATGTACACGACACCACCTACACAACGTGTTCACAATACCACATGTACACCGCACCACCTATACAACGTGTACACAACGCCACATGCACGACATGTACACAACACCACTTGCACACAACATCACATGTACACAACACCACCTGCACACAACACCACATGTACAACATGTACACAACACCACATGTACAATCATGCACACAACACCATATGTACATAGCGCCACATGTACAACATGCATGCAACACCATATGTACATAGCACCACATACACAACATGTACATAACACCATACGTACATAGTACCACATATCCAACATGTACATAGCACCATCTATGCCCAACACCAAATATGAAACATGCACACAACACTATAGGTACAACATGTACAACATATACAAAACAATAGTATTGCACATCCAAAGACCACACTCTCCCTACCAAGCAACCTTACTTCTGGTGTCTTTCCATTGTCCATGCTTCTACCAACATGTCACAGATCACACTACTTTCATTCCACTAATGTATCCCTCAACATTACCTGTCATAGCATAAACATAGACATAGTATAATCACACAATATCCATTCATATCCACATGAAACTGACCTCATATATCTGTCAGGGCTACTCTTCCCACTTGATTCCTCATAAAATAGGAACCTCTTCATGCCATTCACCCGCATAAGCAATCATTCTTCCACAAGAATGATCCTTGACAACCCTGTCAGACAATAACATACATACATACATACATACATACATACACACACACACACATATATATATAAATTCACATAAAACAATCATGATCCCTGATGACCTTGTCAGACAATGACATACATATATGCATATATACATATTCCCAAACTAATTCCCAAGACTCTCAAGAAATAAAAGACAAGAATGAGAAGAAACCAAGAATAAAACCATGAAAAACCAATAATAATACGACACCACAAACAAAGTGGCATGATCATGCACCATAAATAAACAAAATTGCAAATCAAGCACAAACAAATCACAAAATACCAAAAATACAAGACTAGCAACAAACACCATGATTCAATCCCCATGGGTTCCCAATGCTTCTAAGGGAAATGTCAACCCAATCCTTCTTGAATATTTCATGGCAGTCTCTTTTTCCATGCAATCCCTACATCATATTGCCATAAACACATAATTGTCAATGTATAAATAAGTATAACAATACACTAGTTACCTTACCTTGTTGTGCCAAGCACACTGCTTTGTAAATGAACACGTACACATATCATCTCTCAAGGGAATCCAATTCCTTGATGAATACAACTATAATTGGAAGCCAACTGTTATACCTGTCAAATACATGTTCATAAATATAGCACATATCCACATATTGTCAGTCAAAATAAAGGTTAAGAAGACTTCCTGTATTCATGCAAAGCATCCATTCATTTGGAATTGCGGTTTCCAAACATAGCCAAATGAATTCTCACCCACTTCCTTTCTTTTAACTTTTCCTTGCTACAATCGAGTCTTACGATGTACTTTCACATCACCCAACTATTAGTTATATAAAAAAATCAATTGTTACTGTGTCATGATAATACTGTTGGCATTATGATGCATGTGTTGTACTTGATGGCAACCCACTTGTAGCAGAACAACTCTCTTGTATATGGTAACTAGATGAATCTACACAAGAGATATCAGATGTGACATTAATACATGGTAGTTGTGTTAACAGATGTGATGCAGGGTAGTTCAAAGGAAATGTACAATGATAGTTCACAGTGCAGCAAGTTAACATTATGATACAGGTGTTGTCCTTGATGGCAACTCACTCAGATGAAGATCAAAGTACTACAAGTTAACAGTATTGAATTACAGTTTAGGGTACACAGAATGAAGAAAGAAAGGCATACGCAGGTTCACCTTGACCAACCTGCGTATACACGTAGGTTCATTGAATAAAAGGAGCGTATACGTACACACGCACTTTCACAGAAAGCAAAGCACGCATATCTTGGGAAAACAAGTTTTTGGGTCCAAGGTATTTCTTTGGTCCAAGGTATTTTGTCCATGGTATTGGTCTGAAGCATTTGGTCCAAGGTATTTGGTCCAAGGTACTGGTACTAAGTGGTTTTGGTCCATGGTATTGAGAAAGGCCTAAAACTATATAAGGAGGAGAAGATCATTAGGCAAATGCATTCAAGGATTGAGTATCTGATGAAGTATGAGATCAAGTATGCAGGTTATGGGTTTGTGATGCTTTGCTTGATCTGAACTAAGGAGGCACCTATATGGCTGATGAACGTTGATGGATTGGGATCATGAAGACTTATATGTATTATCATTATGTGATTTGATCTTGAACATTCTAGATTTGAATACTGACGCATGTTATTATTATGTAAATGTGATGATCTGGGTCTGAATGAAGTCTAAAATAGTTGAGATGCTTTAAGTTAGTATTTCCAGATCTGTATGCAGGTTGACCTTGGTAAAACAGTGTATACATGCTGGTTCGGCTTATGGATGTAGCGTATATATTCTGAAGTATAAGGGTTCTGTTTAATGTGGCAGTATTCTGGGTTCTGTATTGTGTTCTGGTGACAGTATTCTGCATATTCAGATTGGTTGATTGTGATTAGCTTCAGTGTTGATGGATGAAATCTAATGATAAATTGGGATCATAATGACTTATCATTATGTGATCTGATAATGAATGGACTAGATCTGATCACTAACGCATGTTTTATCCTCTATATGTGATTATGTCTGAAGTCTAGAAGTGCAGCAAAGTGTTTTCAGATCTACAAGCTGGTTTGCTTCAAGGAAGCTGCGTATACACACAGGTTGGCTTCTGCCAAATAGCGTATACAATCTGAAGCATGGTTTTAAAATGGAAACTGATTCTGAATGATAATGTAACTCAGATCTATGTACTGGTTACAGTAATCTATCAAGTGATCTATCTGTTGCAGTTGATTGGTTAAAGTATGAATGAATGATTGATTCAGTTGTGTCAGAGGTTTAGAGGTTGTCAGTGATTGATTGAGTTTGGTTGATTCAGATTGAGCTTCAGTTGATGCAGATATAGTTGATGGATATATTGCAGTGGTGATTGATTTTGAGCTTCAATGTTGTTGATGGGTCTAGTATGAAAATTGGATGAAACGTGGCCTTCAGATTATGATGTTGTGTTCCAGGAGTATCTAGTATGAAAATTTATGAAACAAGGCCCCTAGAGGAAGAGAGAAGGTTGTAGCCTTTTGTAGGTCAACATCTACATACTAGTGCATCAGCTAGTACAAGTGCTAGGGGGTTGTAGCTCCCTTCCAGAAGAAGCTGGAGAACGAGAGAAGGTTGTAGACTTCTGCAGGTAGAAGCCTGCGTACTGGTATAAGACTGCACCGGTACAGAAATATTGTAAAAATAAGTTTCTTATTAAAAGAAGATAGAGACGAATTGCAGTAGGTGGTTTTCACCCACATTGGGTTTCCACCTTATATCTTGTGTTCTTGTGTATGATTGTCTACTCGGTTTTACTGTACCTGGTTACTGTTATATGGTTCTGATGCACAGATTAAAGATCAACATCTGATGAATTAACTAAATTATAAGTCTGCAAGATATACACTAGTTTCCTTAACTACAGTTGCATATATATGCAAGTTTCATTAACTGAAGTAGCGTATAAAAATCTGATTGTGAAAAGAAATATTGTTGACTTGCTAATACTGATTCCACCCCCCCCCCTCTCAATATTATTTCCAACAATTGGTATCAGAGCAGGTCCTTTGGTAGAAGCTTGATCGCTTGAAGGAGATCCGTAGAACAATGGGAAAGAAGCTAAAGAAGAAAGCACCTAAGAAGAAGAAGACATCTCAAAGGAACTATGACAGTGGGGGAATTGATTGGGGAATATGTTGAAGCAACTCTTCAGATTTAGAATCACCTCAGAATGAAGATGAACAAGCAAAAGAACTATCAGGTATGAATTTGTTATCCTCTGGTGATACATTTCTCCATCCATTTGAAGATGATGAAAGTGATAGCGAAACAACTGAATTTTCTCTTATGGGTGAGGAAGAAAGATATCAAATAGAGGCAAAATTTAAAAGGCTTACGGACAAAATTAGAGATCAACAAGATCTATTGGACAAAAGGGAATGTGCCTTCAAAGAAGAAGCTACCAAACTAAAAGCTCAACTAGAGGAAGGAAACAGGGTAAGGAAGAAATTCAAGGAAAAGGAAGATCAATGTCAAAAGCTATAGGATGAAGTGACATCATTAAGAAGTGAAGTAAATGAAAGGAGCACAACAATCAAGAAACTCAGAGATAGATCCAGTTACTATGAAAGTCTTGAGGCTAATATCCTCTCGCTAAAAGAAGATCTTGAAGAATCAAATAAGCAGAATAAATAACTACTCCAAGCTCTTGAAAAGCAAGAAAACGAAGTTCTTGAATTAATACATCAGTTGGAAGAAGGAAGAAAAGCTGAAGGAATCATGAAGAAGTAGTATCTTGAAAAGGAAGAGCAACATCAGGTTGAGGTAAATATTCTAAATGATAAATTAGAAGAAAAGGATAAGCTATTACAATTTCAAGAGAGTACTAAGATCTTGGATGATATTCTTAGTAGTCAAAGGTCTCCTGCTATCAAAACTGGTCTTGGTTTTCATGAATCTGTTGAAGGTGAATCTAGTTCACAAAGTAAGACAAGGAACTCTAATGCAATGCTCAACAAGGAGATGAGAGGTCAATCTCATCAACAACCAAGGAAAGAAATTCTTCAAATAAAATCTTTTACTCCTAACTATGGAAGTGATAGTCGGTTATTTCCTCAAATAAATAATGTTGAATGTTATGTATGTCATAATTTTGGACATGTTGCAGCCAGATGCAGAAGTAGAATGGTTCAAGACCATCGCACAGAAAGATCATCATGTTCCGGGTACTTTAAAGGATATTGTTTTGCTTGCAATATGTTTGGTCACAAAGCCATTGACTACTATAGATGGAATATGAAACATATGAGATGTTATGCATGTAACAAGCTTGGACATATAGCAAAGGAATGCAGGAACAAAGTACGGGCACAATACCAAAAGGAGAAAACATCATCACACTTGAAGATATGGAAGAAGAAGGAAGTACAGTCAGAAAGATGTGTCACAACACAATGTACAGACATGACAGACTCAGAGGGAGCTGAAAGTGTGAAACTTCAGTGTTCTAAATCTCATACACAAGTTTCATAAAGACAAGTCACATATATACGCGAGTTAGACACTGCACAGTCGCGTATATGTTTATTTAAGGAAAAGCAATGGGACAGACTCAAGAAAAAGGGTCTGATATGGTTCAGTCAATTATTTACTTTGTTTGATGATGGTTACAATCTACTGATAATGTGTGGAAATGTATTGATACTCATAAGATGTTGTTTTTGATCCTCACAAGTTAACTTGATGTATATCTGATGGATGATGATGCCTTGATACTTCTTGCTGATATATGGATGATCAGATTTGACAGTGAATAGATGGAACAGGTTCAGGGGGAGAACATGCTATGCTTCTAATAAATCATTGTTGGCATTATGGTTAGAAGTCTTTGATACCTAATCAATAATGATGATGCTTATATGGCTAAATGATACATCTTGCTATGATACGATTATGAGTTGCCCATGACAAAATCTCATATGATTCTTGGGGTCACTGTGGATGACTTTTTGATAATGCATAAAGTTCATATGGTGCAGTGATGATACATGGTTGATATATTGAAGGTCCCTGTGGAAAGATCATGCAGTTCTTGATGATGATGTGAAAGATCATGTGATGACTATGGTATGGTGTGAATGATTTTGTTACTGCTTGGAGATATGACATATGCTGAGTTCATTCATGGAAGGAAACAAGTTGATCTTGATGAGATCAAGAGGATGAGTTGATATCTATATGCAGACATACTTTGATGATATTTACACTGACATGGACATATACAGGTTGCTGGTCTGGATGCTGTTGATAGATGCTTATGGAGCAGATCATACTTGGTGTATGATAGTTACTGATGATTATCATGGTCTATTTTAGATATTTGGTCTCTGTTATAAATTCCATGTATATCATTTGTCTTTGTGTGTTGTAGTCTTTTGATGAGTCCCTTTTGGTCATATGATGCAATTTTGTTACCCCACTATGCATGGGATGGATGATGTAATGTTCTTGTTTTGACATGTATAAACAATTGGTATATCCCCACTTTGTTGGGAGATGGATGTATGTATGAGCCATTGGTGATAGGAAGGTCATTTATGATGTATGTATAGAGTCATGTTCTTCTTTTAGAACATATTTTTACAGAACTTGCTTATATTCAGGGGGAGCATGGACAACACTCTTTAGCATATCAGAGAATTCAGCATGCACTTAGGGGGAGCATGACCCTTTGCCCTTGATGTCAAAGGGGGAGAGTGACTTGGTGTTGTTTTTGCCATCAAGTTAAAAGGGGGAGATTGTTGGCATTATGATGCATGTGTTGTACTTGATGGCAACCCACTTGTAGCAGAACAACTCTCTTGTATATGGTAACTAGATGAATCTACACAAGAGATATCAGATGTGACATTAATACATGGTAGTTGTGTTAACAGATGTGATGCAGGGCAGTTCAAAGGAAATGTACAATGACAATTCACAGTGCAACAAGTTAACATTATGATACAGGTGTTGTCCCTAATGGCAACTCACTCAGATGAAGATCAAAGTACTACAGGTTAACAATATTGAATTATAGTTCAGGGTACACAGAATGAAGAAAGAAAGGCATACGCAGTTTCACCTTGACCAACCCGTGTATACACGCAGGTTCATTGAACAAAAGGAGCGTATACGTACACACGCACTTTCATAGAAAGCAAAGCGCGTATATCTTGGGAAAACAAGTTTTTGGGTCCAAGGTATTTGGTCCATGGTATTGAGAAAGGTCTAAAACTATATAAGGAGGAGAAGATCATTAGGCAAATGCATTCAAGGATTGAGTATCTGATGAAGTATGAGATCAAGTATGCAGGTTATGGGTTTGCGATGCTTTGCTTGATCTGAACTAAGGAGGCACCTATATGGCTGATGAACGTTGATGGATTGGGATCATGAAGACTTATATGTATTATCATTATGTGGTTTGATCTTGAAGATTCTAGATCTGAATATTGACGCATGTTATTATTATGTAAATGTGATGATCTAGGTCTGAATGAAGTCTGAAATAGTTGAGATGCTTTAAGTTAGTATTTCCAGATTTGTACGCAGGTTGACCTTGGTAAAACAACATATACACGCTGGTTCGGCTTATGGATGTAGCGTATATCTTCTGAAGTATAAGGGTTCTATTTAATGTGGCAGTATTCTGGGTTCTGTATTGTGTTCTGGTGACAATATTTTGCATATTCAGATTGGTTGATTGTGATTAGCTTCAGTGTTGATGGATGAAATCTAATGATATATTGGGATCATAATGACTTATCATTATGTGATCTGATAATGAATGGACTAGATATGATCACTAACACATGTTTTATCCTCTATATGTGATTATGTCTGAAGTCTGGAAGTGCAACAAAGTGTTTGCAGATCTACACACTGGTTTGCTTCAAGGAAGATGCGTATACACATAGGTTGGCTTCTGCCAAATAGCATATACAATCTGAAGCATGGTTTTAAAATGGCAACTGATTTTGAATGATAATGTAACTCAGATATATGTACTGGTTACAATAATCTATCAAGTGATCTATCTGTTGCAGTTGATTGGTTAAAGTATGAATGAATGATTGATTCAGTTGTGTTAGAGGTTCAGAGGTTGTCAGTGATTGATTGAGTTTGGTTGATTCAGATTGAGCTTCAGTTGATGCAGATATAGTTGATGGATATGTTGCAGTGGTGATTGATTTTGAGCTTCAATGTTGTTGATGGGTCCAATATGAAAATTGGATGAAACGTGGCCTTTAGATTATGATGCTGTGTTCCAGGAGTATCCAGTATGAAAATTTATGAAATGAGGTCCCTGGAGGAAGAGAGAAGGTTGTAGCCTTCTGTAGGTCAACACCTACGTACTAGTACATTAGCTAGTACAAGAGCTAGGGGGTTGTAGCTCCCTTTCAGAAGAAGCTGGAGAACGAGAGAAGGTTATAACCTTCTGCAGGTAGAATCCTGCGTACTGGTATAAGGCTGCACCGGTACAGAAATATTGTAAAAAGAAGTTTCTTATTAAAAGAAGATAGAGACGAATTGCAGCAGGTGGTTTTCACCCACATTGGGTTTCCACCTTATATCTTTTCTTCTTATGTATGATTGTCTGCTCTTTTTTTACTGTACCTGGTTACTGTTATATGGTTCTGATGCATAGAGATCAACATCTGATGAATTAACTAAATTATAAGTTTGTAGGATATACGCTAGTTTCCTTAACTAAAGTTGCATATATATGCAAGTTTCATTAACTGAAGTAGCGTATACAAATCTGATTGTGAAAAGAAATATTGTTGACTTGCTAATATTGATTCACACCCCCCCCCCCCCTCTTAGTATTATTTCCAACAAATACCAAGCATGTTTCCCTGCAACTGATCACACATGTTAGTCACACATTCCAAATATCAAGACATCATATCTATTAATATGAAATCAACCTTTACCAAGACTAACAACCATGTCAAAATCAAGAATCAACTCACAATCATTATTCATAATGCTACGACTATCACCCACTCTGCACTCTACATATTAGTTTTCTCGGCACATATTGAGTTAGTACAACCATATTAAAATGACATCATTTCTTCATGCAATATTATAGACACATACTCATATCATGCAATTAATCAAATGTTCAGAAAACTTGTAAACATTAGATAAACCAAATAGACAACATTATCAAACCCATACCTCAATATATCTCACGGGAGGCTATTACATCTGCACAAGTCAGTTCAAATTAGTACGACACAATATCACAAGTATATTGACTCATACCTGAATGGCATAACCCTAACCATCTACATAGGCCAATCCAAATTGGAATGATACATATAACATAAATAATTTAAGTGAAATAACCATAAGCATCATACATATGACTACAATGCTTATAATAATAAGTTACTATCAATCATGACTATCCGACGCATGTGCATATGACTATGCTAATCAACTAGCATTGATCATGCATGTAACCACAACAACAATAGACTGACAAGCATATAAGTAATCCTAATGCTTATAACAACCATTAACCAACATATTTGCATGTTGAACATACAAACCTGTATGACGATATGATCTTACCTTGAGGTCTAATGTTGCAGCCTCGCTTGGATTATCTGTATCTCTCGCTCTACCTCAGCCA
This sequence comes from Pinus tabuliformis, assembly GCA_031772625.1. Classification (NCBI taxonomy): domain Eukaryota; kingdom Viridiplantae; phylum Streptophyta; class Pinopsida; order Pinales; family Pinaceae; genus Pinus; species Pinus tabuliformis. The sequence goes on from CM062804.1 coordinate 592,789,819, forward strand.
ACACATTGGCATCATAACATACCAATAACATCGTGATGACCTAATTTCATACAATGACCTCACAATGCATGTCTGATGTACCATGCATGCATAACCATAATCGTGACAATGCATCCATAACAACATATATACATTGATATGCGTAAAAAATGCATATACAACCTACACGAATTCATGAAAAACACATCCCAACAACAAAACATCAAATTATACATGATCATCACCATGCATACATAACAAGCACATATAAAACATACATCCATGCATGACAACCACATTCCGCCCATCCAGTCCAAGGGTTGAACCATGCTCAAATACCACTTTGTAACACCATCCTCACACATTTACTCGAGCTAACTGGTCCACCGGGGTAAACATGTGATGAAGAGTTACTATGATATGATTCAAATCCCCATGTATAGTTAAGGAATTGGAATCGACACACCAAAAACCAAACTAACCTTTCTCATGAGTTATAGGACCCCAAGGGACTAACCAACCACTCCAGGTGCCCAACCCTTGAGTTAGCTTGCTTTTTTGTTGAACTAGACCCCCAGTCGCTCCCATGACAAATCCTCTAAGTGAATAAAACCCTCCAATCACGTCCAAAACAAGGCCTCCATGTGACTGCAACCTTTTTCAGGCAGTTCTGTGCCTTCGACCCAAAATTCTGAGCCACTTTTTTAGGGCTAGGATCTAGGCCTCTGCCTAGAAATTGATGAAACTTTCCAAAACAATAAATGACACAAATAAAAATATTCTAACACAAAACATGAGCAAGGACTTGGCCAAACCAAGCCTAACCATGATATACATTTCATCGAACACATTGTGAACATGTAATCTGCATGATATAAATTCATATCTGAACATAAAGCTCTGATGCTTCTCAAAATCACCAAGAAGGTCTAGTGCCTTCTCATAATAGCTGTAATAACATCTATTAGTTCATACATTAATTAAGCATTCATTTACTAAAAAAAACATGATGAGAGCCATAACTGAAGTCTGTCATAATCCCGTGCTTATAGCTAGCATATAACCAAAATAATATCACTAATAGAAGAACCATTAAAGCCACATAATAAAAAGTACAAATACCATGAAATATAATAGGATTGGAGCTCTTATTAACATATGCAAGAGCCAAACAAGTTAGGGACTTGCGCACACCACCCGACCATAGATTGGGCTGAATGAAATATTTATTTCAACAAATCACCCCCATGCCATATTCCAAGCATGAATGTGGGACTCACAACAAAATTGACCAGGGCTTCCTCAGGCTATACCATATATCCCACCAATACTAGTCAAGGATTCCTAGGCTCAAAACCCTCATTTATATAGCTAGGATTTACCACAATCCCTCCAAGGGATTCCTAAACCCAAACAAGAAACATACACTACCAGGATTTACCATAATCCCACCATATACTGGTCCAGGGATCACTAGGCCTATACAAGCATGGATTCCTCTGGATCTCTCCACCTAAACTGTGAGGAATTTGTTCCTCTCCACCCTCTAGGCTTTACCATGTATCCCACCATTTACCGTTCGAGGATTCCTAAGCCCAACGAGGGTACACACAACCAAGATTTACCGCAATCCCATCATTACTGGTCCAAGGATTCTTAGGCCTTGTGATTTTTCTTGAGACCACCCCACTCAGTTTTGAAACCATCCGGAAATCCAGCTCAACCAATTATGAGAAACCCCATCACATCATGGCTATCCAGAAATGGAAAGAAAAGGCTGCAAACCACTATCACACCTGGCAAATCCCATGCCAATGACATCAAGAGAACAAAAACACGCATGCATGTACCATGCATGCCAAAACTAGCAAGGAAATTATATATGCAACTTGATAACTACAAGTAATCCCGATGTAGCCTCTTGATTCAACTCTTCCTTACTTGATATTTACTTTCCTTTGCTTTCTTCTTCCAATGCTAGAGTGCTCCAAGAATGCTCTAAGTGTAAAGGAGTATGACAGAGTAGAGAGAATAAAGAGAGCTCCAAAACTAAACTGAAAAAAGCTTGTGAACTAATTATCATAAGCCTTTTTATTATTGAGGCCTCTATTTTATTCAATTTCCATTATTTTTCCTTCATTTTCCTCCTCACATGCAACATTTGACCTTTCATCTTCCTTTTCTCCTATTTCCTATATTTTGATAAATAAAATGCCAATTAATTCTTGTTTCCTTTTAAAATCCTTTGTCATTTCCTTTGCCAATTTTCCGTTAGCCATAATAAACCAAAAGAACACCCACTAGGATTCTTTTCCCAACATTCATCTTGGAATACGTGTTCCATGACCTTGGTCCTATTTTTCCTTTATTAACTTTATTACATGAACTTTTAACTTGGGGGTGTTACACATTGCTCCACGAACCATCCTACAAGTATCCTTTTAAAACATTATAATTACACTTGCGTCAGTCATCTTGCTTAAAAAAATCAAACTTTTGGCCAATCCTAGGATGTGTAGAACACTAGGGAGTGTTCTAATCCTTCTACCTATGATCTTCAACTTGATTTTTTCTCATCCTATTACTATAGCTTTCGAATCATCTCCTAGAAAAACATCACCACCATCATATTTTTCATACTCACAAAACCACTTTGTCTAAGGAGTCATATGAAAGAAATCCTTTGAGTTAACTAGCCATGTTGCATGATCTACATGTGTACTTGGAGAGGCCAAGTAAACATCCCCTCCATTTGAGGAGGTTTATTCTATTGTAGAAGGTGTGTCATTTGACGCCTTCCCTTTCTTTCCAATTTTATGTAACATCCCATGTTCTAACCCCACTCTTTGTAATAATAATTATGACAACACTAGTGTGGGGGAATCCATAGCAAGTTGAAAATCTGATTACAAAGTTGGTAATTGTTAAAAGTAATTAATTAATTAACTCAATTGAGGAAGGTATAACCTTACATATCCTTGGTTTGAGGGAAGCTTGCATGCTCACCTGTTTTTCTTGAAGCCACTTCCTTACCCACCTATTTGAAAAAACATGACCCATACCAACTAAATTAAATGTTGAAGTTTCTTGCAAAACTTGAGAATTCAATTGTATGAAAGGTTTAATGAGATGTAATTGGGGGTGGAATGAACTTGGCAGAATTCATTAACGATCTGGATGATATTGGAGTGGGTTGTGGAAGGGTATGCAATGCCAATTCGCTTATTCCTTTGGAAAAATTTGTGATAGGAAATTCGACTTTGTAGTGAAATAATGCAAAAGAGATAAAACTACACACTCGGGAACACTCTCCAAAACATGTGAAGGGACACTCTTAGGGCACTGTTGATGGTGCTAGACCTGCCAACATGTAAGGGGATCTCCCTGGTAAGAAGTCCCAATTAGACCTCAGACCGTTTGGTGTAGGAGTCCCAACAGTGGGTCGTATGGTAATGCCTTGATCGCGATGTCGCACAAAGGCAAGTAAGATAACTCTGTTAGTAGCAAGGGTGTGACTATTGCAGTAAGTCAAGGAAGGTGTATGAGAGGTTTTAACATAGGTGGGTTGAGATGAGGGTGAAGGTGAGTTCCAGGTTGAAAGGGATCAGTCCCAACTCGGCTAGGAACACACAACACACAGGACATACATAGCTTCTGACAGAACAATCCACACGGATGCGGCAGTCACAACATACAAGGTAAGATAACACGTACAACACTCATGGATCAGTCCGAACGAGTGCAACGGTTGTTACAACGAGCTTCATATGAAAGGTCCGTTTGATGTCTTGAAGAGCAATTGACATGAACGAGACAACATTAACAACATATACAACACTTTTCCATTAATAGATTATGGATTACAACAAATGAAATAGTTCAGATGTAGAACACAGGTTAAAGCAACATGCATTACAAGTGTTAAATATCAGTATTACAATAGATACAATACATGTGTGAAAACATGTTGGCTCTTATTATATAAATAAGTGTAAGTTCCAATCATACAATACATCCATGTAAACCTGCTAGCCCCAACAGTGGAACGTTACAACCACATCTACCTGCTCCTCCAAAGAGATGAACTAGCTTTGTGCAGTGGAGAAGCCAAGGTGCATTACAATACTGTCCAAGCTCTTTCCAAGATAGTCTTATCAGAAGCTTGGCTGACCAAAAGCCTATACAATGAGTTATGAGGGACTATTTATAGCAAAGGGTGGGGTGACCCTTGACATTCCCCTTTGTGACAGTTCAACTACCCTCATGACTCTTCACCTACTCTATGACTGTTACATCCAACTATTAACACTTGAATTACACTTGACATGACTCAACATTACAATGTGCATGTACTCATGTGAGAGAGAATAGCTTGAGCAAGCCATGCAAGACATCACTGACACTCGGAACATTGTGATGAGACCAACTCTTTGACATGCTTGTGATGGTGAAGGTGGCGAGATGATGCCAAGATTGGTTGTTCGTGATGGTGTGCATACACCCCATGGTGACATCTTGCTGAAGCGAAGTCTTTCCTCTGTTATGTCAGTGCATTGGTTTGGTTCCTTCATCCAACTTGTCTGCTAACATGCGCATGGTATTATTGGGTGCGGCTGAACTGACACACACTGATGCATAGTGTCCGTGCTGATCTTCAAGTGTGTGCTGGTGATCATGCACATCAACTTGCCGAAGTACATGTTCAGCTCTAGTTGGACTTGCTTCTTGTCTTCACCTTGGTGAGTGTGTTGAATGGGTTGGATTGCATGCGTGCGCACAATGACATGCATGCTGTTGAATTCCTTTCATGCGATCAACAACACTGCTCACCATGTATACTCTGTGTCAGCTGTTGGGATGAATCTTTAACTTGTATGGGAACAATTTCATCTGTGAGTGCATCTTGCGCCCAATTTTGTTCCTATCCTGCTTCAACTCATTTGTCTGTCTATGCAGCTTCATTTTCTTCCTGAGTTGTTGTTTCAGCACATGCAAGGGCCTTCTCTATTGCATTTTTTGTCTTCGTGAGATCTTCATATCGCGCCGTCACCTCACGACCTGAGTCTCCAAATTTTCTTTCATTATCGATGGATCTACTTAATCTTGCAACTTTGTTCCACATCTGTGTTGTCAACAACCTTCCTCTTGCATTCATTGAATTCATTGTGTTTGCTGCATTCGGTGCATTCGTTGCATTCACTGTGCTGCATTTAGCTACTGTTCATGATGCTGCTTGCTGTGATATCTTGATGTTCTTGTCTACGAACAACTTGATGTCTTCGTGAGTAGGCAAGCTCATAGACATTTGATCGATTGCATCTCTAGGTGTGCTTTGAGCGGTGCGATTCTGCCCTCTTGGCAACCATTTCACATGCACCGTTGAGAGGCAGATGAACACCTGCAATACCTGGATACATGGAAACACTCATGGAAAGCAATCCGTTAGTCGAAAACCAAAATGAACTTGAGAACTGACTTGCAACATACCTGTGTGACTGATCATGAAGGTTGTGCAATTCCGGCTGGGAGGTTAGGAGACTAACTACCAAGACTGCACAAGGCACAGTCTGGGCTGCTGGGAGACTGACTGACTGTTGGAACTGCGTAATGCATAGTCCAGTCTGGCTATTGACTATTGGAATTGCACAATTCCCAATCTTAGATGGCAATGCTTGTTACACAGTAATTTGTCACTGTCTCCCTATATAGTCACCCTACTGTGTCAGGAGTTCACAATAATCAAGTTCATGCCTTCTGAACTGGCCAAAAAACCCACTTTCCCAAAGTTTTCCTCATCAGCGTGTCTGTTTCTAAAATACCCACGCTGACTGACGCTTCATAACAGACCGCGTGCGCTTCCAGCGCGGAAGCACACGACTTTTCCACGCTGATCAAATTTCATGACCAGCACAGCCTCTGTTTGTATTAACCCGCGCTGACAACAGCTTGACCGTTATTGCCTTGCGATGTCAGCGCGCCATACCAGTTATGCACCTGCGCTGATCCAGTTTGGGCGAATTTGTTCCAACAGCCAGCCTTCCAGATAACTCCAGACTTGGTTGTTGGCCTTGTGAGTATCGCCTCCCTTCTATGGCATGTCTGTTTGACCCTTTGCAACTACTTCCCTTAAAGATAAGCTTGTCCTCCCATCATTCATGGAGACTCCTTCTCTACTTAAACCTCCACCATTACCATGAGCAGCTAGTTTGGATAGTGTGGAATTCATAGTGCTTGGATTGCTGTTGTTAGTAGGTAATTGGTGTGACAAGTGTGGTTTGGTTAGAAGAAGCTTAAGGAAGGTTGTGAGTGTTGCTTGTGTGAGAGAGAGCTTTTGTGTTGGGAGAATCTACCTCCGAGGGTGAATGCTTAAGAGACTTGCTGGCTGGACCCTCAAGAGAAAGACTCAGCGTCAGAACATTGGTTGTACCTTTCTCTGTTATTGATTTAATAATAGATGACTACTGTTATGGTTCCATTCTCATTTGTCTTGCAATGGTTAATGTGAATTACATCCTTTCTGACTGATGTATAGTTGCTTTTATTAGATTTCATGCTTGTGTTTGTCTGTCTCTTCATGTGTGCAGGTATCTATTCACGGAGATCGTGGTAGATCGTGACCGGCTAGAGCGAAGGAGCGAGAGCGGTATCTCTTCACCAAACCATAGCGTTGGAATCCAAGTAGGTGTTCTTTGCCTCTTGTTTAATTGCAATTAGGAACTTGCACAGTAGCATTGATCGATTGTTGCTAGACCCATTCTGGGCTAGTAGGGATCGCCTCTATCCATAGAGGGGATTTGCCTCTCCAACAATAATCTTGCAGAGGTCAACTTCTCTTGAACATATCGGCGGCACAAAAGCGGATTTGGCAGTATCTGACATCAAATGAGCAGAGGTCATGGTGACAAGGCAATGAGCAGATGAGAGGTCAAATAGGATAACCCGAACCCACGGAGGCTAGTGTAAAACAAGATGAGAAATCCCCACCCAGACACGAATGCAGAGGAGTGCCATGTTCAAGAGCGACATACTGCCGACACGACCATTATTACAGTTTCATTTTCCCCACCATTTCTGGCAGGTACCCCGATTATTTTTGGATGACAAGCTTGACGGGGATAGCATATGCTTGGAGAGGTGTCATTTCGACGATGTCCGATGTCATTAAGTTTTAACGAGCCTGACAAAGGAGAAGCTCGGTGTCTTTTCCTGTTTAGAGAGTCTGAAAAGACAACGGAAAAGGAGACTCCAGGGGGGTCCTTTTTCGTAAAGTTGTGTCTCTCGAGCCCGAAAAAGTATAAAACAATGCTCGAAAGAACCGCCCGGCCATTACGACCGAGGAGTACTTTTCGTAAATAGTAGCTTCGACCCGAAAAAGTAAAAAAGCGGTCGGAAGCACGTCGCTTTAGCGCCAATAACGAGTGCGAAACGATAAACACCCGACAATCTTTTTAAGTTATACGGTCGGAAAAAGAGCTTAAAACGACCGCCTCTCATCCCCTTTAACGAGCCGAAAGGAAGCTCGCCCATCTTTTCTCGATTCATGTCGGAAAAGAGCTTAACGACGACATTTTTTGGGACCAAGTGTACGAAGAATCGTTATGACCACGCTGGTTACTAGGACCTGCACAAGAACACCACCCGCATAAATTCGTTCGATATGCATAAAAAACATAATCAAACATGCATAAAGGCATAATTTAGTGACACTAGAGCTAAATCCATGGTGAAAATACGACAAAAACCCACATTGGCAAGAAATTATAGCAAATTATGAGTTTTTTACCATAAATAGGGGGGTAAAAGTCATTTTTTACCATTGTTACCATTTTGAGTTGTGAAGAACGTGGAGGAGCTGCAAGGTTGACGGAGTGATTTCCAGCCCGTACAGACACCATTCATCCGGCAGCTTGTTCCAGGTAGGTTCTCTTCTCCCTGCGTTTCATTTTGAGCATTTTTTTGAGCAATTCCACGGTGGAATGTGGCCCTATGGGCGAATTTTTTGAGCGTTGGTGCGCTCTCGGTCAGCGCGGGTTTCCCGCTCGGGACCGCGCTGATCGATTTATATTTACACGTACCACCACATGGGTCAGCGCGGAAAACACGTGTTCTTCCGCGCTGACCCAGTGAAAAAACAACGGTGCGCCATTTTCAGCGCGACTGTTTTAGAAACAGTCACGCTGGCACCGTAAAGATTTATTTTTTAATAATTGGACGTACAAATCTCAACGGTTAGCAACCTAATATCTTTTCATGGTCTTGCAGGGCAAAATGTCTTTTGTGTGGCAAGAGAGATCTCACGATGATGAGGATATAGCCGCCTATGCACTTGCCGAATGTGATTGAGATATCAGTTGTACATTCATGCAGGTCCTTCTTGGTGGTGTTCCGGTTCAGCAGTTTTGTAAAGCATTTCACCCCTCCCACTCTCTCGGGCTTCATGCTTTAGGGGGCATCTGTTACACAGTAATTTGTCACTGTCTCCCTATATAGTCACCCTACTGTGTCAGGAGTTCACAATAATCAAGTTCATGCCTTCTGAACTGGCCAAAAAACCCACTTTCCCAAAGTTTTCCTCATCAGCGCGTCTGTTTCTAAAATACCCGCGCTGACTGACGCTTCATAATAGACCGCGTGTGCTGCCAGCGCGGAAGCACACGACTTTTTCGCGCTGATCGAATTTCATGACCAGCGCAGCCTCTGTTTGTATTAACCCGCGCTGACAACAGCTTGACCGTTATTGCCTTGCGACGTCAGCGCGCCAGACCAGTTATGCACTCGCGCTGATCCAGTTTGGGTGAATTTGTTCCAACAGCCATCCTTCCAGATAACTCCAGACTTGGTTGTTGGCCTTGTGAGTATCGCCTCCCTTCTATGGCATGTCTGTTCGACCCTTTGCAACTACTTCCCTTGAAGATAAGCTTGTCCTCCCATCATTCATGGAGACTCCTTCTCTACTTAAACCTCCACCATTACCATGAGCAGCTAGTTTGGATAGTGTGGAATTCATAGTGCTTGGATTGCTGTTGTTAGTAGGTAATTGGTGTGACAAGTGTGGTTTGGTTAGAAGGAGCTTAAGGAAGGTTGTGAGTGTTGCTTGTGTGAGAGAGAGCTTTTGTGTTGGGAGAATCTACCTCCAAGGGTGAATGCTTAAGAGACTTGCTGGCTGGACCCTCAAGAGAAAGACTCAGCGTCAGAACATTGGTTGTACCTTTCTCTGTTATTGATTTAATAATAGATGACTATTGTTATGGTTCCATTCTCATTTGTCTTGCAATGGTTAATGTGAATTACATCCTTTCTGACTGATGTATAGTTGCTTTTATTAGATTTCACGCTTGTGTTTGTCTGTCTCTTCGTGTGTGTAGGTATCTATTCACGGAGATCGTGGTAGATCGTGACCGGCTAGAGCGAAGGAGCGAGAGCGGTATCTCTTCACCAAACCATAGCGTTGGAATCCAAGTAGGTGTTCTTTGCCTCTTGTTTAATTGCAATTAGGAACTTGCACAGTAGCATTGATCGATTGTTGCTAGACCCATTCTAGGCTAGTAGGGATCGCCTCTATCCGTAGAGGGGATTTGCCTCTCCAACAATTTGGCGACTCCACTGGGGACCCCTACCGTGCTTAAAGAGCCTTTCCCTTCCCAGCAGACTCAAATGGTGGCGGACCCATCTCAATCCTCTTCCTCGTTTGGTTCTCAAGTGTTCATGGCTGGCACGATCCCCATCCATGTTTCAACTCGAGCGAAAGATTATCCATCTCGTGCCGGGAAAGAGCCGGAGGTTCCCTCCAGTGCTCCTCCATCTAGTTCTGGTCCTCTCCACATCGAAAGGCCCAGCACTGAGACGATCCCCCGACCCCCTCAAAAAGGTGTACTCAGGAAGTCATCTTACAACCCTAATGCTCGTGCGGCCCAGCACTATAGCATTGTTGAGGACCTAGCTCAGGCTCCGTCTGCTATGTTCGCTTTAGAAGTCCTCCAGAGCTGCCTCTCCCAGAGGAAGTCCCTGCTATCAGCTATTGGTGGCATCGACCCGGCAAATTCAGATTTGATTTCTTTCGATCTCGAGGGGTTTACACAGAGACTGCCTCACCAAGTCGCTTTTCTTATACAGGTCATCATCAATAGCAGAACGATTCACCGTACGGTTATTGATGAAGGTGCCTCAACGTGCATCATGTCTGTTGCTTGCTGGAAAGCGATTGGTTCCCCTGCTTTGAGTCAGTCCCCTACGACGCTCGAAGCTTTCGATGGAAGAGAATCTCGCCCTTACGGTATCCTCCAACGCTTACCCATCTCTTTGGAAGGAAAGACCGTAGAAGTAGAGGTTGAAGTTGTTGACGCCAATTTGACTTACAACCTCCTCCTCAGACGGAGCTGGAAATATGCCATGCAAGCTGTGGCTTCCTCCCTGTTCCGTGTCATTCATTTCCCTCATCAGGGGAAGATTGTCACGTTGGACCAGCTCTCTTTCTTCGCCTCTTCTTCTGAAGGTAATGTGCCATTCGTGGAGCATACCTCGAAATCACCCGTGAATGTGGGTGCTGGACTTTTCAAAGATCCCGCTCTAATGGGAGTCTTTCCCCACCCACCCCCAAATCTCGCCCCTATCAACATGATCTCTGTACGCTTAGACCCGTTGGTTCTTCCTCCTGCTAATCAGGAAGACTCTTGGGGTGATATGATACCGTTGAGCCCTGCCGAACTCAACTACATCGAGATTGTCGCTGCGTTGGCTCCCCCTGATGAACCTGCTCTCCCAGGGAGTGTTCTCAATTCATATGATCATTTCCCTTGGCTAGGAGATGAGGCTACGTCGGATCCACTGAAGGAAATATTTCCCTCCGACGAAGCCATCATAGAGACTATGTCTCTCGAAGAGCTACCTTGGTCAGATCACCACCATCGCTCTTCGTTCCTCCCTCCCCATCCGGAAATGACCGCATGTCTCGAAAGGTTTGCTTCATGTGTCCCATCACCGCCCCTCCAAACACCCATTCAGCTTTATCAAGTGTCAGAGGGCAATATGGGAAATATCACGCAAACCCAACCGATCGACATCTCTGTCAAACCAGGGATCGTCGAGCACATTCATATAGGAGTCACTTGCACTCCTGAGGAAGTTCAACTCTATACTGCTCTATTTCGCGAATTTCGTGATGTCTTTGCATGGTCCTATGAGGAAATGCCTGGCATCGATCCTAGTATAGTGGTGCATGAAATACCCACATATCCAGATGCTAAGCCTGTTCGTCAGCGCTTACGCCCTGTGCACCCCCGAAAGGCTGCAGCCATCAAGGCCGAAGTCGAAAAGCTTCTTAAAGCTGGCTTCATCTACCCCATCCCTCTTACGGATTGGGTGTCTAATATAGTCCCTGTGAATAAAAAGCAGGGTACTATCCGGGTCTGTGTTGACTATCGAGATATCAATCGTGCCTGTTCGAAGGATAACTTTCCTACGCCCTTCATCGATCAGCTTATTGATGATTGCGCAGGAAGTGAAATTTACTCGTTCATGGATGGCTTCTCCGGCTATAACCAGATCAACATTGCACCCGCGGACCAGCATAAAATAGCTTTTATTTGTCCTTGGGGCACCTTTGCCTATAAGAAGCTTCCTTTCGGTCTAAAGAATGCCGACGCTACATTTCAACGTGCAATGTCTTACGCCTTCCATGATATACGGCACATTGTACAACCTTATCTGGATGACCTCCCGGCTCATTCAGCTAAGCGCCAGGACCATCCCTCACATCTTCGCGAGATTTTTCTCCGTTGTCGACACTATCGTATAAGGCTCAATCCTCATAAGTGTGTCTTCTGCGTAGAATCTGGCCGACTGCTCGGGTTTATCATCTCCCGAGAAGGCATCCGTCTGGATCCCCTCAAAGTTGAGGCCATCTTGAATCTTCCTCCCCCTGCCTCTTTGCAGCAATTGCAGAGCTTGCAGGGCAAAGCGAATTTCCTTAGATGATTCATTCCGAATTATGCCGAGGTAGCTAAGGGTTTCACACGATTATTAAAGCGAGACACGCCCTTTCGTTGGGATGCCATCGCTCAGGAGTCTTTCGAGCGACTCAAGGATCTCCTTGTCTCGGCTCCACTCTTACGACCTCCGAATTATCACCGTGATTATTCCCTCTATCTAGCTGCCGCTGACACCACCATCGGCATGGTTCTGGTGCAGGATGATGATGATGGCAACGAGCACGTTATCTATTACCTTAGTCACAATCTCTTGGATACAGAAACTCGCTACGCGTATGTCGAGAAGTTGGCATTGGCAGCTGTCTGCGCCGTCCAACGATTACGGCACTATATCCTGTTGCGCACAACGATTGTGATTTCCGATTGCAACCCTATGACCTACATCTTGTCGCGTCAGCTGCTGGGGGGCAAGTACTCGAAATGGATTGTCATCCTACAAGAGTTTGACTTGGAGTTTACTGCAGCCAATTCTAAGAAATCTCTGGTCTTTGCAGAATTGCTCTGTTCTTTGCCATCCTCTTTCGCACCATCCCGTTCGGAAGAGCATATCCCGGATGAAACACTGTTTCTAATCAGCACCCTCGACCCTTGGTATGGGGACATCATAGTGTATTTGCAGACATCTTCCTTCCGTCCTAATGTATCGAAAGACGCTCGCCAAAGGATTCGTCACCAATCTCAACCCTATCGCATCATTGGCGATACCCTGTACCGCCTCGGCGTTGATTCGGTTCTCCGCCGATGCTTGACCCTCGAGGAGGCTGAGCGGGTGTTGAATGACTGCCACTCCGGTGCTTGTGGCGGACATATGTCCGGATATGCCACTGCCCAGAAGATCCTCCGTGCTGGTTATTTCTGGCCTTCTATCTTCAAGGATTGCATCCTTGCCGTCCGTGCATGTCATGAATGTCAGGTTTACCACCGGAAAATGCGTGCACCTCCTGCACCACTACACCCCGTTGTTACCGTAGGTCCATTTGCCAAATGGGGCATCGATTATACATCCTGTAACCCTCGTTCAGCCGGGGGGCACGGGTATATCATCGTTGCCATCGATTATTTCACCAAATGGGCCGAAGCGATGCCTACATTGAACAAAGACGGTCACACGGCGGCGCAGTTTCTTTTTAATCATGTCATTACTCGGTTCGGAGTCCCCCAGGCTATTGTCACAGATCACGGAAAACATTTCCGTAATCACATGATGACGGAACTAACGACCCAGCTAGGCTTGCGTCAAGATAGCTCGACGCCGTATTACCCTCAATCCAACGGCCAAGTTGAAGCCGTGAACAAAGTTTTGATCACAATGCTCCAACGTACCGTGAATACGCACAAGTCTAACTAGCATCTGATGTTGTTCCCTGCCTTGTGGGCTTACCGGACCTCTGTGAAGGACGCCACCGGTTTCACTCCTTTTCAGCTTGTTTATGGACTGGAGGCCACCCTTCCTGTTGAGTGTGAGATTCCTTCGTTAAAATTAGCTGTCGAGTTGCTTCCCAACACCACTCCGGTGGAGGAACGGCTTCTCTATTTAGAAAGGCTAGACGAGACCCGTCGCTTAGCTTCTCTGGCTATTGAAGCGCAGAAGAAGAGGGTTAAGGCCCACTTCGACGATACCGTTCGACCTCGTTCCTTTGTTGAGGGAGATTTAGTACTGCTCTATGATCAAGCTAAGGATAAGCTGGGGGCAGGTAAACTCGAATCCATGTGGCTAGGCCCCTATATCGTGAAGAGAGTTTTGAAAAAGGGGGCATATGAGCTGATCGATTACGAAGGAAATTCACTTGACAAGCCCCGCAACGGGCTCTATTTGAAAATATATTATGCATGATCTCGTGCACCTAGTTTGTACATACGTGTGTTCTTAGCAAGTGTGTCATGTGTGCATGATTTCTAGTTTTTCTTTGGTGTGAAGGCGTGTTTGCCTCTTATTGTGTTTTCTACTTCTTGTGCAGATTTCTAGTACACCTTACGTTGGCTTCGCTGATGGCGCCTGCCGTAGTACTTGCAATTTTTCTTCTGCGGCGTGGGCGATCTACGATCCTCACGGCGAGTTGCTAGATCTTCAAGGCGTGTGCCTGGGCCGTACCACCAACAATGTTGCCGAATATAGTGCTGTAATTGAATTGAAGGCCGAAGCAGTTGATCTTGGCATCCGTGCTTTAGTGGTAAACCTGGACTCTCAACTTGTTGTCCATCAACTCAACGGGCGATATTCCGTCAGAGACCAACGCATTCTGAGGTTGTATTTACGTGTGAGATTGTTAGAAAGGAATTTTGATTATATCACATATCAACACATTCCGAGACGATTAAATACGTTAACCGATGCATTGGCAAACCATGTGTTGGATAGACATTTGCGGAATAGATAAACATCATGCAAGAAGAAATAGAAAACATAATAAGACCATAGCATAAGCATGTGTAAATAATTTCCTTTCCAAGCATAGTTTGCATGTGTGTCTGCATATGTGTTTTTAAGCTTGCATAAAAATTAAAATACATGGGTCGTGTGTTGTGCAACTGATACATAGATCACATTTGTATTAGACATTTGCATAGCATATAAAAAACATCATCACATGTGAAACGATCCATCCAAAAACAGTATATATATATATATATATATCGTGTGGCGCACTAAGGCGCTCAAAAATAAGTGTATATGTCCAAAAAATAAAGTCGGTGTCCTCAGTACATCCGAGACATATGTCTCTCAAAACATCAGTGGAAGTAAACCTAGGTGACTACTGATCTGGGTTGTGCTCTCTATAGCACACTGCTGCTCGTGCCACTCGCCTCAAAAGGCGGTGCATCCTGGGTGCCACCCCCATTGTGTGGATCTGATGCTCTATAGGGACCTCCTCGACCCCCTGGTAACCTGGCACCCCCTCCAGCAAACCCTCGAGGTTGCGAGCTACAGTCTCCGACGTATCAACTCCTGGAGGAACTAGGGCCAGGGCTCCAGCTCCTTGTCCCTCTCTCCGTGCCATTGGGGCTAGCCCGATGGGTCTCACAGGTCCCACATCTGCACACCGTGACATTTATCAAGACATGTACATGAAAAATCAAAAAACATCAAAAAATATTGAAAGAGATCAAGTGTCATACCTCCGTCGTCCCAATGCTCTCCTGCGGGCAGTGGCATGTCAGGATCATTGCGGAAGTCCATGCCAGCATATGGCCAGTCCTCCACGATGACAACCTGTCGATCCAACCACTCTCTGAAATACACTCCCCAAGACACTGGGCGGCCTCCACCTCCACGTAGCATGACGCGGGCCCATCGGCTGGCCCTCGTCTCCCGGGGACCTCTAGGTGGATCCACAGCCATCGTCTGTAATTGTAGAGCCAGCACCCGCTCCAGCATGAGCGGAAGAAGAAGCGACCCGTACACAAACTGCTTCGTCTCTCCGCGACGACAGTTGTTTAGTTGCCTCTTCATGCTGGTAGTCACAGCTGTCAGTTGAAAATGGTGGGCTGTAGGCACTCCAAAGCTAGTAGTAGTTGGTTCTTTGAGGCCTCATGATTGGCCAAAGAACCCGTTGCCCGTGTCACTAGGAAGAGTATAGTGCGAAGAGGCATGTCTCATACTGTCGGGATACCCACCTTCCCGCTCCGTGTTTTGACGGCTCTTGGGCATACTCGAGCCATCAGCTGGTACAGAGTCTCACCGTTGGGTCGCTGCCCCTCCAGGATGGGCATCTGACCCCGGCGTGACAATCCAGTCAAAAAGTAGATGTCCGTGGAGTCAAACTCGATATCCTGACCACGGATTGTGAATTTTCCATCTACTGGGTTCCAAGCTCTGATTAGGAACTCCAGTAAGTCGAGTTGCGCCCTCAGGCGCGGAGTCAGGAAGAATTTCAAGAATCCGCATGCTCGCATGGAATTTCGGCATTCGGCAAGTGCATAGGCGGCTATATCCTCATCATCGTGAGATCTCTCTTGCCACACAAAAGATATTTTGCCCTGCAAGACCATGAAAAGATATTAGGTTTCTAACCGTTGAGATTTGTACGTCCAATTATTAAAAAATAAATCTTTACGGCGCCAGCGCCACTGTTTCTAAAACAGTCGCGCTGAAAATGGCGCACCGTTGTTTTTTCACTGGGTCAGCGTGGAAGAACACGTGTTTTCCGTGCTGACCCATGTGGTGGTACGTGTAAATATAAATCGGTCAGCGCGGTCCCGAGCGGGAAACCTGCGCTGACCGAGAGCGCACCAACGCTCCAAAAATTCGCCCATAGGGCCACATTCCACCGTGGAATTGCTCAAAAAAATGCTCAAAATGAAACGCAGGGAGAAGAGAACCTACCTGGAACAAGCTGCCGGATGAATGGTGTCTGTACGGGCTGGAAATCACTCCGTCAACCTTGCAGCTCCTCCACGTTCTTCACAACTCAAAATGGTAACAATGGTAAAAAATGACTTTTACCCCCCTATTTATGGTAAAAAACTCATAATTTGCTATAATTTCTTGCCAATGTGGGTTTTTGTCATAATTTCACCATGGATTTAGCTCTAGTGTCACTAAATTATGCCTTTATGCATGTTTGATTATGTTTTTTATGCATATCGAACGGATTTATGCGGGTGGTGTTCTTGTGCAGGTCCTAGTAACCAGCGTGGTCATAACGATTCTTCATACACTTGGTCCCAAAAAATGTCGTCGTTAAGCTCTTTTCCGACATGAATCGAGAAAAGATGGTCGAGCTTCCTTTCGGCTCGTTAAAGGGGATGAGAGGCGGTCGTTTTAAGCTCTTTTTCTGACTGTATAACTTAAAAAGATTGACGGGTGTTTGTCGTTTCGCACTCGTTATTGGCTCTAAAGCGACGTGCTTCCGACCGCTTTTTTACTTTTTCGGGTCGAAGCTACTATTTATGAAAAGTACTCCTCGGTCATAATGGCCAGGCGGTTCTTTTGAGCATTGTTTTATACTTTTTCGGGCTCGAGAGACACAACTTTACGAAAAAGGACCCCCCTGGAGTCTCCTTTTCCGTTGTCTTTTCAGACTCTCTAAACAGGAAAAGACACTGAGCTTCTCCTTTGTCAGGCTCGTTAAAACTTAATGAAATCGGACATCGTCGAAATGACACCTCTCCAAGCATATGCTATCCCCGTCAAGCTTGTCATCCAAAAATAATCGGCGTACCTGCCAGAAATGGTGGGGAAAATGAAACTGTAATAATGGTCGTGTCGGCAGTATGTCGCTCTTGAACATGGCACTCCTCTGCATTCGTGTCTGGGTGGGGATTTCTCATCTTGTTTTACACTAGCCTCCGGGGGTTCGGGTTGTCCTATTTGACCTCTCATCTGCTCATTGCCTCATCACCATGACCTCTGCTCATTTGATGTCAGATACTGCCAAATCCGCTTTTGTGCCGCCGATATGTTCAAGAGAAGTTGACCTCTGCAAGATTACCACCTCCCTCTGATGTCTCACACAAAATCTTTTATCCTTCTCTGTCTCGCGTCGATGATGTGGGAAACATTATGGCCCACCTTCGATCAAGGTTACTTCCTGTCGACTTCAGCTCATTATCCAGGAAAGTGGCCTAGAGACTCCCTTCAGGTGCCTTAGAGCCTGCATGCCTCAATGGCAGGTTCTTCGTGTTCGACGTGAGGTTTTCATCATTGGCCTCCGATCGGATGATTCTGCGGGTGTTCGACACCAGCTCATTGATTCACACGCCGCGGATTGTACCTATAAGTACCTTGAGGACCATTGTCATTATTGGTGGTACCTCTCACGTCTGTTAACGGTTTTCATCATTGACTGGTAATCAGACGATGTTCATGCATGTTCGACTTCAACTCATGTATTCACATGCTTGAACTTGTACTTGGTTCGGGTTGGGATGGAGCGCAAGACCCTAGTTTTTGTCTGTTATGAACCAGGCTGTGATTTTGTGGATTGTTATTACATGACTCATTGATGGATGGCTGCGCCCATACCTGAGTCTTCGGGATGGCTGCGACCATACCCTCTTATCTTTATGGTCTCTTCAGCTGGGTGGTTGTGTCCATACCATAGACCTTCTTCGTATGTCTTTTGGATGGCTGCGCCCATGCCTAGACTACATGTGATTGAGATATCAGTTGTACATTCATGCCGGTCCTTCTTGGTGGTG
This sequence comes from Pinus tabuliformis, assembly GCA_031772625.1. Taxonomy (NCBI): domain Eukaryota; kingdom Viridiplantae; phylum Streptophyta; class Pinopsida; order Pinales; family Pinaceae; genus Pinus; species Pinus tabuliformis. Next base: position 592,807,926 of record CM062804.1, read on the forward strand.
TTCCGGTTCAGCAGTTTTGTAAAGCATTTCACCCCTCCCAATCTCTCGGGCTTCATGCTTTAGGGGGCATCTGTTACACAGTAATTTGTCACTGTCTCCCTATATAGTCACCCTACTGTGTCAGGAGTTCACAATAATCAAGTTCATGCCTTCTGAACTGGACAAAAAACCCACTTTCCCAAAGTTTTCCTCATCAGCGCGTCTGTTTCTAAAATACCCGCGCTGACTGACGCTTCATAACAGACCGCGTGCGCTTCCAGTGCGGAAGCACACGACTTTTCCGCGCTGATCGAATTTCATGACCAGCGCATCCTCTGTTTGTATTAACCCGCGCTGACAACAGCTTGACCGTTATTGCCTTGCGACGTAAGCGCGCCAGACCAGTTATGCACCCGCGCTGATCCAGTTTGGGCGAATTTGTTCCAACAGCCAGCCTTCCAGATAACTCCAGACTTGGTTGTTGGCCTTGTGAGTATCGCCTCCCTTCTATGGCATGTCTATTCGACCCTTTGCAACTACTTCCCTTGAAGATAAGCTTGTCCTCACATCATTCATGGAGACTCCTTCTCTACTTAAACCTCCACCATTACCATGAGCAGCTAGTTTGGATAGTATGGAATTCATAGTGCTTGGATTGCTGCTGTTAGTAGGTAATTGGTGTGACAAGTGTGGTTTGGTTAGAAGGAGCTTAAGGAAGGTTGTGAGTGTTGCTTGTGTGAGAGAGATCTTTTGTGTTGGGAGAATCTACCTCCAAGGGTGAATTCTTAAGAGACTTGCTGGCTAGACCCTCAAGAGAAAGACTCAGCGTCAGAACATTGGTTGTACCTTTCTCTGTTATTGATTTAATAATAGATGACTACTGTTATGGTTCCATTCTCATTTGTCTTGCAATGGTTAATGTGAATTACATCCTTTCTGACTGATGTATAGTTGCTTTTATTAGATTTCACGCTTGTGTTTGTCTGTCTCTTCGTGTGTGCAGGTATCTATTCACGGAGATCGTGGTAGATCGTGACCGGCTAGAGCGAAGGAGGGAGAGCGGTATCTCTTCACCAAACCATAGCGTTGGAATCCAAGTAGGTGTTCTTTGCCTCTTGTTTAATTGCAATTAGGAACTTGCACAGTAGCATTGATCAATTGTTGCTAGACCCATTCTAGGCTAGTAGGGATCGCCTCTATCCGTAGAGGGGATTTGCCTCTCCAACAATGCTTGTAGGCTCAGTGATTGCATTGCACAATTTTCTGGGCCATCAGTCACTGTCCCTCAAAAATGCGCAAAACAGTCCTGGGGGAAATTCACTGGGAAGAAATGTGCATTTCCTGAGAGGCAGACAGAGCCTTCCCTCTCAGGATTATGCAATACTATCTTAGTGAGGTTCTTGGTGAGGCAGAGTCCAGGCCAAGGTTGCCCAGACTCACCGACGGGCAATTGAAATTGAATGTGAGTACAAATTCATGGTGATACTGAGTGTAAGCATAAGTGAATGATCATTCATGCAAACGAAGAATGACCAATTCAGAAAACAAAACAAATGCATGTGGGTGAAGCAAGTCACCGAATCGGCGACCGTTCGTGAAAAAAAATTTCATGCATGCGACAACAGTGAGATAGCAAGGAAAACTGAAACAATGCTAGGACAAGCTAATATACATGTAAATGACAACAAGCACTCACTGAAATCAAGCAATCAGTACTCACACAAGTGAAAAGACAAAAAGCGACAGAAATGCAACACAAGGCATGTGAAGCAAGCTTACCCAAAAACAGCTGATCTGAATGTGCTGACAACTCCTAGATGTGATGTGAGATGTCAGAGTTGCAAGGTTGATGTGAGGAATGAGCTCTGCAGCATCCGGTTGATGAGTTTTGATAACATCGAGGTTGTGACGCACATGCCACAAATCTAGGGAAAGCGACACTTGGTGGGAGGTTTCTGAAATGATCCTTGCATGTAACCTCTAATTGCTAGAAAAAGATCCCTGAAACAAGGGATGCCTTTGCATGTTGCCTTGGGAGAAGTATCTCATGCATGCAAGTCATTTTTGCTCGGTCTTGGAGGGAACTGGTCAACTAAGCTGCACATTCAAGAGACTGCTCGATTTCGAGGAGAAAATGCACATTTTTGGCTAGGAGTTGGGCTGGATGCCCATGAAATTTGCACAATTTCTAGGCAGAGCAACTGAATGCTACCCAAATTTGCATAAATTCTGGGCTGAGCAGCCTTGTTGGGGAAAATTGTGCAATTCCTGCTGGGAGTGTTGACTGGAAGAATTGCACAATCTTGGAGCCCAGCAAGCTGCCAGATAGGATTACACAATTTCTGGAGCGAAGACTGGTTTCCCTCCATAAATGCGCAATTTTCTTGGGGAGGCTACTCAACCTACAACTAGACCATGTTTGGGTGAAAAACCTATGAGGGGAATGCTCTTTGTGCAAGCAAAACACTGAAGCTTGTGATCCTGATGAAGCAAGACAAGCTGCTGTGAAGGTTGGAAGGGAGGCTCCAAAATGAAGCTAAGGCAAAATTTTGGAGGGTGGTTGTAGCTGCTACAACACTTGGCGACACACTGGTACAACTCCAACTCTTTGAATGGACCTTGTTCGTGAAGAGAAAGTCTAACACATTCAGAAGTATTGCTTAGTTCTTAGCTCCTCTTGGTTTCACACTAGATTGATTGTAAGATGTAGCATATGCCAAACTCTTAGTCGATTGACACACATTCCAAGCCAAGTCAACATAGTTGTTTCGATTGGGGCTGAGGGGTATATTGATGCACAAGCGGTATAGTTGTCAGAGTCTTGGTTTCATCTCTGGAGTTGCTCCGTTGCCAACAGGCCTGAATAGTACCCCGACGGAGTCACATAGAAATGCAAGCATAGCTTCACTGCTAGTGAGCCTGGTTAGTACCCGGAGGAGTTACTTGCATCACCTATCTGTGCAGGAAGCCTTTCTCTTCTTTTGCCTTATTCATTTTCATTTTTTTCAAACTTTTTTCACTTTTTCATTTTTTTCATTTTAATCTTCGTAACTGTGCATAGCACTTATTCATTTTAGAGGCGAAAGAGGGATCCTGACTTATTGAGAGAATAATAGGTTATCCCTGCAAAGAAGTATTTTGTTATACCTCTGACGTGCCTGTTAAGGTTTCCCTCCTCACCTTACTCTACTTGACTGAGCTGACAAGGGTTAACCCAAAAATAACCGACTAGAGTAGGTGACACTAGTTAGCATGCAAGCATTGTGTTTTCACCAAGGTTCACTTCGAACAATACATATTTTCCATCGACATATCATGGACTAAAAGTAACAAGTTCTTCATACAAAGGGAGGATGATAGATAACGAAGTAGTGATAGCAGCACACGACCTCTTGTACTTTACCCAACTTGCTTCAAGAGTCATACATGTTTTCATGTGAAACTATCCTACAAAATGAAACAAGCGAACTAAAAAACAACAAAGCAAAGAAAGAGTAGAAGAAAAAGTGAAAGCAAAGAAAGTAAGAAAACAAGAAAATAAGCAAACAAAAAAACAAAGCAAGTAAGCAAGCAATCATGCAAGCAAAAAACTCAAAATAAAATGCTACTCCTACTCCTAAGCTAACAGTGCATAGGTCATCTCAAGTGACGTGATACATCCAATTCAGCCACTGGTGCATTAGTTGACCCATGTTGGTGAAGGAAAGGTTCATGAACAAGACAACTATGCGAACTAACAAACAAGAAAGATGTAACAGTGAAGACAAACACACTCTGATCTTACAAGTGACCACAAAACAAAGATGAGTGATAGGGCTGACATGCATTCTGTGGTGCTTCCATGATGTTATGCTATACTGCGTGGAGATGTTGAGTGTATGCATTCTCTTGACTGTGACATGCAAGAAAACGTGAGAAAGGTAGACCACTTGTGTTGTGCATGTGTGCTTGCTGTGTAATATTCCTCCAATGCATGAGCGATGGGATCGTGTAGTTTGAGTGGAGGAAGAAAAATTTGGGTGTTTGGTTGATCTTTAGTGCAAAGCAGAGAGTGATAAGTAGCGTTGAGTGCTTCAACAATTTCCTAATCGGAAGTGAGACCAACCTCAGGACAATGAGGGCCTGACATAACCATCAACTCGGGTTGAAGTGCCTCGACAGTCTAGGGGGTTTCGACCTCATGGACAGATAGATCATCGTAGAACAGTGTCTTGGATAGATTAACAATGGTTGAATCAACATCATGATAAGATGAGGAAGTGAATAGATCACAAAAACCAATATCATAAAATTCAGGATGTTTGTTGGCATCCTCATGATTTGATGAATCAGGCAGAGGGGTAGATGAGAAGCAAAGATGTTCACCCTTTGTGTTTTCAAGAAATATAAATGACAGATTGAACGGATTTTCCGAGGAAGATGTGTCCTCTCCGCACTGTAATGACAGACTGACATCTGAGGTGTCCTATGAATGATCGGAAGTAGAAGCATCCGGAAATGAGTTTTCACAGGAGAAATCAGTAGTGGCAGAATCACAAGGGATGTCAGGATGAAGCGAATGAGGCACAACTGGAAGGGAGTCATCCTTCACCACGGGATCTTCTTTAGGTTCCTGCACACACTCATCATGAATGATGGTTCAGGTTGGCTGCATAACACCAACTCTGTCAATAGCTTGATCCTCGTTCACAACAGGTGAGGATTCCAGAATGGGAGAACACAAGACAGTACAATGCAGAGGATCAACATAACGCAAGGACGGAGGTTGAGGGAACAAGTCCACGTGAAAACCAACAGGCTTGCAAGCCACATCTGCACAAATCTCAAGAGAAGGTGGGGTGGGAGGATGTGATAGTTCAACCGAGGTGTGTGCATGATCTCCCACATCACTCCATGGTGGTGGAGCTGTTTGATGAAGTGAAGGCGAACAATCACTTGTGACAACAATTGTGCCTGCCTGTGATTGCACAACTCCATCACCGTAGTGTGTTGAGCGGGGTTCAGATACATGAAGAAGATACTCAAATATTCCATCAAGAAATTCCCAATCAATATCATCTTCTGGGAATTAATATGAAAGATTACAAAAGCACGTGTAAAACTGTTCAATGGATTCATCGGGTGCTTTTCGTAATTTTAGAATTTCTTTGTTGAGTGCTTGATGGTCGAAGTGATTGAAAGCACGGTCTATCTCTGCAACCAGATGAGAAATAGAATGAATGGATTTTTCGGGCAGCGTGGCACACCAGTGTATTGGGTGCCCTCGAAACATGTAGATGAACAACATGCAACTCATGTATTATTCAAAGAATCCATGTCTTTCGCATGAGCCTACAACGCTAACCATGTGCCTTACCAAGGCTACGTAGCCTCCACCATCAAATGTTTTATGAGACAAGTTATCTCAGAGCCTTTTCGAGATGATGAAATTGTTTCCATAAGGCACACAATATGGAAGAGAAACTCAGTAGTTAGTCATGATAGATGTGTAGAGATTCAAAAAAGATGTGAGGACTTAGCTTGTCATCTGGCCCTCCTAGTGCCAAAATGTTGACGGTTCTGGACACGCCAACATGTAAGGGGATCTCCCTGGTAAGAAGTCCCAATCAAACCTCAGACCATTTGGTGTAGGAGTATCAATAGTGGGTTGTATGGTAATGCCTTGACTGTGATGTCGCACAAAGGCAAGTAAGATAACTCTATCAGTAGTAAGGGTGTGACTGCTGCAGTGAGTCAAGGAAGGTGTATGAGAGGTTCTAACACAGGTGGGTTGAGATGAAGGTGAAGGTGAGTTCTAGGTTGAAAGGGATTAGCCCAAACTCGGCTAAGAACACACAACACACAAGACATACACAGCTTCCGGCGGAGCAGTCCACATGGATGCGAAAGTCATAACATACAAGGTAAGATAACACGTACAACACTCAGATCAGTCTGAACGAGTGTAACGGTTGTTACAGCGAGCTTCATATGAAAGGTCTATCTGATGTCTAACAGAGCAGTCGACATGGATGGGACATCATTAACAACATATACAACACATTTCCATTAATAGATTATGCATTATAATAAATGAAACAATTTAGATGTAGAACACAGGTTAAAGATCAGTGTTATAACAGATACAATACATGTGTGAAAACGTGTTGGCTCTTATTATATAAACAAGTGTAAGTTCCAATCATAAAATACATCCATGTAAACCTTCTAGCCCCAACAGTGGAACGTTATAGCCACATTCGCTTGTTCCTCCAAAGAGATGAACTAGCTCCATGCAGTGTGTTAGGTAAACTTGAATCGAGATAGAGTCAAAAGTTGACCAAGGTAAACGGTGATGGTTTTGGGGCACATGGTATTGTGCATCCATGGTATTATGCCCATGGTATTATATGTAATGGAGCCTATAAAAGGCTGGAAGGACTTCATTGTAATGAAAAGGCCTCGAGGTGAGCCATGAAGGCTCACTTGGCCGGATTGGCCAGGGTTTTGGCCAAGGATAATGGAATTTCATTATGATTGGGTTTTTCCCCGGATTTGGGATTTTCCCGGATAAACATGTGTGTTTATGTGTTTATGGTTATTGCTAGTTAATTTTATATTTATTCATCTCAGTATTTATTTATGTTATGTAGTAAATTTCTTAACAATTGGTATCAGAGCTAGATATTGGGTTCAAAGCGATTCTTTGATGCCAAGGGTTTATAGTGCCTGATGAGATCAATGCAGCTTTTTTCCAGATCTAGATCTAGAAAATAATGGTGGAACAATTGTAGGCGGAAGAACCTCGAGGAGAATGTGCGAAAGATAGTGCCGTAACCTCCAGGGATCGCAGTGCATTTGCGATATTTACCGGTTTGGAACATTCTAACGAATTGTTCAGGGTTCATACAGCTTCAAAAGTTGTTTGTTTTCTGCTACATGAGGCCACTGGTGCTGCAATCTACGAGGTTCTCATCAGGCTCACAGTTGGAGCGGTTTGATAGAATTTTTTGAGCAAATCAAATTGAGAGAGGATGGATCAAAATCGCAGCAGCAAGAAACAAAAAAATAAAATAAAAAATTAATGAAGTCAAAATTATTGCATGTAAATGGGCATACCACTGTAAGACCTGGTAAGGCATGTGTACCCCTCGGTGATCATCGGTAAAGTTTGGGTTAGACTTAGGTGATAGGGGGGATGCCGGGTTAACAATACCCTGGGTAAAAACTCTGAGGGGGGAAAGAGCTAGAGTGAGCGGGATTGGCTCACTTAGCAGGTTTGGCTGGAGTTAGTCAAGGAACCCCAAGTAAAGTTTAAGGGGGGAATTGTTAGGTAAACTTGACTCGGGATAGAGTCAAAAGTTGACCAGGGTAAACGGTGATGGTTTTGGGGCACATGGTATTGTGCACCCATGGTATTATGCCCGTGGTATTATATGTAATGGAGCCTGTAAAAGGCTGGAAGGACTTCATTGTAATGAAAATGCCTCGAGGTGAGCCGTGAAGGCTCACTTGGCTGGATTGGCCAGGGTTTTGGCCAAGGATAATGAAATTTCATTATGATTGGGTTTTTCCTCGGATTTGGGGTTTTCCCGGATAAACATGTGTGTTTATGTGTTTATGGTTATTGCTAGTTAATTTATATTTATTCATCTCAGTATTTATTTATGTTATGTAGTAAATTTCTTAACACAGTGGAGAAGCCAAGGTGCATTACAATATTGTCCAAGCTCTTTCCAAGATAGTCTTATCAGAAGCTTGGCTGACCAAAAGCCTATACAATGAGTTATGAGGGACTATTTATAGCAAAGGGTGGGGTGACCCTTGACATTCCCCTTTATGACAGTTCAACTACCCTCATGACAATTCACCTACTCTATGATTGTTACATCCAACTATTGACACTTGAATTACACTTGACATGACTCAACATTATAATGCACATGTACTCATGTGAGATAAAATGGCTTGAGAAAGCCATGCAAGACATCACTGACACTCAGTCCATTATGATGAGACCAACTCTTTGACATGCTTGTGATGGTGAAGGTGGAGAGTTGATGCCAAGCTTGGTTGTCCGTGATGGTGTGCATACACCCCATGGTGACATCTTGTTGAAGCGAACTCTTGCCTCTGTTGTGTCCAGTGCATTGGTTTGGTTCCTTCATCCAACTCATCTACTAACATGCGCATGGTCTTCTTGGGTGTGGCTGAACCGGCACACACTGATGCATAGTGTCTATGCTGATCTTCAAGTGTGTGTTGGTGGTCATGCGCATCAACTTGCCGAAGTACATGTTTAGCTCTAGTTGGACTTTCTTCTTGTCTTCACCTTGGTGAGTGTGTTGAATGGGTTGGATTGCATGCTTGCACACAATGACATGCATGTTGTTGAATTCCTTACATGCGATCAACAACATGGCTCACCATGTCTACTCTGTGTCAGCTGCTGGGATGGATCTTTAACTTGTACGGGCGTAGTTTCATCAGTGAGTGCATGTTGCGCCCATTTTTGTTCCTGTTCCTGCTGCAACTCATTCATCTGTCTGTGCAGCTTCATGTTCTTCTTAAGTTGTTGTTTCAACACATGCAACTCCTTCTCTATTCCATTCTCTGTCTTCGCGCGATCTTCATGTTGCATCGTCACCTCATGGCCCGAGTCTCCAAAGTTGCTTTCATTATTGGTGGATCTACTTGATCTTGCAACTTTGTTCCACCCCTATGTTGTCAACAACCTTCCTCTTGCATTCATTGCATTCGCTCCATTCGCTACATTTGCTTCGTCCGTTGTGCTGCCTTCAGTTGTTGTTCATGATGCTACTTGTTGTGATATCTTGATGTTCTTGTCTATGAACAACTTGATGTCTTCATGAGTAGGCAAGCTCATAGACATTTGATCGACTGCATCTCCAGGTGTGCTCTGAGCGGTGTCTTTGACTCTGCCCTCTTGGAAACCATTGAACTTGCACTACTGAGAGGCAGATGAACACCTGCAATACCTGGAGACATGGAAACACTCATGGCAAGCAATATGTCAGTCGAAAACCAAAATGAACTTGAGAATCAACTTGCAACATACTTGTGTGACTGATCATGAAGGTTGCACAATTTCGGCCGAGACGTCGGGAGACTGACTGCCAAGATTGTGCAAGGAACAACCTGGGCTGCTAGGGGACTGACTTACTGCTGGAAATACACAATGCGCAATCTAGTATGGCTGCTGACTATTGGAATTGCGCAATCTCAGCTGGCAATGGTTGCAGGATGAGTGACTGCATTGCGCAATTTTCTGGGCCAGCAGTCACTATCCCTTAGAAATGCGCAAAACAGTCTTGGGGGATAGTCACTGGGCAGAAATTCACATTTTCTGAGAGGAAGATAGAGCCTTCCCTCTCATGATTGTGTAATGATGTCTTAGTGAGGTTCTTGGTGAGGCAGAGTCTGGGCCAAGGTTGCCCAAACTCGCCGATGGGAAACTGAAAATGAATGTGAGTGCGAATGCATGGTGATACTGAGTGTAAGTATAAGTGAATGATAATGCATGCAAACGGTGAATGACTGATTTAGAAAATGGAACAACATGCATGTGGGTGAGGCGAGTCATCGAATCGACGACCGTTCATGAAAAATAGTTTCATGCATGCGACAACAGTGAGATAGCAACGAAAACTGAAACAGTGATGGGACAAGCTAATATACATGTTGTTGACACCTAATCCTCTGCGATTGGGTGAATTTATGTAAATAGTTAAATTAGGAATGTAAACAGTCATCAGGAGATGAACTGAGCAGTCACACCCTTTGTATATAACAATAGCATACCTAATGAAATAGATTGAATCAGTTTTACTGCCAATTGGAGTTACTGCCTGGCCTGACATGGTATCAGAGCCAGTTCTCAAAATAGTTGTAACTCCCTTCATTTTTGCAACTGTCCTCTGTCGTTCTGACCTGAGCACTGTTCTGACTGACCTCTGTCCTCTGCGTTGTGTATCATTGCCTTAATGCATCTGTCCATATTCCTTTCCGCTGCGCCACTGCGCTCTGTCCATAACGCTCTCTATAATGCATCTGTCTCTCATAAGCCGCAGCTTGTCTCTGACCGCATCTGAAACTGAATAGTCAAGGTTCGAATCTCCATTATGGCGCCCATTCGCACTGAACGCTGCTCTGACATCAATGCTGGTTGAAACGCTGTGTTCATTGAAACGTTGTGTTGACGCTATATACCATTCAGTCGCACCATTAATTTGCAAACCACGCCATTAGGTTGGGAGTTGGAAGACTCGGCATTATTGACAATGTATAGAAGCCCAGAGAAACCATTGTCTATAGCTCGTCTCTTGAACGCTTAAGCTTGTCTTTTAACGTTGTCCCTGTCCCATATTTTTTAAACGTTGTCCCATATGTTTTAACACTATTTTAAATGTTGCCTGAAAGCGTGATGAGCCCAGCAGCGGAAGCATGGTTGTGAGCGTGATTTTAAATGCTACCTGAAAGCGTGATGAGCCCAGCAGCGGAAGCGTGGTTGTGAGCATGATTTTAAATGTTGTTGTTTATTTAAAATACGTTTTGAATGATGCCATTTCAAATAAGTTTGAATGCGGATGTTTCAAATAAGTTCGAATGATGTTGTTATATTTAAACGTTGGCCTGTTCATATATTTAAACACTAGCCTATTCATGTATTTAAAGGCTGACTATTGTATGGTATTAAGGTGATGCACTGAATGCTATCATGTTGTTGTATTTAAACGATGGCCCGTTCATTATTGCTATTTTCTTCAATAGCCCGAGACTCTATTCTTGATACATGATGGAAGCGAAATGAGGGGACCGATCCCTCGTCTTGGCGTTTTTGTGTATGTTCGTGCTGTATGTCAGTGTTAGTATTGTGTTAATGCGTGGCCTAATATCCTTTCAATAGTTGAAAGCCATACGTTTGAACGATGACAAAAAAATTTGTAGCAGAATATTTGGTGGAGGCAGAACGTCCATGATGCATTGAGCCCTTTTAAAAGAGGTCGTATACTGAGTATACATTGAATGTTTTCATTGGTATCCGTGTACATTTTCTCTCTGTGTATTGAAGTTGTGATGGAAGTGATTCAATGGGTACATGAAAATATTATGTTAGAAGTTTTAATGGACGATAATACCCTTTGAGAATGCTTTTTTGAGTACATTGGCAGAAGTATTCTTTTCTATCAGCAATTTTTTTTTTACAGAATGCATTCAATCATCTCCATGGTAGGAATAGTTCTCACTGGCAAGGAGAACTATCCTGAATGGTCCCGGATGATAAAACACACCCTCATCTTCAATGAGTTGTGGAAAGGAGTGTGTGTCGGAGAAGGAGACAAAGACCCAATACAACCTACCTCAGACAAAGAGCTCGTCATTTGGGAAAACAAGAACAGCAAAGCTTATGCATTAATCGCAGCATCTGTAAATGAAGAGGTGAGTTGCCATATTTCGTCATATTCAACTACCTTTGAAGCCTTACAAAAGCTGAAAGAACTCTATGACTCACATTCTGCACTTGAAGTTGTTCAGCTCATGATTAAACTCTTCACTCTGGAACTGCAAAATAATGATCCTCTTGCTCTTGCATCTGAAGTAAAGTCTATAATGCATGATATCAATTCCACTAAGGTTGAGCTGGATATCCCTCTTATTGATTTTCTCAAGGCACTCTATCCTACTTACTCCAATTATCTTGAGTCTTTGCAAGCAAATGGAAATCTCAAAGATATAACCTTTGACTCTCTTGTGAAAAAGTTTGCTGAAAGAGAGAAAGCTTTTGGAAAGAAGACAGCCCCTGAATCTTCTGAAGAGACTGTGTGCCTTGCTCATAAAGAAAAGCATCCTGCTCAAGATTCTACAAGAGGAAGAGGTGGACGAAGAGGAAGAGGAAGATATTTCAGAGGCAGGGGGGGTAGACATTCTCAAGGAGAAAAGGCAGATCTGCACTGCATTCGCTGCAAAATAAATGGATCACATGATGCCTCTACATGCAAGCTACCATGGGAAAAAATTGAGTAGAAAAGAAACCAATAGAAAGGTAAAACTGGTGATACAGACAAAGGTAAAGCACCTGAATCCGCTCACTATGTTGAGGCACAATGTAACATTGGAGTAAATGAAGATTTGTTTAATGCGTCAATTGCTTCTTGGAAAAATGATTGATTGCTTGATTCAGGAGCAACTTGTCACATGACTCATAGAAAAGATTTTTTTAAAGATTTCACTGACAATGTTGATGGAGCAGTATACTTTGCAGATCAATTAAAAATCAAGCCATCAGGGCTTGGCACAATCAGGCTTAAACTGCCTGGTCTTCTAGACTTTCTTCTGGATCATGTTCTATATCTCCCACAACTGAAAAGAAACTTGTTGTCCTTGGTCCACATCTGCCAGCAAGGTCACTCCATTCATATGTTTGATGGCAAGCTTGAGGTAAGAAAATCATATGACCACTCACTTGTCATGAGGGGAATAGAAGAAGAAAGGCTTCTCAAACTGCACGGAACCTATGCTCATGCACAACATTTCTCATATATTTCTCATCATGAAGAAGGTACACTTCCATCAAGTTTATTATGGCATGCTAGATTTGGACATTTAAACTATGACAGTCTCCGCTTATTGAAGAAAAATGGTGTTGCTGGTTTGCCTACAATTCCTAGAAAACTTAAGCAATGTGATGCTTGCATTCTAGGAAAGCATAGCAAACAGTATTTTCATGATTCACATTCAAGAGCACATAGGAAGCTTGAACTTATTCATTCAGATTTATGTGGTCCAATGCCTGTTCCTTCTGCAAATGGAAATAAATATATCATGACATTTATTGATGACTACACCAGAATGTGTTGGGTTTATTTATTGAAGAACAAATCTGATGCTTTCCAAACATTCAAGAATTTTCATAAATGGATTGAAAATGATGCACAATCTCATATTGGGTCTATTCACACTGATAATGGAAAAGAATATACATCAAATGAATTTGAAAACTATCTTCGCCAACATGGGATCAAACATCAAACAACTGTGCCTTATAATCCCCAATAGAATGGTGTAGCTGAAAGAATGAATAGAACAATCTTGAATATGGTATGATCCATGCTTTTCTTCAAAAATGTAAAGATAATTTTTTGGGCTGATGTTGTTCTATGTGCTGCATATATAAAGAATAGATGTCCATCTAATGCTATAAGAAACAAGACTCCTTATGAATTGTGGTATGGACATGTTCCTTCGATAAAACATCTCAGGGTCTTTGGTTCCACCTGTTATGCTTTGATACCAAAGGTACATAGAAACAAACTTGGTGCTAGAAGTCGTAAGTGTATCTTCCTGGGGTATTCAAACACCTCCAAAGCATACCACATCTATGATGAAGTAAATAAAAAGTTTGTTGTATCTAGAGATGTAATTTTTCTTGAATCATCCAAATCTGACAATGTTGTTGAGCAGCAACTTGATCGCTTGGATAGATTCGCAAAAACAAAATCATTTCAAGAATTTGATAATCAGATTCCACATCTTGAGGGGGGGATTCCTATACTAGATCAACATGTGGAATCTTCTTCTGAATAACACTCTCCCTCGCATGAAACTCCAACAACCGATGATGCTTTAAGTGATGTAATTAATAGAATTGGGAGACTCAATCTTGATTCAGTCCCAACTCAATCAACAGAGCAGCCTGTACCATCTCAGAAAGGTCCCCCAAAGTGGCTGACGAAGACACTTGAAAGTGTTCATCCTGATGAAATTGGAAAAACAGGAACCAGAAATTCAAACCGACAAAATGGAGGTGATGTAGATGACTCTAATTCACCTGTTGATATGGATGTTTCTTATGATTGTGAATTGAACTTGTCTACAGATTTTGAACCAACTTCCTTTAAAGAAGCAGCTTCTCATGATGAATGGAAAGAAGCGATGCAAAAGGAGTATGATGCCCTCATAAAGAACGGCACTTGGAAGCTGGTTGATCCTCCATTTGGAACCAAACCAATTGGCTGCAAGTGGGTCTACAAGAACAAGTACAAAGCTGATGGCTCACTTGACAAGCACAAAGCTAGGCTTGTGGCAAAAGGTTTTGCATAGAAAGAAGGGGTCGATTATGAGGAGACTTTTTCCCCACAACAAAATGGGCCACCATCCGGACACTCTTTGCACTAGTAGCCCAGAACGGTTGGAAAGTCCATCAAATGGATGTAAAAACTGCTTTCTTGAATGGAGATCTAAAAGAGAATGTTTTTATGTCCCAGCCTGAAGGATTTGCTGTGAAAGGACATGAACATAAAGTATGCAAACTTGTGAAGTCCTTGTATGGCCTCAAACAAGCACCGCGAGCTTGGTATGAAAGACTAACTGAGCATCTTCTGAAACTCAACTTCAATCATTTTGATCTTGATGATGCAACTTTATTTGTCAAGAAAGTTGGCAAAACAGTTGTATATCTTGTGGTATATGTAGATGATCTTTTAATGACAGGGAACAATGAAAGCTACATTGCATCCATAAAGAAGGAATTGGGGAAAAGTTTTGAAATGAATGATTTGGGCTATGTTCATTACTATCTTGGCATTGAAGTAACCCAACATCCAAAATCCATATTTCTTTCTCAAAAGAAATACGTTGGAGATTTGTTAAACAGATTTGTCATGACAGAGTGCAATCCTCTTACTACTCCAATGGAACAAAACTTAAAGCTCACATCTATTGAAGGAAAGGAATTTGAGGATGCAACAAAGTATAGACAGCTTGTAGGAAGTCTCAACTACCTTACTACTACCAGACCAAACATTTCATTTGCTGTTGGAATCCTCTCCAAGTTTATGCAAAAGCCTTGTGAGGGACATTGGTCTGCTGCAAAAAGAGTTCTAAAGTACTTGAAGGGAACTCAAGACTTTGGAATCAAGTACACATAGGTGGATGACTTCAATTTGATCGGATACTCTGATTCAGACTTCGATGGAGACAAAGAAACTGGGGTATCTACTTCAGGATATGCTATGAGTCTTGGATCAGGAGCTGTCTCCTGGAGATCACGCAAACAATCAGTTCCAGTAGATTCCACAACAGAAGAAGAATACGTGGCAGCAGCTGAAGCAACAAAAGAAATTGTGTGGCTCAGGAAAATTCTTGAAGATTTTCAGGTAAAACAAGTACATTCAACTCCACTCATGATTGACAACACCTCTGCAATAAAGTTGGCCAAGAACCCAAAGTTCCATGATCGAACAAAGCACATCAATACTAAATATCATTTGATCCGACATCATGTTGAGGCCAAAACAATCCATCTCCGTCATTGTTCCACAAATGAGCAAATTGCAGACATCTTCACCAAAGCACTTGGAAGAGAAAAGATTGAAAGATTCAGAACGATGCTTGGACTCACCAACATCCCTTCAGATTAAGGGGGGGAATGCTGACACCTAATCCTCTGTGATTGGGTGAATTTATGTAAATAGTTAAATTAGGAATGTGAACAGTCATCAGGAGATGAATTGAGAAGTCAGACCCTTTGTATATAACAATAGCATACCTAATGAAATAGATCGAATCAGTTTTACTGCCAATTGGAGTTACTGCCTGGTCTGACACATGTAAATGATAACAAGTGCTCACTGAAATCAAGCAAACAATGCTCACCCAAGCGAAAACACAACAAGTGACAGAAATGCAACACAAGGCATGGGAAGCAAGATTACCCCAAAAAAACTGAGTTGAATGTGCCAACAACTCCTAGATGTGATGTGGGATGTCATAACTACAAGGTTGATGTGAGGAATGAGCTCTGTAGCGTTCGGTTGATGAGTTTTGATAACATCGAGGTTGTGATGCGCATGCCACAAATCCGGGGAAAGTGACACTTGGTGGGAGGTTTTTGAAATGATCCTTGCATGTAACCTTCAACTGCTAGAAAAAGATCCTTGAAATAAGGGATTCCTTTGCATGTTGCCTTGGGAGAAGCAACCCATGCATGCAAGCCAGTTTTTCTCGGTCTCGGAGGGAACCGGTCAACTCGGCTGCACATCCAAGAGACTTCTCGACTGTTGGGAGAAAATGCACATTTCTGGCTGGGAGCTAGGCTGGCTACCCAGGAGATTTGCGCAATTTTTTGGTAGAGCGGCTAACTGCTGCCTAGATTTGCGCAAATTCTGGGCTGAGCATCCCTGCTGGGGAAAATTGCGCAATTCCTACTAGGAGTGTTGACTGGTAGAATTGCGTAATCTTGGAGCCCAGCAGGCTGCTAGATACAATTGCACAATTTCTAGAGGGAAGGTTGGTTTCCCTTCAGAAATGTGCAGTTTTCTTGGGGAAGCTGCTCAGCCTGTAGTTGGACTAAGTCCGGGTGAACAACCTGTGAGGGGAATGCATCAAGCTGTGATCCACAGGCTTCCTTTGTGAAAGCAAAACACTGAAGCTTGTGATCCTGATGAAGCAAGACAAGCTGCTGTGTAGGTTGGAAGGGAGGTTACAAAATGAAGCTAAGGACAAATTTTGGAAGGTGGTTATAGCCACTACAATAGGATCATAAAGAGGAAAAATTTAGTGCTATCTCTCTCTCTCTCTCTCTCTCTCTCAAAATGCACTAGGATGCAAAAGAATTGTCTACATATATTTAGAGCATAATATAAGATGGTGTGATTGGATTTCAACTGATGTAAGAGTCAATGATTGTGTGTGGGAATCAAGGACATAAGAAATTATCTCTCACTCTTGTTGGATCAATCAGGATTTCATATTTGTTTGGGCCAGACTTTTCTATTGGATTCTTGATGGTTGGCCTTGACTGAAGGCTTCTTGATTGGTTATAGATAGAATGGAAGATGTGGATTATAATGTGAATGACCCAACAGTGTTGGAGCTAACTATGAGCTCGTGCCCTGTAATATTGATCTAGTGCTCTGTGGATTTTGACGATCATTCATGTGACTGCATTTAAGACCATTGAAATCCTTATGAAATTATGTGTTCCCTATGTAAAGTTCAGTGATTGAAATCAACTGCTAGGTGATTTCCTTTGGCCGATGAACCACTTAGTGCTTTCCATATGGGTTGATCTAATCACCAGGTGCTTTTCATTAGACTAATGAAACACTTAGTGCTTGATAACTTGTTGATGAACCACCCTCATAGTGGATTCAATCGCTTGGAACAAAGACATGTACGGCTCTTGATGTTGGTTGAAACCACACGTTTTGAAATTGAGAGAGTAAGAAAGCTGTTGTGGTGCTTACTGCTAGAGAGCATTTGATGAACCACTTGGAAAATGGACTCAATATCTTGAGTGTTTGACCAATTCATTGGTGTGAATTTCCCTTGTGCAAGCATCCCCTCAAACTCTAGATCTTTCTTGAGGGTGGTCAGTTGCAAGAAATATTACAGTGTAGTTGGCCTATGGTTGGGTGGAGTGTTATAAATTAAATAATATATGAAATGGAACACAAAATATTGTGAAATCACAAACACAAAAAAGCATAAAACAAGAGAGACCATTAGGGGTTTTTGAGGTCTAAAATGGGCCTCCTAAGGAAATTATAAAATAATAGTGGAAATAATAAAATAATATTAGATTACATCATCAAATTTTAGAGGGAAAAAAGACAAAACTATTCTTTCAACTCATATTTTCAACTTATCTTTGTATGGGTTTATTCAAATTTCAAGTGGAAACACTCACTAGATGCATAATTTGATTCCTCATCCAAGGAGTACCCATGTTGCATACTTTTGATGGACCCTACTACATGAAAAATGAGAAATACATGAAAAACGTGGTTGCAATCACATTTTTTCATGTATTTATCATTTTTTGTGTAGTAGGGTCCATCGAAAGTATGCAACATGGGTACTCCTTTGACGAGGAACTAAATTTTGCATCCAACGAGTACTCTCGCTCGAAATTTGAATAAAAACTTAGGGAGATAAGTTGAAAATACGAGTTGAAAAAGTAGTTTTAATATTTTATTATTTTTTAATCTTTGTACTTTTTTACTCAAAAAATGGTGAATCATCCCCCATGGTTGACATCATCATCTTGAATCCTATTGGTTCTTATAAAGTTTATTTTTGGTTGTACATTTTTCTTTGGAGGCCCATTTTAGACCTCAAAAATCCCCTAATGCACATTTATACTTGGTTCACCCAATTTGGGCTACGTCCACGGAGAAACAACCATGACTTCCTTTTATATTATCCAGCAAAATTAAGAGATACAACCTACAACAAATCTATTGTAATTTCCTCTTCACTCTCACACAATATCCTCTCTCTTTCTTGCATAGAATAAAAATACACAACCATAATACAATTTATATCATATAGAATTAGGGTTTCTTTCTAGGGAAAAAAACCCTAAATTAACATAACTTCTACCAACAAATCATTCGCCTAATGAATGACCCAAATTGACTACAAAATTACAATATTTCACAAGGCAATATTTCATCTATTTTTTGCTTTGGGGGGCTCATAAAATCATCGTCGCCCCCCTAGACCCCCCATGATGACGATACTATGGGCGGATTTTCCATCCCATTAGGAACTAGGATCCAATGCGGTTAAAATGAGACCTTTGAATCAAGAATACAATCAGGCTCCATACCCAATAAAGAGTGGAACTCCCTCCTTCAGTTGCTAGCTACTCTAACTCACTCATATAAGTATAATTATTTATGCATATTTTCTCTATGGTTTTTGGATGTGATTTTTATGTTGATTGGATGATGTAAGGTCTTATTTCATTCATGAACGAATGCTTGAATAATTGTATATTCATGGTTGACAAGTTATCCTATTTGTCCATGGGGCTAATGAATGCTTGATTTATGTGGTGACTTTTGTATTAGTGAATTGTAGGTTGCCTGAAAAATCATGACTAATGGTCTAAAAATTACTTAGGATTAACCTATTATCTTCTTTTAAGTTCTTCGTTATTTGATAATTTTATAAATTTTGGAAGCTCACTGCCATAACCATGATTGCAAGCCAATTATCAAGTTATTAGTTTAATTTATATTATGTGTGTTAAAATAAGTATCTAGTTAGAGATAATGGTAATTTATTCAACGAATAACATGATGTTTCCATGAGTTATGCACACTTACATGTTGTTGTAACATATAATTGTAATAAGCTAAATAACCTGGGATTCAATGCTTAATACATGGTCTACAACTCTCATGTGTAATCACACTAATTTGTATGTCTTTTTGAAAATGAACAAATAAGCCTTATATTAATTATGAAATTAACTAACCAGTAATAGATAATAGAGCTAGAATGCATGAAATTGGGTGAATTGGCTTTGGCACCCTGCATTTCTCTTACTTTGGATTTGGTGCAGTTTGGGTTCCATTGGTACCCTATTGTTCATTCTATATAGGGTATGATGTTGTTGAGAACTTATGTTCAAGCCTTGGCCATCATTCTTAGAATTTGGTGTTTGGGCTAATGTCTGGAGTCATAAGTGTTTTTTGAATTCATAATCTAGTTTACCCCTATATTCCCTTGATAAAATATAGGAATTCAGAAATCTTGTTTGGTAGTAGTTTTTTCCCTTTGGAAATGTCCTAGATCTTTCGAGGCTAGATTTCCCTTTGTTTTATTTCATGGAAATCTAGAAATCTAGTAGTCTAGGGATGGGGGGGGGGGGGGGTTTATAGAAGTGTTTACTCCGAGGACAACTAGATTTATACAGATTTCCCCCTTGAGGCACATTGAATGATCCAAAGATCTAGAAGTTCATAGGTTGGGTAGTGATCGCTCTTATGCACTGCCAGAATTACTTTAGGATTGAATAACTACCTTTTTCTTATTGTGTGGGGACCATAGCACATGGGACCCACAATGTGTTATATTTGATTCAATACCGTATTAGGGATATTCATAGGTGGAGTAGGTGGATAGGAGTTGATAGGGTTAGATGCTCAGATTCTAATCTTGCATCCTAGAATGGATATGAGAGTTGGGGATCCAAGGCTAGAAGAGGTGCACCCATTGTAGAGGCCTATGTGGGTGTCAGGCTGTATTGTCGTTGAGAAAGGAATATTCGTGGATCCATGGGTCTAAGTGTGTAGAAAAGTTGGCATATCGATGTTAAGTTGGATTGCTCGCCAATTGGATAATAAAGAAAATCATTGTAAAACATGAAGGGGAAAGGATTGGTGGGACCCAACACCCTAATTTGAAGTGATAGTTACACATGGGCCTGACAGGGATCACACATGAACTAATGATGACATGGACTCAAATTATGTTGATGTGACAGTGCCACGTGGATGCCACATGAAATCTCAATGTTAACGTGGTCTAATATAATAGGCCAAACTTCAAATGGGCATAAAATTCAATATAGAAGTATGCTTGAGATAAAATATATATTGTCATAAATATCTCGATGAGCTGAACATAATGGCGAAATTAATTTCAAGTTTTAATGATATTGGAAAAGTGGAATTTTGTGACCCCGTCTTCATAACAGACCTTGGAGCTTGGGTCAAATATCAAGTTACAACACCTTCCATGGCTTGAGATAGTACAAGGGGGTCGAAGGGAGTCTTACAAAGTGGTATCAGCGCATTCATTCAAACGTTGGTCCTGGAGGTCTAGAAAAACACCATGTGAAGTAATGGTTCAACACTTGGACTTGATGGGTCTTGAAAGAGAAAGTTAGATGCTAGGATACATAGTGCTATTGTCAGATCTTAGGCTTAACATTGGACCTAAAGGGGCTCACCTGCAAATTTAATACAAAAATTTTATTAATGCATATGCTAATTTTCTTTTGATTTATAACTGATGTGATTTCTAACCTTGATGAAATGTTGATTTTAAACTTGTTGTTGAATGTGGTTACTAACATGTTGATATGTCCTTTGGTCTCTTGGAATATGTGAATGACATGGGTTTAGATGTGTGAACAACATCATATCAACATACTGTAGATCAACATGCTTAGTGTTGGCATGATAAGGTAACAAGTTAATATGTTTATGCTTGATATAACTAACAACTATGCGTGTGTGATGAAACACAAGAAGATACAATTTGTAGCGAGGAATAGAGGAATGGAAAACAATATGGTACATCACAGTATGGACCAAAATCATCATGATCAAGAAGAAGAAATTCTCCCTAATGGAGTAGATACTCTTAGGAGCTTCAAGGTTGAGTTGAAGAGTTGAAAGGCATAAATTTAAAGGCTCAAAATAAAATAAGAAGAATAGGAAAAACTAAACGCAATGATACTACAACATATGCCATGCATACAAGGGTTGTTGCAACATGCATCAACCTTTGGAGATATAGAAAGCTTTCATATTAGAAAAAATAGAGAGAAACCTCATAAGGTTAGGAAGAATAAAATTTCATTGACATATTGGGTTTGTGGAGGAGAACACTTGATTTAAGAATGCCCTTACAAACAACAAAATAAGGATAGCCCATGTTAAACACAAGAACATGTACTAGAAACCAAAAACATTGAAGGAAGTAACTAAAAGAGGAAGATATCTGAGGGAGCATTCCCTCAAGCTCTTTGAAATACTAAAAAATTATCTTGAATTGTTTAGAAAGGCTTTTTTTGAGATCTTGAAGTTTTGGGGAAGACTCTGATTAAAATTTTGTGCAAGTACTAAGTGCTATTTTTAAGTAAATATAGAATGTTGGTTGTGTTGTGAATGAAGATGTTTTGCAATTATTTGTATGTCTTTAGATACATGTTTTTGTTTTGTTGACCTTGAGCATGGCCATGATTTATGTTTTCTATCATGGGTTGTTATTGTTTTTATTTTCTTTTCATTTTTCTCTTCGTTCCCTTTGTGGGTTGGTCTTGGTTTGATTCATCGGGTGTGGAAGAGGAAATAATCTCATGGAGAGGAGTTTAATGAAGCCCAACTATAAGTTCAAGTCCTTGAATAAATTCTGTGCATAAGATAAACTACATTAGATGGAAGAAGAGGATAAAGGATAAGTCAAGAAGGCCTATTTGGGTCCACATGGACCAGCTAGACATTGATACTAAAGTTGTAAGAATGGCATAAGAAGAGGATTCCCTTGAATAAAACTGTGCTTTGTTGATATATAGATATTTTATATTTTACAAACATGGGAATGATGGGAAAATTAAGAAAAAGGGCATATTGATGCCATTTCATTTGAAAGGCCATTTGTTGAGAACCATCATATTAGGAAGATAAGTGATATGATGCTTTTAAAATATTATGATTCTTTATATGGTATGCAAATAAAAAAAAAAAATTTCCATGTTTTGGGTAACATAATAAAATTATTTAATGGATGCCATGTGACGTGGAATAACCATCGATATCTTGTTGTTAACTACCATTGGTAGTATGCATATGATATGCTTGGGCTTATGATCCTAGTCATGTAAATGAATATATGAAAATAATAGAGGCTGAAAGTTGACTCTAAAAATAATAGCATGTGGGTAGCATGGAATGTGTGCATGTACGACACATGCTTGTCACAATGAACACGCATAGGTTTGGAAACATGGATAAAGACATGCTTGAATTAGGTACATAATGAAAATTCCTTTATGAAGTATTTGAATTGATAAATTTGTGACTAATATGTGAGGCTGAGATCATGTCAGAAATTGTTGAATATTGGAACAACATATATCCTACAAGCCAACTGGACTCCTTCAAAAGGATTTAGTTGAATGCATTGGTAATGAAAACCAAGTAAGGCAAGCAGTAAGCCAAGGTAAAAAGGTAAAGGAAAAGAATTGGGTAACAATTCCTTTCAGCTAAATTTGATATATTTTGTTTCAAAGTTAATGCATCTATTGTATGGATGCCTAGGAAGGGGTATGGTTAAGGTAGGAATCCTTCACCGTGAAAATATTCTAATGAATTTTCCAATGCATGAAAAACCAAAGTGGAAAATAATTACTCATGAATTTAGGGATATGTATTTCTCATTCCCGGTTCCATGGTTTGTTGGAATAAATGTTTGATTGCATTATGAAATGCTTGGAATAAAGATGCTTGAAATTAGATATATAGAAAGAATTGTTGTATGTGCAACATTTTTTAGATCACTTTGGGATGTTGTGAATCTTTGAAATGAAAATAACTGATTGAAATATCAGATTGCAGGTAGAGTGCTAGAATGGGGCATGAGATAGAAACCACCATGATAGCATAATACCACTTACAAAGGATCCTGTTTGGTCAATTTAATGTTCTTAAGTTGCAAGCATAAATTATCGACCAGAGTTGGTAAACTTATGAAGTGCAAGTGCACTATATATCCTAGAAGCCTTTCTTTTAATTTGTAAGATGATGGTTATATTTATTTTGGGGATTTTCATTGTTATCTAGGTTCCTATTTGTAAGCATTAGATTAGATTTATATTTCTACAAATTAATGAGTGGAAGTAGAGCTATTGTTAGACTAATCTACTAGGTCATATCTATATTGAGTATCGTTCTAAAAAATATTATGTTAATCATTCTAAAATTATGAACCTATCCTAAACACCTTGCTGCAATAAAACAGAGTATTGAGATTCAAATGATTCTAAGAGCAAGAAAAAAATCCTTTAAAATTTGTTTGCAAAGTATATACAAATTCTAATTCTAAACAACACGAAGACAATCTTTTAACGCTGACTGCAGAGTATATACAAGTTCTAATTCTAAAAGCATGAAAACAATATATTAATGTTGAATGTAATTCAACGAAAAACATTGAAGAAACTAAACCATTAAACGACTGCAAAAAAATTCAAATGCAAATGAAATAACGAGATTTAATTGACTTATAATGAAATGATAAAATAGTGAATTAAGGAAACTAATCTAGAATGAAATGACAATTCGATAACGAAAAGTGATAAAATGAAATAAACTTAACCTTGACTGTCTGCAGGGGCCCTTCACATACAGTAGGTGTAAATCACACTCAAATACACATCGAATAACAGAAATGTAACTTTAATTCAATATGAGAACAAAGGTTTGTTTCACACAATTTCTTCAGAGATTAACTATTACTTCCTTGTTATCCTTTACAGAGGATACATATTTATATATAAAAGGTGTGCTCAACAGTTTGAGACTTCTATGCCTACAGGTATTTAAATCAATCCTTATTCAAATTCCAAACTTCAACTATAAAAGCATGAGCTCGACGATTTTCTATTTGGAAAGCAAATCAGAGAAACATGATGCATTTAGACTTTTGCTGCTATGTGTTTGACCCATGCCCTTGACCGCACCACTGTGTGATTCCTTTAGTGAATTGGCTCGAGCGAATAGGAGGATATCCATGAAGAAATCGATCCTCAACCACCCATGTGGTTCCTTGCTTCGTTAGTGCACCAGAACCCTGTACACCATGGAGATAGCTGCAAATTTGTAAAATAGCTGCAGAATCATGTTAATTCTATAGCTAATGTGATATTTAACAACATAATAAGGCACATTAACGAATATGAAAAATAAGACATATGAGATTTTTTACCTTATCAAAATCTATGGTTTTACTGCTTTTATTGAGTTGATAGCGATGATGAAAGAGGAAAATGGAGGAAAAAGGGTGTCAAAACAAAACAGTTATGGAACTCTACATTCCCCCACACTGAAGATTTTGTATGTCCTCATACAAAACACAAAATTGGTATCTTTGTTTAACTACTGAATTTTCTTGGACACTTATGCTAGTACATCTAACTTCATCCTTTTCACTTTTTTACCAGTCATTGCCATCCTTGGTTTTCTCATGAGGATCTTGTATTTCAAGTTTATAACTTGTCTCTGTAAAGCCCTATTTTTCTTCTTCAGTTTCCTGTTCTTCTTATACCATAGACTCAGATGTAAAAGGAGGTTGTCACTCTTAGCTATTTGGATTTCATTTTGTGCTTGTAAGGCTTGATTTCATTTTTAATGTACCTGTTTAATGTCTCCAGTTAGAAGATTTCCTGTTTTAATACATTGATTACTGTAGGTTCTTGTGGTTCATTAAACTTGACTTCTTCTTCCTCTTGAATTGGAATCGATGTTCTTGTTGCAGGGTAAAAGCATGTTAATGTGTATCACTTTTTCCTTTTTTGTGGCAAAGAAGTTTTATAAAAATAAATGGAGTTGGAATGTTTACTCTTAAATTTACAAAATCATAAAAAATTAGGTGGTGGCAAAAGAAGACAAAACATGTCAATTTAAATTCAACTTCATGTCATATTTTTTCTAAAATTTAATATATAATTTTTATCTAATTTATTCATTTTCTTTAAAAGATATCATTAATATTTTACATAAATTTTTAAGTAGTGACAAAACTGCGACCCCCCATTTCTCTATTGATTTATGTTTTTTAATTCCAATTTCTTTAAGAGATGTGTTGTAAACATTCTAAAGATTGCTAAACAAACTTAAAAATAAAAGGTAAGCATATTTTTTAATTATTATTAAAATACTAGTAAAAACGTTCATATTTTCGTATATATAAAACCGCGACCCAAGAAACTACCCTTTCAAGTTTATAAAATCAATTTTTTTTAATAGAAATTTGAAAATAACATATAAGAAAATGTTAAAATTAATTTTTGAAAATTCTTAAAATATATTTTATATTTTTTATAATAAAATTTTTAATTATGATTATAATAACGTATTTTATACTATTCCAAATATAATATATAAAAATATTTGTTTAGAAATTCTACTTCTATTTTTATATATATTTTTAAAGAGTTTTAGCATTTCATTTAACTTTACATAAAGTTATTTATATTTTGTGAGTGATTAACCATAGTATTTACCAATATTTACTATCAGTTGACTTATTTGCAAATTTAGTATTTACTTTTTATAACATTATTTATATTTTCTAAACCCATTAAATAGGTTCACTATGGCTTTTACCAAAATTTATTGTGAGTTAGCTTTGTTACAAATTTAGCATTTATTTTTTATAATTAACAAGTATGAAACTCAACTCATTTAATTGATATTTTTATATTATTTTTTTTTATCTTTTTTCATTTGAGTACTTTTTTGCTTTTGCCATATAATGAGACACATTAACATGCTTTTACCCTGCATCCCTTTTCTCCAGGGATTCAATATAATCATAAATCTCTTACTACACAGGATCAATTTCTGGCGTTCTTCGACTTGGACACTGAGGAGGCGAGGTGAAATTTGGTGATGAAACTCTTGGAGATGTTTTAAGAGAAATTCCTGAATCTTCTTCTGCCTTTGATTTTTCTTTTGTCTCTTCATCGATATGCTCTATGATTTTTTAGGGTAATATTTTGCTGAGTTGAGTCTGGTACTCCTTTTGAGACCTGTGATATGGGTCTTTTGATTTTTCTTCCTTTCTGTTTTAGGCTTCTCTGTTTGAGGTGAAATCTCTATCTCTTTACTGGATTTCTTTCTTCTAACATCTCTTTTGTTTATTTTCTCTAAAATTTCTGTAAGAGGGATGTCATCCTCTGACAGTTCCTATGACTAAGTGGTTCTTTTTTCAGTGTTCTATCAATTTTTCTTTTCCTTCCTCTCTTAGTTCTGTTGTTATTTGGCTGCTCATGAGTATCCTCCTGAAAGTGATTCCTTACTAAAAAGCCTTCCCAATTATCACCTATGTTTTGGAGATGAAATTCAACAAGTATTTTGACTAGACCATGGTGATACATTGTATTATCTATGGATTGAATTCTCCTTTGAACATTCCCTGACATCTTTTTTAGACTATTCAACAAGAAATATGGAAGGTTTATCTCATTTTCTTCAAGAAAATTCATTAGCAGCCGAATATGATAGAAAAACATACATCCAAATCTTCCTTCGCAAGTAACAAATTTTTGGATTATTAAAAGTAAATTCCTCCACTTACTTTTCAATGTCATGCTTGGGATGCCCTTTTTGAAAATGGTGGTGTCCATGCTTGGTTTCTTCAGGAAAACCTTCTAGTCTTCTCTTTCAATACCTCTATTTTTGAACCATTTTTCTCCAATCTACGATAGTCTAGTAGCTTCAGCTATAAATGACTCTATCACTGTGAATTTGATGTCTCCTATCTCCACTTCGACTCCATAAAAAGCCTTGGCGAAGGATTTGGTCACTTCTTTATGGAAGCCATCAAATTTCTCTATAAATTCTAGCCATTGCGCCCTCTGCAACAATTCTTTTGTCTGTGGATACCCCTCCAAAAATTTCTTCCTTGTTGGCTCTGTTCTGACTATCACTCCCATGGTTGACAGGGTAGGATGGCTTGATAGGGTTTTTAGAGCGGAAAGGCCGAGGGTGTGAGTGATGGAATAATGAGAGTGTAGGTAGTGAGGGTATAAGGGAATGTGGCAGAATCTACTATTAAGAGCATTTATGTTTATGATTTAAGCGACTAGATCAATAAATTGGGATGTGAGTTGGGATATGAGTTATGATGAGGGGGAGTGAATGGAAGATTATACTCGATTTGACATGATACTATCAACACTTAGCAATAATGATTTTGATTTTTGGTAGTACCATGTCTATATAATTCATATATGAAATGTTTTGATCCTTATTATTAAATTAAATAGTTGCATATCTTTGAATTGTTTGCTTGCTAACCTTTGGTTGCCCTTTTTATGCTGTCTTCAAGTGCTTTGCAGTAGAGGGAGTCAATCATTCCTTCAATTGTATCATTAGAAATTTTTGCCAAATTGGTTGCAGAAATTTGTCAGAGCTGTAGAAAATCAGCGATTCTGTAGCCATTTTATTTATAAAAAAAAGAGCAAGGGATGCAAGAAAAATGGAATTCTAGAAAATGGGATACAAAGAAAATTTAAGATGCCAAGAATTCTTGGTTTTCGTCTTGAATTTTCTATATAAACATGACAACAATCATTGGTTATCATGTTTATACATATTAATTAATTTATTTTTATATATTTATTTATTATATATATATTAGATTGATTTTTTTTAATTTTTTAATTTATTTTTTATATATATGGAAAATAAAGTTTTTAAGATGGAGAAGAAGAAGAATTCTTCTTGACCAACTTCAAATTAGAGTTGTTCTGGAAAATCTTTACAAATTCTGGATGCTCCATTATCAAAAGCATTTTCAATCTCATAAGGCCCAAGCCAGTGAGTTTGAAACTTTCCTTGGAAATTTTTTAACTTTGAATCAAAAAGTAATGCCTAGTCTCCTGGCTGAAATTTTCTTTCTTTGATGTATTTATCATGCCATATGGATCTCTGTTGCTGGACTAAACTAGTCTTCTGGATAGCATCTTGCCTTATTTCATCAAGCTCATTGAGTTGTCCCATTCTTTGCTTTTGTGCTTCTGATAAGTCAAGTCCCAACTTGACTGCTGTCTTATAGGTCTGAATCTGGAACTCAATTGGAAATAGGACTTGCTTCCCATAAACAAGTTCATAGGGAGTATGTCCTGTAGTGCTTCTCCATGTGGTACGGTAGGCCCATAAAGCTTTTGGAAGCTTTTATGCCTAATCCTTTTTGTGCAAGTGAACTGTCTTGGTGAGGATTGCTTCAATCACTTTGTTGGTAGACTCTACTTGTCCATTTTCTTATGGATGGTATGGAGTAGATTTCTGATGCTTGATTTTATATTCTTCCACTATCTTTTGCACTACTCTGGATGTAAATTGCTTTCCTTGATCTGTTACAATTTCTCTTGGGACACTAAAACAAGTAAAAATATCCTAAAAAAGAAATGAAACTACAGCATTTTCAGTAGCAAAAGAAAGTGATTTAGCTTCTACCCATTTAGTAACATAATCAATGCATACAAGAATATATTTTTTTTGTTTTGAAGATGGATTAATTGGTCCAACAAAATCCAAAGCCCATTTTTCAAAAGGTTCAATGAGTACCTGAGGTTGTAGTGGCATTTCATTTGAAGGAATAGGTTTCCCCATTCTTTGATAGCTATCACACCTCTTAACATATTCCTTGGCATCCTTAAAAAGGGAAGGCCAATAATATCCTAAGAGAAGGACTTTATAAGCAGTTCTTTTGTCAGCAAAATGACCTCCACATGGTTCATCATGGCATGCTTTAAGTATCTCAGGTATTTCATCTTCTCTTACACACCTTTGAATGATGAGATCTGGTCATGTCTTGTATAATTCTTCATTTATCCATGAATAAGATGCACTTGTTTGGATTATTCTTCTCTTTTCTCTAGGAAACAAATAGGAGGGTAACTTCCCTGTAACCAAATAATTAGCAATATTTGCAAACCAAGGTGATTTAGTAGATATTGCAAAAAGATACTCATCAGGAAATTTATCCTCTATAGGTGTATCATTGTTATCATTTTGAATTCTAGATAAAAAGTCAGCAATTGTATTTTGTTTTCCAGGTCGGTCCAGAATGGTGATATTAAATTCTTGTAACAGTAATAACCATCTTGTTACTCTACCATTAGTAATTGGTTTTTTCATTAAATATCTAATGGCAGAATGGTCTGTATGAATGAAATCTTCATAGCCAATGATGTAATGTCTGAATTTATTAATGGCATGAATAACAGCTCAAAACTCCTTTTCAGTTATAGTATAATTTAGCTCTGCAAGAGTTAAATTTTTACCAATATAATAAATAGCATAAGGAGTGAGATATTTTTGTCCTAACATAGGTCCTAGAGCTGTGTCTGAAGCATCAACTGATATATGAAAAGGAAATTTCCAATTAGGTCCTTTTAAGATAGGTGCTTCAGAGATCTTTTTCAAAGTTTCAAAGGCCTTTTGACAATCAGAGTTCCAACTAAATTCATAGTCTTTGGTAAGTAATTTGAAGAGTGGAGATGCAATCTTTGTGAAGTTTTCTATAAATATTCTATAATATCCAGTGAAACCAAGAAATCTCCTAACATCTCGTTGACAACTTGGAATTGATAATTTGGAAATAATTTCTACCTTAGATGAGTCTATCTTAATTCCAATTCCTGAAATATGGTGACCTAAAAAATTCCCTCATTAAACATCATAAAACATTTCTCATGACTTAATTAAATATTTTCTTCTTTGCATCTTATGAGAACTTTTTCTAAATTTTCAAGTGTTTCTTCAAAAGAATTTCCATAAACTGTAAAATCATCCATATACACTTCCACACAATCATGAATAAGATCAAAGAAAATTCCTAGTACTGCTCTTTGGAATGTTGTTGGGGAATTGCATAATCCAAAAGGAAGTACTAAGTAAGCATAAGTCCCCCATGGATAGGTGAATGTGGTTTTGTCTCGATCTTTAGGTGCTATCTGAATTTGATTATACCCACTAAAACCATCCAATAATATGAAATATTTTTTCCTGCTAATGTATCTAAAACTTGATCTATGAAAGGAAGTGGAAAATGATCTTTCAAAGTATCTTTATTCAATTCCCTGTAATCAATGCATACTCTCCATTTTCCATATTTTTTAGGAACGATTACTAGGGGTGAAACCCATTGACTGTCTGATATTGGATAAATGAAATTTACATTTAACAGTTTTTGCAATTCCTCTATAACAATTTCCTTTAAGTTTGGATTCATTCTTATTTGTGGTTGTCAAACTGGTCTAGAATTTTCTTCGATATAAATATGATGCATGCAAGTTTTAGGATTGATTCCCTTCGTATCAATGTATTCCCATGCATATGCAGAAGAGTGTTTTTGCAATATTTCTAACAGTTTCTTTTTTCTGTAATTCTTCCAGGTTTTCATTAATGTTCAAAATTTTCCCGGGAAAAATTTATATTGAAGAGTTTCCCAAATTTCCATAGAATGTAAAGACATTTGTCTAGATGATAGATATTCAATATTACATTGTTCTTGAAAATCCTGACTATTGTCACAATATAAAGAGGGTTCATTATTTTCTATTGAATTTAAAATTTGATCCTCTTCATTTATTTGTGCAATAGTGAAAACCGGTTGAATATCATTATCATCATCTATCCATTTTTCATTTTCTACTTCTATCATTGTTTTTGTAGGTGGGTACAATGTAAATTTATTTATTGAGCTTCCATCTAAGATAAACATGTCTCATGATCTAAAACTAATAAAAGCATCAGTTGTAGCTAACCATGGCCTTGCTAAAATTAATTGGTGTCCTCCTAAATTATTCTTGGGTGTTAAAATAATGAAATCAACAGGATATTCCCAAGAATATAAGGATACATATATATCCTCTAACACACCATCGGGTTTAATTACATACCTATCTACTAATTGTAACAATGTTGGTGTGTATTGAAGATTAGGAAGATTCAATTTATCCATAGTTTGTTTGCTCATTATGTTTATGACTGCTCCTAGATCAATCAGCGTGTTTGGTATTTTAGTTCCATTGATGCGTGTTTTCACAATGGGGCTTCCTGGATCTAAATATTTTTGAATTGTTGTCTTCACCATCATGATATCTGCAATTCTCTCGACTAGTTGAATTCTTTTTATTTATTTCCTTTTTCTTCTTGATCCTTGAGTACTCAATTCCTTAATTATTTTTGCAAAAATCAGTATTTATTTCGTTGCTTGTAATAAAGAAATTTTTAAACCTATATTTTTCAATTCATCTAACATATCATAATCAGGCAATATTATTGTTTCTCTACTCCTTTATCGATTTTCAACCTTTCAGGAAAAGGTGGTCTTGAGACAAATACTAAAGGTTGTTCTATAATAGGAGTATTATTAGAATTTATAGGATTTCTTCTGTTTGAATATTTTCTTTCTGAGGAAGGGAAGCCTCTCCTTGAGAGTCATTATTATCTTTTTGGGAATTCTTTTCTATTTCCTTAATAACAACAGATGGTTTCTTCCTTTCTAATACTCTACCAGACCATAATTGAACATTATTCAAATCTAATGGAGTTATCATATAAGTTTGAGGATTCTGTTCTTCTAAGTTGTAAACATGTTGTGAATTTTTATTGTTTGGATTTGGGAGTGGTTGAGCAGGTAATTGATTTGGTCTTTATGGAAATGGCAAAGAAATTTTTTCATTTTGAGCTTGAGTTTGAGGTAACTGGTTGGGTTGAGGGAAGTATTGTGGTGGAAAATTTGGATAAGGTGGCGGATATTGTTGATATTGAGAATATCTTCCATAAGGATGTTTCCATCCTTGATTCCAATATTGTGGTTGATCCCAAGGATACCATGGCATAGGTGGATTCCAATTATTTTGTGAAGATTGTGCAAATTGTTGAGGATTTAAAGCCTTGAGTTTGATTTGTTTGAGGATTTTTCCACGTTCTTTTGGCAATAAAGTAAAGAGGGTCTACTTGATTCGGTATTCCTTCTTCACTAAACACATCCTTAAGACCTGGTATAGAGGGACATTCCTTTTTATCGTGATTTTCCGCACATATAACACATGTTTCTATGCTTTTTAAATATAAACGACATTCTCTCAGAGCATGTTTCTTTCTACACCTAGGAAAAAAGATGAATAATGTAGCATTTTCGGCTTTCTTCTTGTTTTTTATTTTAAGGGTGTTAGTTTTCTCATTGAGACTCCCTAAACTATCTGTCTTAAAATTATCAGTCAAACTGCCTAATTATGCCCTACTTACTGTCCCGGCTGCAGATTTATTTACTCTTGATAAAAGAGGATCCCTTGGAATTTTCCCTGTTTCTTGCTTTACCTCTTGAAATATGTACACATAGATCACAAATATCTGCAAATGGTAACTGAGAAATATCACCTTTTCCCATTAGATTGAGAATATCAATCCACTCATCTTTAATGAATTTTGGTAAGAGATATTTCGAAGTTTCCTCACCCAGATTATTCATTTTTTCCTTTTTGATATTATTAACAAATATTTCGACAAAATCTTCAAGATTTTCATCTTCTTTTTGTACCATTTTAAAGACTACATCTTTAATGCTATGAGACACACAATAATCCTTGTATTTCTCCAAGAATTCTTCTTTCATTTGTCCCCATGTTCTTATCGAATTCGTTCCTAAACTCATAAACCATTTTAATGTTGAATCCTTTAAGGTGGCAGGGAACAATTTTAGTTTTTGAGCATCATGCAGATAATCATATGATCTACATAATACTTCAAATTCAAAGAGAAATGTCTCTAGGTCTTCACTTCTTATTCCATGAAAATTAGGGATGATAGAAGGTGAGTTTTCATTGTTAATGTTGTATCCTCATCAAGAATAGGGAATCCAAAAGGTTCTGGATCTCCTCTCCCTCTTCCTCTACCACCACCTCTTCCACCTCCTCTATTTCCTCCTCCTCCTCCTCCAATCCTATGTTTCTCACCATTGACATTGTGTACTTCTCCTTCTCCCTCTTCAGCCATGACAGATTCCTTAGAATAAATATCCGGTTCTACAACAGGATTATCTAGCTTTTCTTCTAGTTCTTTTGGTTCCTCTATAAATGGTTTGAAGTAGGTTTCTTCTTCCTCTTCTTCAATAGGAACTTCCAACTCTTGAGCTAGAAGTTGTTCTCCAGTTGAAGATAGGAAAATTATTCCTGTTGTTGGGGATGTAGGATCTACTTCAATTACAACTTCTGTTGATGAATTTGGTGAATCTTTAGGTTGGATTTCAGATCTCAAGACTTCAGGAAGTCTATATTGTTAAATAATGAATCCATACAGGTGAGGATGGTTTTAGATAGAGGAGGAATGACCTGTTATAGAGTTTTGTGAACCCAACGTTTCGGACTGCCAAGTGAGTCCATCATCAGGGGATGCGACAATAGATATTCTTCAACCTTAATGATTTATCCATGAGCTATGTTTAGGGTATATATATAGGTTATTAAGGAATGATGTGAGAAATTAGGTCGGCCATTTTTTATTTTATTTTATAATATTTTTTATTTTAATTATAATATCATATATTATTATTTCTATTAATATTATTATTATTATTATTATTAATTAATTATTTTTAATTAATTATTTAATTAATTGATTTATTTATTATTGTGTTTAATTATCTAATTATTAAGTTAGATAGGTGGATTAATTAATTAATTAATTTAATAAATATGTTAAAGGGATAAATAGGTTAATTAATTAATTCTATATTTTATAGGTTTAATTATAATGTTTACTAATTTATTTATATATAAAATTAATTATTTTGAATAATGATTTACTTAATTTATTAATGTGTTTAAATTAATTATTATTATTATTATTAATTATTGATTAATTATTTATTTTATTTACTTATTTTATTTTAATTTTTAATTTTTTATTAAAAGAGTTGATTAAATAATATATATTTTTATTTTATTTTTTAAATATGTTTATTGATTTATTAATTCGATTAATTAAATAATTAATTGATGATATATAAATTAATTACTTAATTTTATTATTTATTGGTTTAATTATTATATTTATTACTTTTATGGAAAAATTATCAATCACTTAACTACTTTATTTGATTTAATTAATAAAAATTAACTTAATTTTAATAATATTTATTTATTTTCTTACCAATTAAAGTATTTATATTTGGTTAGTTGGTTTTATTTAATTTATATATTCAATTAATTAATTTCAATTAAATAATTAATCTTATAGGATTGGTGAGATATTTTTATAGTATTATCTATAATTTCTAGGGTTAATTCTTAATTGTTTAAATTTACAACTATATGTATTTTATTAGTTGTGTTTTAATGTTATCAAGTTATATGAGAAGTAATCTATTCCTGATTTATGTTTAGATTAGTCAAATGATTTAATGTTTAAGGAGGATGATTAAGGTAAATTTTATATTGATTTTTAAGAGAGGAGGGAATAGGTTAATATAAGGGGTAAGTGCTGATTATTGTTTATTTAAGATTTCAAGTAAAGGTTTCCAAGTGTTACTTAGTTTTAATCCATCATCCCGGTTAAAGTTGTTTTTCCTTTTTTCTATTTCAATGGCTTCTTTAATTTTCCTTTTAAGATAGTGTTCTTCTTTTCTAACAAGTTTGGCTTCTTCCATGCAGATGTAATGAGAGGAGGAGTGAACATGTTCTACTAAGGCTGATTTAGAAATTCTTTCTCTTCTTAAGTCAGCAGTGTGTTCTTTAATTCTAACATTAAGAGACCTACTTGTTTCACCTATGTATTCCTTACCGAATGAGCAAGGAATCACATAAATACCTTTTTGAAGGTTAGGAATTATGGGATCTTTAACAGAGTTGAATAATTGTCTGATGGTGTTAGCAGGGGTGAATGCTACATTAATGTTATGTTTATTGAGAACTTTAGTAATTTTATCCGTGGTACCTTTTATGTATGGAAGGGAGACCTTAGGAGTTGATAAATTTTGATCATTAATATTATTGTTATTTTTCTTTAGGGATAGGTGCATGGCTTTCTCGATGGTATTTCTATTATAGCCATTTAGCTCAAACACTTTGTGAAGAATATCTATTGTCGCATCCCCTGATGATGGAATCACTTAGTAGTCCGAAACGTTGGGTTAACAAAACTCTATAACAGTTCATTCCTCCTCTATCTAAAAGTCTATATTGGCCCGCTATGGATGAAATTCGAGTTTGTGTGGGTGGTGTGGCACTATGTGGTTGTGGTGGAGTGAGTGATGATGTGGGAATTAGACTTCTTCCTCGGCCTATAAACCTACCTCTAGAATCTCTTTCCCTATGCATATCATGTTTTTATTTGATTTTTTTTAAGACTTCTATTTACACTTCCCTGACAACGCCGCAAAAATGTTTTGTTAATTTAATGTTCTTAAATTGCAAGCATAAATTATCGGTTGGAGCTGGTAAACTTATGAAGTGCAAGTGAACTATATATGCTAGAATCCTTTCTTTTAATTTGTAAGATGATGGTTATATTTATTTTGGGGATTTTCGTTGTTATCTAGGTTCCTATTTGTAAGCATTATATTAGTGTTAGATTTCTACAAATTAATGAGCAGAAGTAGAGTTATTGTTAGACTAATCTACCAGGTCATATCTATATTGAGTATCATTCTAAAACATCTTATGTTAATCATTCTAAAATTATGAACCTATCCTAAACACCTTACTACAATAAAATAGAGTATTGAGATTCAAATGATTCTAAGAGAAAGAAAACGATCCTTTAAAATTTGTCTGCAAAGTATATACAAATTATGATTCTAAAAAGCATGAAGACAATATTTTAACGTTGACTATAGAGTATATATAAGTTTCGATTCTAAAAGCATGAAAATAATTTTTTAATGCTGACTGTAATTAAGAGAAAAACATTGAAGAAACTAAACCATTAAACGACTACAAAGAAATTCAAATGCAAACAAAATAATGAGATTTAACTGAGTTATAATGAAATGATAAAATAGTAAATTAAGGAAACTAAACTAGAAAGAAATGACAATGCAATAACATAAAGCGATAAAATGAAATAAAATTAACCTCGACTGTCTGTAGGGGCCCTCCGCATACAATAGGTGTAAATCATGCTCAAATACGCATTGAATAACAAAAATGTAACTTTAATTCAATATGAGAACAAAGGTTTGTTTCACACAATTTCTTCAGAGATTAACTATTACTTCCTTGTTATCCTTTACAGAGGATACATATTTATATATAAAATGTGTGCTCAATAGTTTGAGACTTCTACGCCTACATGTATTTTAATCAATCCTTATTCAAATTTGAAACTTAAATAGTAAAAGTGTTATCTCGATGATTTTCTATTTGGAAAGAAAATCAGAGAAATGTGATGCATTCAGACTTCTGCTGCTATGTGTTTGACCCATTTCCTTGACTGCGCCACTGTGTGATTCCTACAGGGAATTGGCTCGAGCGAATAGGAGGAGATCCATGAGGGAATCGATCCTCAACCGCCAATGTGCTTCCTTGCTTCGTTGGTGCACCAGGACCCCGTAAACCATGGAGATAGCTGCAGATTTGTAAAATAGCTACAGAATCATGTTAATTATGTAGCCAATGCAATATTTAACATATTAATATGGCACATTAACGAATATGAAAAATAAGACATATGAGAGTTTTTAGCTTATCAAAATCTATGGTTTTACTCCTTTTATTGAGTCTATAGCGATGATGAAAGAGGAAAATGGAGGAAAAAGGGTGTCAAAACAAAACAGTTATGGAACTCTACAAATCCCAACAACATGAATAAAAATCTCATTCCTATGACATTAGACATTTGAATGAAGCAAAGTTGGGTGGTTAAAATTTCTATTTGAAATTTTTGAGTATATCTCATGGAAAACTAAATGTTGTGACATAGGTGAAATGTTGGAGCATGAGCTCAGGAAGAAGACTTTTGTGATGGCATTGTGGCCCTATGGCACTTTGGGTATCTCATGGAAGCAAGTCATAATTGGTACCTTGATTATGTCTCCATAAGTAGTGTAGTGGATAAATCTAGACCGTTGCTTGGCCATAAGACTCCATGCACATGCCAAATCGATACTTGTTTGCAAGACTCTAATGATTACACCATGTGGGAAAATATTTAGACATGTATATTGCCTCAAATGGGATTTTATTAGTTCTGTAAAGGTGAGTAAGTAATCGGAGCCCATGCAGGAAAACCTTTGGATATGTAGACTACTCATAATGGGGGTGTCCTGGGCCCACCAAGGTGTGTAGTTGATGGGATCCCATGCAAGAAAACCCTTGGATAGGTAGACTACTGAAATGGGGGTTACTTGGGCTTAGAGAGGTGAGTAACTGGTGGGAGAAGAAATATGTCCCACTCTTACTAGGATATGAACACGAGGGGTCTTGTTTAGTAAATATAGATTGGAATGGAGATTGTTTAGTAAAAGTGAGGCTAGAATTATTACTTGAAAAGGCAAAAGAAGCAGAAAATAACGGTAAGATAAATATTGGTTTAAAGAATTATCTGCTAAAATTGTGGTTTAAGTTGATTTAAAATTTTATGATGAAATAGTATGATAATTGGATGGTTGTGATATAGGTGAAATATTGATATAACCAACAAATATATATGAGGTTAACCATAAGCAATGTCAGAGTGGTGTATCGAAAGAATAGTGGAGCTAAATACTTTAGGGACTATGCCATTAGGGTGACATTGGAACCTTATGATAAGCATTGATTTTCATGAGATATGACATGAAAAATGTGTTATGCCTTTAGAGAATTATAGAGGGACACCTTGGCTATGAGACTCCATAAAGCCTTAATATGCAAGCAAGCCTTGCTAAGGAATGGATCGCCTGATGGATTTGGGAGGCAGAGAAGGGAATACCTAAACTTGTAAGGTGTGTGACTGCAAGGAAGAGGAAACTTGAGTAAACTAGTTTTAAAGGAGTCATGTGCATACTCATTGGGATAATAAATTCATTGGGTGTGTCCCAGGAAGCGATGAGCTTATTTTATTCCATATGGAAGCCTTGAGGAGCAACAACAACTAGGCATAAATGGGCTAGAATTCTAGGTGATCTAGAGATAACTAGACTATGAAATATGAATGACATTGCTCAAAGTGGAAAATAGGGACATGGAAGAAGTCACTGATGTAACAGATGTAATTATAAAGGTCATACTTTTTTTTCTATTCCCTATTTATAAAACACCAAGGACGATGTTCCTTTAAGGGGGTGGGGTTTGTAACATCCCCTATTCTAACTCTGCTCTTTGTAATAATAATTAGGATTGCAATAGTAGCATGGGGGAAACCACAATTGGTTGAATATATGATTACACACTTGCTAATTATTACTTAAAACTTATTAATTAATCAACACAATTGAGGAAGGGAAAACCTTACATATCCTTGGTATGAAGGAAGCTTGCTTGCACACCTATTTTTCTTGAAGCCACTTGCTTGCCTTCCTGTTTGAAAAGCCATGACCCATACTAACTTAATTAAATGATGAAGTTACTTGAAAAACTTGAGAAGTCAATTTTATAATAGGTTTAATGAGATGTGATTGGGGCTAGACTGAAGCTGGAAGAGTTCACTGACAATTTGGATGAGATTGGACTAGGGCAGTGGAAGGGTGGGAAGTTCCCATTCCCTTTTTCCTTTGGAAAAATAAAAGATACAAGGCATTCGGTTATGTATGGAGATAACACAGAAGATCAAAAAATTCACACTCAGGGAACACATGAAGAGGGAATTTTGTGCTCTCTCTAGAACATGCAAAGGGATGCCCTTAGGGCACACAGAGAGGAAAAGTTTGGTTCTCTCTCTCTCTCTCATAATGCACCGAGATGTAGAGGAAATGTCTACATATATGCACAATAGAAGAGAAAATGATGTGTTTTGATTTCAACTGATGTACAAGTCATTTATTGTGTGGGAAATAAGGGTGTAGGGAACTATCTCTCACTCGTCTTGACTCAATCGAGCTTTAATATTTTTTTGGGTCAAACTTTGATGCTGGATTCTTGGTGGTTAGCCTTGGCTGAAGGCTTCTTGACTTTTTTTAGATAAAATGGAAGTTGTGGAGTATAACATGAATAACTGAGCAACATTAATGTAGTTGAATTTGGGCTTGTGCCCTGTACTCTTGAGTTGGTGCTCTATGGATTTTGGTGATAATTCTTGTGATTGTGTTTAATACCACTGAAATCCTTGTGAAATTCTATGTTCCCTGTGTAAAGTTTATTTATTGAACTCAGCTACTAAGTTCTTACCTTTGGCTAATGAACAACTTAGTGCTTGTCAAATGGGTTGATTGAACCACTGGGTGCTTGTAGTTAGGCATATGAACCACTTAGTTCTTGTTAAATAGTTGATGAACCACCCTCATAGTGGATTCAATCCCATGGAACTGAGTAACATACATCTCTTGATGTTGGGTGAAACCCTGTGTTTTGAAACTCAGAGAGTAAGTGAACCACTATGGTGCTTTGTAATATTCCTTAGTATGCTTTAACTAAAATATTAGGAAATTTATTTCAAAAAATTATACCACGAATTTCTATTCCAAAGACACCATAAAAATTACACAATTTCACACACTAGAAATTACCAGCAAATTAAATAAAATTTGTAATGTAAAACCCAGAAGTTAGATGAAATGTTGCAATTCCAACAATATTTTGTTAATGGGATTCTTGGGAGGAAATTTACATAAATTATTGAGATAGAACCTGGTGAATAAACCCTGAAAATTCTTTCCCTCAAACTTCTTGATAATTTGGTCCTTCATAAAGAATTTCAGCTAGACAATTTTACCCTTCCTGTCAATGTAATTCGACCCTTCAACAAATCAACTCAGACCTATAGTTTTGGCCTCAGAAAACTCAAGAAACTCATCTCCGCTGCTGGTGGGTAAATTTAGCCTTGATATAATAGTGATTCAACCTCCCACAATTTGTCTCGTCTCCGATATGAATTAGAAATTTGAACTTCAACTCAGCCTTCATGAATTTGTCCTTGGAAAATATGAAACTTGGTCTCCTGCAATAATTTCGTCCCTAAAAATTTAATTAATTCAGCCTCTAGTGATCTTCTCCCCAAGATGGTAAATTCACACTAGTTTCCTTGGAGAAATTAGACCTTTAGTAATCGATTATTTCAACCCTATTCTATTGGTCAATTCGCCCCCTGAGAAGGTAACTTAGCCTTGATAAACACAAAAAATTTGACCTCCTAGATAGATAATAAATTTACCTCTCTCATGATGGATATGTGTCCTCTCCGATGGATGGTTCAATCTTCCTACAAATTAGATAATCAAGTAGGGTGGCTTGAAAACCATTGAAACTTGCCACCACCAGCTAGGGCGTATATTTCTACATCGAAATTGGGAAATAACAAGGGTTGCGCTTTCTCTTAGTAAGCTACTTGATCTCCTTAACAAATTCACCAAGAATTCTTCACATATCTCCCCTTAAGCTCCTTATCTATTTAAAATATTTCCTCCTATGAAAACCATGGGTGGTGAGCAAAAACCATGGGTCACTTTATTTTTCTAAAATGACTTTTTACCATCATGCTTTAATTATTTATTACTTTATTTTGTTGACCCCCTTGTTTCCTGTCAATATCCCATGGGATAAAGATAGGCTATGACTCAAAACCTCTCATACTCATATGAGAGTAGGAAGATTCTCTTTGTGGATAGAGACAATCCCTCTAGCCTAGGGGAGAGGGTCTAGCCACAAACAAGACAATCATACATAAGTTTTCTTAGATTGAGAATGGATAATATCCTACCTCTTGTATCACTTATCCTTGTTTTATGAAGCCTTTGTGTCTTTTCTCCAGTGATCAACTCCTTAATGTCAATCAAGCACTTGAAACAAATAGATAAGAAACCAAAGCACACATGATAGCATAAAATAGTTTCAACCTACTTAAGAGGCTACGGAGTCTTAAGCTACAAAATACCATATGCAATTGATATAGGAAACAAAATATCAGTTGTATTATTATGACAAAAAGGAAAGTACAACCTTCGCCTTAGCGTTGCAAGTTTCCATCGACATGTCCCGATTCCAACACCACTGTTAGCATCTCATGATTCACCTCAAACAATAGAAATTCAAGGCTTCTTCCTCTTTGATTAAAATTAAACAAACTACAAACTTATTCTCCTTTTACAAGTGCGAACTAGAAGGCTAAGGCTATCAAGGATTGTTTAGGCTATCAAGATTTTGCAAATTATTCAAGCCCTTTCATTAGCTAGTTGAGGTTGGAATAGGAGAAGTTTATATAGATTGAGAGAGGGGACATGGATTCTCTTATGATAGGAGAGGTCTCATCCCAATTGGTTTGTTCCATTTTAATAGGGGAAAGGAGCCCATACAGTCTCTCTCAGCTCTATCTTGACTAACCATTTACTAGACTTTCATTCACGAAGCTTCTAGAGCTGGAAGCTCCGACTCTATTTTTAAAAAACTTTCCAAAAGAGGGTCAACACGGGTAATGGATGGATAAAAGCACTGATCGGTGCTAGGCTCATTGTTAAACTTTACGAATTAGCGTGGGGAAGAAACTGAGGGATAGCGCTAAGATTTAAAACTGATTTTGAAGGAATATTCTCTAGAAATGATGTAAGAGGGAAATTTTCTGCAGATGAAGAGTGATGTGAAGACATGTTCTTCATGATAGGAAAACACATGAGGTTCACTGTAGAGGTCCTCCAGGATCGAGGAACAGGGAGTACAGGGATAATGACAAAATGTTGTGTAACAGATGCCCCCTAAAGCATGAAGGTCGAACAAGAGTGAGGGGTGAAATGCCTTACGAGTAGATGCATGGAATCAGAAACTATCATCGGGAAACCTGAAAGAAAGCATAGATACATATACATTACTGAAATATCTGATAAAAGATGCATGAATCGTGGTATGGACGCAGCCATCTAGAAAAAGATCATGTAAATGGATCCAAGGTATGGGCGCAACCATCCAGTAAGAAGGATCATATCTAACCCAAGGTATGGTGGTAGCCATCCAGTAATGAGAGGGATCACATATAACAGACTCATGATATGGTTGCAGCCATCCATCTGAAAGAGACATGTGTGTAAGCATGATCATGCCACATTGCCTCGCAACTTGGACTTTTGTAATTTGAGCCTAGGGTCTTGCGCTCCAACACAACCTGATAAAAGCACAAATTCTAATATGTGAATAGATGTGTCGAAGTCAAACACACTAGAAAGTCACTTGATTACTGATCAATGATGTGAACCGTTAACAAGCGTGAGAGAAACCACCAATAATGGCAATGTCTCTCAAGATACTAGCAACACAATTCACGGAGTGTGAATAAGGAATTGAATTCGAACACCCGTGAAGTCACTCGATTGAAAGACAATGATGAGAACCTATCATCGAGTGCGAAGAACTTGTCATTAGGGCATGCAAGCTCTAAGGTACTGGAAGGGAGTCTCTCGGCCAACTTCCCAGATAATGAGTTGAAGTCGACAGGAAGTGACCTTGTTGAAGGAGGGCCATGATGTATCCCACATCATCGACGCAAGACAAGGGGATGCAATGATTATGGATGATACAGAGAATCAGGAATGAGTGTAAACTGCAAAAGGATTAACTCTTGAACATATTGGTGACACGACTTCGGAGTTTAGCAACTCTTTGGATCCATAGGATCAGAGGTCATGATGACGTGGCAAAGATAAAATGGAAAGGCAAAAAGTGGATGACCCAAACCTAGGAAGGTCAATGATGAAGTGAGGATATCCCAACCTGACACGAAGCAAAAGAGTGTCATGTTCAAGAGTGACAAGATATCGACACAACTAGTAAAAAAATTCCATTTTCCCCCACCATTCTTGGCAGGTACCCCAATTATTTTTTATCACAAGCTTGAAGGGGATAGCATATGCTTGTAATATAAGTCCATCCTTTAGATGGATCTGACCTAGTAAGATTAACGAGCCCTAGGAAGGAGAAGCTCATGTCCGTCATGGTGACGAATCTGATGGTGTTAAATTTTAACGAGTTCGGCAAAGGAAAAACTCGATATATGTTTCATGTTTAGAGAGTTTGAAAAAGACATGGAAAAGAAAGTTCCAAAAGGTCCCTTTTCGTAAAGTTGTCTCTTGAGCCCGAAAAGGTAGAAAACAATACTCGAGATAACCTCCTAGCCATGTTCGACTAAGGTGTTCATTTTTCGTACAATAGTCTATCTCAGTACGGAAAATGGTTAAAATTATATTGAGTAGACGCCAATTCATTTACTTTAACGAGTACAAAATGACAAGTACTCGACAATATTTTCATATTTTTGGACTCTG
Source organism: Pinus tabuliformis (assembly GCA_031772625.1). Taxonomy (NCBI): domain Eukaryota; kingdom Viridiplantae; phylum Streptophyta; class Pinopsida; order Pinales; family Pinaceae; genus Pinus; species Pinus tabuliformis. The sequence goes on from CM062804.1 coordinate 592,851,603, forward strand.
AAAAGAGCTAAAATATGACTCCTCCTAGAGGAACGAGTGGTAGAAAAGGATAGCAACTGGTTCCAGTAATGATGGAACTACTCAAAACATGTAATGGTCAAGAGGCTGGCTAATAAAACCACTCATCGCAGATGTTCCCCAGGCAAGGGTAAAAAAAACCAAGTGAAGGCATATGATCGGCCAAAGAGATGGTGACGATGGAATGAACAAACCAAGGCTCATCTAGCAAAAATAGGCTGATAAAATGGCAATCACGAGAGGTAAAATGGGAAATGGTTTCATTTTTACACAAGCTTGAAACATGAGAAACTATGCTTGAGTAGACTTGAAGATGGTTTCATCTTTTCACAAGCTTGAAACATAAGAAAAAACTATGCTTGGATTTGGTTTCATTTTACACAAGCTTGAAACAAAGATAAAATGTGCTTGAGATAAGTTTACATGCCCCCAGCATAATGACTCAATTCGAGGTACATTCCCCCCAAGCTTCATTTCATTCACCTAAGTAGACTACTGGTTACTAATAGGTGGATGGAATGAAGGTTCACTTACGAGATCAAGTGAAAGACTTGACTGGAATTTTACAAGATCTAATCAAAGACTCGAATTGGAAGGTAGATTTGTTTCATTTTTTAACGAGCTTGACACAGGAAAAGAACTATGCTCAGGACATCTATTTAATTTTTTAACGAGGTTGACATAGTAAAAGAACTATCCTCATGGGAACCTATTTCATTTTTTAACAAGGTTGACATAGTAAAAGAACTATCCTCATAATCCTTTGTTTCATTTTTAAAGGATTTTGATACAAGACAAAGAACTCTGCTCCAAGATCCTTTGGTCACAGACCAAAAGAGGACATGGCTTCTAAGAGGTTCTCATCAGATGGGAGAACAACACTATGGAAGGGATACAGGTCCAGGGATCTAAATGAAAAATTGGGTTCCAATGCCCCCAGTACATGGTGTACTACATCACCTACTAGATCATCAATAAATGTTGGCATGGAACAGGTAGCCACGTAATTAACCTATGGCGGGGGTGATACCGCTTGCATATGAGAACCACTTAGGGACGATGGTTGAGTGGGAGTTGATTCAGGACCAATGAATATAAGTTGATCAATGATCAAAATGCTTCTGTCATGTGGGAAACAAATCACTTGAAAGAGATAAGAGACAAGAGCTCCCATGACATAAACATAGTCACAGCCAAGGAGTAGATTAAAATCCAACAGGCCTTGGAAAACCATCACGTCTATATAGATAGTCTTTCCTCCCAAAGTAATAGGAAACTTAGGAAGGATCCCTAATGGTTGACTGGTTCCTCTATTAAAAGCTAACAAATTCTGAGTGATAGGAACAAGCTAAGGAGTACTAAAAGCTTGCCAAGCAATTGAGGACAAAATACTAACAGATGCACCCTTGTCAATGATAGTGCTAGGAACGACCATATGGTAAGCCTATACTATAATATGGAAAGGCACATAAGATGGAAGGCGATATCCTGTCAGTCGAATCCAATCAAAAGAAGTGACTAAACTACTCAAAGGGGGTGTCGTAGGAACGTGAGAGCTGCCTCCTTTCTTTATGGGAATAGGAGAAATTATCTCATGCACCTCAGGAACGAGAGGATTTCCCTCTAGTTCATTCGAAACTAAAGAAACTAGAAGAACCTGAGCAGTATGAGGTTCACTCTCTACCGGAAAGGTACGGTTAACTGAATATGGAGCCAAGTCTATTTTTTCCTCAACCAATGGTTAATCAAGAATGGACTCACGAGACTCACTTTCAGAGAGAGCTGGGTTGACCAAAGATGGATTTTGATCAATCACTTGATCAACTAGCAAAGGATTGGGGGAAAAATTTCGATACCAAGTCAGAAGATGAGGTTGAGAAGTTGTAAGGTTTTCCAACTCTTTGGAAGCTTCATCCATAAGAGGACAAAGGTGAATGGGATGATTACCTTCACACAACTTACAAGGAAATTTGACCTTTCCCTTTTTCCCATGAGCTTTACTAGTTAAAGGTTTATCACCAACATGATCACCAAAGGCTGATGAAAAAGGTCGATGTGAACCTGTGGACCACACTTCTAAGACCTTGGGAATACTAGATAATTCCGAAGAAGGTGGTCACCCTTACATAACATGCACGAGAATTTTACTTTTTGGGGCTGGTTGGAATATTTTTCTTCATCAGTTGCATTTGTAGAAATGACTGATTGGTTACACCCTTGCTTATTTGGCTTCTTCTTCTTCATCCTCTTCTTCTTCTTCTTAGATTCCTGGTTACTACAATCCATACTTTCACTAGGCGAAGAGGAAGAACGGGATGAAGAAACGGGTGAAGAAGGCAAGGGGTCAACTTCAGGATCAACATGAGGTTGATATTATTCAGATGGAGGAGAACTTGGTTGAAAATAAGTTTGGACACTCGAAACCATCGAGGTCAAAAACAACCAAACTAGAAGACTAATGGTCAATCCAGGAAGGGACAACATTGCCATATAGGGAGCACCAGTATTTCCAAAAGAAGGAAAAGGACTAGGATTCCCATCATAGGGGTTTCCTTGACTGGTAGACTCAGGAAATGTTGCCATTGGTACCAAACTAAGATGTACTAAGGAGTATTTCCACAGGAAGGATGTTGTTCTATGGTCAAATAATTTTTAGAATTTGAAACAAAAACTTGGCCTTTTTATGTTTTAAGAGTCAATAAAAGGACGAAAAGGTGACTCTAGTCGATTTCGTTGGTTTAGCGAGCTTAAAAGGACAAGTGCTCGATGATCTTTTAAATTTAAAGTGTCAAAAAGACCCAAATGACTGCTCAGGATAATCTAGGCAAAAGGGATTACTAGGTAACCATGAATTGCAGAATACCTCCCGACAAACCGAAAAGTACGAGCAGGAAATCTCCCTAAATGTTGTTTTCATTTTATCATGTTTACAAGGTGGAAGACTCAACTTCCTATGGATAAAGGATTGCAAGCCTAGTGGTGTCTCCCTTTATATACACGATTGTACGGGGAGCACAAGTATGTACTAGTGTTGTCTAATGCTGAAGCAAGCGACAGTTGCTAGGTTTAAAGATTCCGGAACACATCTCTATCCTAGACCTCGAAATGTAAGTGTTTAGTTTCAAATGAGCCTTAAGTTATTTGAATATATTTTAAAGGTTTATCTTGAAATTAAGTCTCAGTTTTTAGGTCTTATCAATGTCACCTAAAAAACTCTTATGTACAACTATATGAGACAAAACCCTTTCAATTCCATGAATTCTTACACTAATTGAGAGAAAAGAAAACAATCAATGCAACAAACAAGCAACTGAAAGTAAGATGACTCTTCACTACTTCGCTTTTCAAAACAAAACAATGAAAATTATTTCCACTTCCTACTCTTCCTATCAGATGCACTTCAACTAGTCCTTTTAACAGTAAAATAAGTTCATTTCATTTCAACTGCTCATGATGATGTAATTCTAGCTTTCAATGATGCTACTTAATGCAACATATCAATTAAACAAACTAGAATGATGTATTTTCTTCAATGGAATGCTAGAACGAATATTTCAGATAAAAATTTCAATGAAAATTTTCAAACAACCAAACATCAATCATATGCAAAGCACGATAAAAATAACTCCTTTCAAACCAAATATGCAAAGATTCAATCAAAACAAACCGAGCAATGTAATCTATGCTCAGAAAAGAGATGTTCAACAAGAGAAGAGCAAACAAAACTTTTTCACTCGTTCAATTGAAAACAGAGCAATATAGATGTAAGGAATAAAACATGAAATGCATGAAGCAGCAAATCACCAACTTTATTTAATGAGAATATAAGAAAATGAATGGACAATGACATAGATGCCCTAGGAACACAAACCATCCAAAAAACTAAAAAAATCAAGTAATGTAATCTCAAACAAATCAAGCTAAAAAAGCATTCTAGTCAAGGAGAATAAAGGAAAACAAGCCAAGAAATAGAAACTATGAGGACAAGACACATTGGCAATGATTTAAGAGAAACCATGATTTTAAACTACAAGAATCGGTGCGATTGTCTAATTAGAAACCAACGCCATAAGGGGTTGTGGCGCGACTATTCAAGAGGAACTCGCGCTGGTCGGTGCTACTGTTAGCAAAATAACAACGCTGATCGAGGGATTCAAAGAAAAACAAAAAATTTCCACACACCAAAACCAGACCTGTCACTCTAAATTAAAGAATCAAAGCAATATATAACGTAAAGTATAGATTACAAAAAAGAAAGAGTGATACGACAAAAGTCATCACAAATCATGAAATGAAAAAAAAATCCAAAGAGAGGGATGGCTCCCTAGAAGATTCACCAATTTGTGGACTAGGAAGATTCTCTCCGTGGACAGAGACAATCCTTCTAGCCTACGGTAGAGGGTCTAGACACAAACAAGACAATATGACATAAGTTCCCTTAGATTGAGAATGGATAAGATCCTACCTCTTGTATTTTTTATCCTTGTTTGATGAAGTCCTTGTGTCTTTGCTCCAACGATCAACTACTTAATGTTAATCAAGCACCTGAAACAAATAGACAATAAACCAAAACACACATGATAACATACAATAAATTCAACCTAATTAAGAGGCTAAGGAGTCTTAAGCTACCAAATACCATATGTGATTGATATAGGAAACAAAATATCAGTTGTATTATTATGACAAAAAGGAAAGTACAACCTTTGCCTTAGCGTTGCAGGTTTCCTTCGACGTGTCCGAGTTCTAGCACCACTGTTAGCATCTCATGATTCACCTCAAACAATAGAAGTTCAAGGCTTCTTCCTCTTTGCTCCAAACCAAACAAACTACAAACTTATTCTCCCTTTACAAGCACAAACTAGAAGGCTAAGGCTATCAAGAGTTGTTTAGGCTATCAAGATTTTGCAGATTATTCAAGCCCTTCCATTAGCTAGCTAAGGTTGGAATAGGAGAAGTTTATATAGCTTGAGAGAGGGGACATGGATCCTCTTATGATGGGAGAGGTCTCATCCCTTTTGGTTTGTTCCATTTTAATAGGGGAAAGGAGCCCAAACAGTGTCTCTCGTCTCTATCTTGACTAACCATTTACTAGATTTCCGTTCACGAAGCTTATAGACCTGGAAGCTTTGACTCCATTTAAAAAAATATACAAAAGAGGCTCGACGCGGGTAATGGATGGATACAATTGCTGATCGGTGCTAGGCTCAATGTTAAACTCGGTAAATTGGCATGGGGAAGAAATTGAGGGATAGCGTCGACCTTTAAAACTGAGTTTGAAGGAATATTCTTTGGAAATGATGTAAGAGGGAAATGTTCTGCAGATGAAGAGTGATGTAAAGACATGTTCTTCATGATAGGAAAACACATGAGGTTCACTGTAGAGGTCCTCTAGGATTAAGGAACGGGGAGTACAGGGAAAGTGACAAAATCTTGTGTAACACTCTGATGGATGGTTCAATCTTCCTGCAAATTAGATAATCAACTAGGGTGGCTTGAAAACCACTGAAACTTGCCACCACCAGCTAGGGCGTATATTTCAACATCGAAATTGGGAAATAACAAGGGTTTTTCTTTCTCTTAGTAAGCTACTTGAGCTCCTTAACAAATTCACCAATAATTCTTCATATATCTCCCCTTAAGCTCCTTATCTATTTATAATATTTCCTCCTCTAAAAACCATGGGTGGTGAGCAAAAACCATGGGTCACTTTATTTTTCTAAAATGACTTTTTACCATCATGCTTTAATTATTTATTACTTTATTTTATTGACCCCCTTGTTTCCTGTCAATATCCCATGGGATAAAGATAGGCTATGACTCAAAACCTCTCATGATGATATGAATTAGAAAGGGACATTATATAGTCCTCCCTTCTTGAACTTTCTTGTCCTCAAGAAACTACAAGTTGGGATGCTACAACATGTATTCACCTTTCCATGTAGCATATTCCACTGAAAAGCCCTTCCATTTAATTAAATAGTCCTGGATGACTCTACTCCTCAACTTCATTTCCCTCATGTCCATGACCTCCTTTGGAATGAGAACCAATTTCCTTCCTCGTCAAGTGGAGGAATCTTTGATGTGGGCTTGATCTGCTAATCAAGCACCTTTTTAAGGAAAGATGCATGGAAAACGTTGTGAATCTTGCTTTATTTTGGAAATTATATTTCATAAGCAACCTCCCAATCTTCCTGATCACCTTATAAGGTCCATAGAATCATGGATTTAATTTCTCATAGCCACTCTTACTTAAGGATGATTTCCTATATGGTTGAAGTCTTAAGAAAACAATATCCCCCTCATAGAATTTTCACTCCACCCTATGGCAATCTGCATACATATTCTATGGATTTTGGGTTACTTGTAGGTTATTCTTCAAGATTCTATGAATATCATGGCTCTCCTACTGGTGCCCTGCTATATCGTAGTGCCATCTCAATGCATGTGGGAGTGTTTATGGTCAAAATTGACCATAATCAACATTAAGGAAATCACCTAGTTATGGCCCCAGTTAAACCCTTATATGTTTGGAATGGTGATTTCGACTACTCGAATGGGTTCTAGATACCCCTCACTCTCCCATTTGATTTATGTTATTTTTCGTTATTGTCAAAAAGAAGAGGCATAAGACTTACCCTCTTGTAGCACGATTGTAAGAAGGTAGTCTGTAAGCTAATATATGGGCTCAACCAAGCCACCAGGGATATTGCTCCTATGAAAGGATACTTCTACTAAGATTTCAAAATTAAATCCTAATCTATCATAATTAGGAAAAGATATAAACCTCTTCCCAATCAAGAGCAAGAAAATGTAACATGGACCAGCTTGAACCTAAAATAAAATAAAGCTAATTGCCCAGAGAAAATAGTTCTAGAAATTGTTATTGTTTAAGAAGATATGAACATAAAATTATCTGACAAATAGTTATTAGATCTCTATATACATATATTTAGATTTAAGTGATATTTATATTTGAGCCAATATATCGTGTTAAACTATAGAAATAAATACTGTAGAACAACAAGAATAAAAAAATAACAAATATGACATTAAGTTGATAGATAGCTAGCAACTTAATGCATAAAATCCTGCTCAAATGTAATATTCAGCTCTAAATCTATCTCTGTTCAACCTTGCAAGATAGCTTAACAATGATTAAAATAAACATAAATTATTCTAATATAATAATAGTGTTGGAAAATATAATCATACCCATCAAACAGAGGGCAATCAAGAACTGAATGATCTCTTTATTAAGTCTCCAAAAAAAGGCAGTGGTGCTCAATAATTGCTACAACAAAGAGTTTTCTCCTTTTTGGTCCAATAATTAACTAATTTCCTACAAACAAACAAAAAAATTCTCCTACGATAATGCAAAAATCTTCTTTTGCAAACAAATTGGAACCCTTGGTTCATACATAGAGCTCATGTATATAATTTTACAAATCATATCCAAAAAAAGAATATGTTTCAATGGCAGTTGAATAAAAATCTAGAGATCTAAATTGAGAGATAGGAAAATCTACTTGGTTCTTTGTTTCTCCAATCTCTTTCCTCTGAAGCTCCAGGTCATGATAACATCAACCAATCAAACAACATCACAAAAATATGATTAAAAATATATCGAATTTTCAAACAAAATATAGCCCGATAATCGGTGGGACTGGATAAGATTTTTTACGTTATTAGTCCCTGCCATCTGGCAATGGCATGGGACTGTAGTAATCAGTTTTGGGTCATTTGACATTAGTTGGTGGCGCATTTGCGAAGCTTTTTAATTTCATGTTAGGTTATTTACCTTCTCATTCAATTGATGGTCTTATTTGGCCTCTTCTCAAGGCGGAAGAGGCTAGACCATAGGTTATTCTCGTTTTAGGCAGTTCATTATTAGTTACTATTTTGGACTACCGAACCATTAGTTTGAGTTGCTTGTAGGTTGGCTTATTGGTTTATTTGCAGGTTGGATTATTGGTTGTAGTTAGCTCGCAGGTTGTTACGTGTATGTGTGCATGCAGATGCAAGTGGATGGATGGACTTCCTGAAACTTCCTTTGCCTTGTCTTTCTCCTGCCCTTCCTGGATTCCTGCCTCATCTTTCTCTTGCCCTTCCTGGATTCCTGGATGGTCAGAAGGGTCTTCCCGAATGCAGTGTGAGGGCAGCCTTTAAGGGAGGGGTATTCTTGGATGCTTTGGTCAGAAGGGTCTTCCCGAACGTAGTGTGAGGGCAACCTTTAAGGGAGGGGTAATTAACAATTGAACCACTATAAGAATGAGAGCTTGTTCCGACCTTTAGCCCTATCTTTGGAAACCTAACCTGCTGCAGACCTCCTCATAGCAGCTACATCCAGATGAGGTGATGGCTTCCGAAACAGGGATACTAGGTGAGATGAAGGGATGTAAGGAGCTGGTATAGGAAGGAATGCAAGTGCTGGAAGGGACCCTAGGCAAGATGACGATGGTGGTGGTGGAAAGCTTACTCTAGGCCTCGATCCCTAATTGGGACCAGAAAGGATGCAGCGGGTGCTATTTCCTCCTCTGGTCATTCCCCAGCAGAGCAGGAGGCCCTGAATCTGTAAGCAGGATGGCATGACTGACACTGCAGAATTTTGAGAACAAGTGGTGGAGAAAATCATGCTGGAGTCGAGTACTCCGTTCCTCATGGGCCTGCGTTATCGTGAAATAAAGGCACTCTTTTCCTCCCTCTCATGATGGCTATGTTTGTACCTTGGTACGCCGTTAGGGTGAGCCGCGTCCAGGTCAACCCAACCTTGAGCTCTGCTCAGGTATTTGAAACAAATAGAGGGTATTTATGGTCAGATTAGACCCTGAGAATCTTACCCGTAGCTTCACTCCTTTCTTCTTCCTCCGTCCTTGTTTTCCTACTCTTAAAGACCTATGGTGCCTATACTAACCGGCCCCAGGTGCAGATGGCAGAGCATTCGTTCTTTTCTACAAGCAGATTGAAGGCAGTAGGTTGTGGGTGCAATGTTGGCATGGTTTGAACCAACATCCCAGTCGCCCGGCTCAAATATCACTGCTAGGGCCTACCGTCAAACCCTTGAATTGCACTCTGGATTGAAATCTCTGCAGGATGGAGAGAAGGAAGTGAACACACAGGAGAGACAAAGGGGAATGCAGTTGGGATATGGATCTGTGTGTAGCTTAGGGAAGGTGCTTGATAGCAGCAGTACCTGGTATTGTTTTGGGGCTTGCATTAATGGTTGCTCACTCATCATCTGAACAGGCAGGGAGCTTAGATAGTTAAACAACCAACAGCGTAAACATTTGAGCCAGCAGCTAAGGTAGCAAGAAGAGAAATGGTGCTGAACAGGGAATATGACATCTGTTTGGGAAGCTATGACATCTGTGTTGGTTAACCTGCAAGGCTGATTTGATGGAGGTTAACGTAAATCAGATCATTTGTATATGTTAGTTGCTAATAATTCATTGTGAACACATTTCATTCTATTCAGCATTATCCATGAAGCATCGGCATACATGTAAGTTACTTTTGTTGTTATATAATAAAGTTAAAAATCATTTAGTGATGACCTGAGCGCTTCCACTTTTGTTTTTGCTTCCGCTCAACTTCATTGGTTTATATCAGATAAGTAAAAGCATTACTAATTAATCTTATTACTGATTAAACTGTTCGCATAGGGTCACCAAATGTTCTTTGGAAGTCTTAGGGTTTTGCAGACTGTGAAGGCATTGTTTATGTTATCACATTGTATTGACATATTTTGCCCATTATTTTAGAGAATTTCTCTCCAATTGTGAAAGTATGGATACTTTTCATTTCGTAGTATATCCAGTGCCATACCCTCTTTTAATGTCATATATAGTGCACATTTTATTTTGCTTGCATGATAAAGTCTCTAATTTTGTTGTTAGACATATATCACAAAGAAAAACATGGTCTCTATTATCTTAAGCTTACCATGGCTTGATTTTCTATGATTGCATCTTTTTCATGCAGACTTGGTTATTGCTCACACCATCTGGATATCAAATAGCCAATCTCTGAATTTAGATTTTAGATTCATCCTTGTGGTTCTGCTTCTAGTAGTGGGAAAATTCTCCTAAGGAATGACCAAGAGATGAGGATGTAATTTATACATGTCTTACATTATTTTCATGCTATGATTTTAATGACTAACAGCAGCCATAACTTCTACAAAGCTTAAATAAGATGAAAGCAGAATTAGGAATAACAACATAGCTGTACTCATTCATTAAATTGAACACATTCAATATAAAGAGACTTGATTCCATTTTAGTGGGCATTATATACTCTACCCTCCCTCTCAATAATCTAGAAATATAAAATCACAAGTTCTAACAAAAGCTATTGTGTTTTCTTGGGTCAATCATGTTCTACTTCATTATAACCATAGGCATACTTGAAGGGCATGCCAAGAATCAATCAGGAATATTTGTGAGCGTGTATACCATGTTTTTTCATGCTTTCCTCCTTGATAATGTGATATGTAGAAGTTTAGAACAGTACCACCTTATGTCTATGGGTGTTCTTGTAGCTTTTGAGGCATTCCTTTCTTTCTAGCTTTTAAAAATTTTGTATAATTTGGATCTTTTGGGACTCTGTTGTTATTCAACTTCATTCGAGTTTGAAACCAAATTAATAGAAATATCCATGAGTTTTTGGCAGCTCCCTTGTTCCTTTCACACAGTTTTTATCTGTTTTACAATGCCCAAAGTAGCTACAATTTGGTGAATCTCTAACTAATCCGAAGAGAAAAATAGAACGACTGCCCAGCCATTACCCTTCTTCCTTGGGCCAAAGGAGTCAGGAGTTGATGGTGTGAGCTGTTACAACTTTATTGGTATCCCAATGCCATTGCCCACCATTTTTCAGACATTTGACAAGAGAAGTGTTCAATCATTGAGTTGAGGCCTCCATCTTTGGTTAGTGCCCACTACCTTTGAACTCCCTTCCCAAGTGTTCCTTTCCGAATGGATCATACCAATTCCAACAGACGTGGGTGTAGTAGATGCCAAAATTTCCCTATAAATAGAGCTTAGATTATTGCAGAGTCCTTTTCTTGGTCCTTCCATATGTAAATTCTATTATAAATCAAGTGAGCGCTTGAACTAGCAAAAACATAAGCTTATAACACTGATGAGAAAATTGATGTTAAATTTGTGTTTTGGATCCTAAATATTAAAAAAACCCATAGTAAAAAGAGTAAATATTATCAGGCCATTAACCTTTACCAATCGATAAAAACTATATGGATTTGGATCTGCTTGAACTCAATCTGTTTGAACCGCTGCTTATACCTCCGCTGCTGGATCATTTACTGGTTCTGGTCATGGATCGGCCTCTCGAACAATCGGATCTTCCATCTGTCCTCACCTCTACCTATGTATTTGACCTATATATGGAAATTTGAAAAGAAGCTTTGTGCCTACATAAGCTCTGGGTCAATAACTGGTTCAATTGCATATGCTGCTATTGGCTCTATAACTCAAAGGGACGGAGTCGCTCATCCATCATATGGGTGAGGGACCATGGTTGTACAGAGGGGCTTATCAAATTGGATATAGATTCTATTTTATTGAAGAAACCTGGCTTCCTAAAAACATCTAGACAAACCACACTCTATGGATAGGAATGACAGGCTAATGCTGGATCTTCTTGAGATATAACTACTTCTAACACCTTTTCTATTAGTTGTCATTTATACTAAAATTCAATTCTTTATTTCTTTATCAATTCTTTCTTGTTCAATAACTACATACATAAACAGGAATATAACAACACACATATAGGCATCTACCTCTTGATTGTATTCTCTAGATAATTGTATTCTTTAGGCTTCATATCCCATAGAAAGAAATTGACAGCCTTTTCTAGTTTATATCTCTCTTTCCTATATTGAGATGAGTAGGGATTAGATTGAAGTATCTCATCCCTCGATTCCTTATAGAGTCAAGATTCCCTATATAAAGTAGAAGGGTAAGTTGAGAGTCTTCTATGATAAGCTTTATCTACTACTTTATAAAGCCTTAGGAAATAGAATCTCTTTTTTAGTCTAGCAGATAGAAAGAATTGTGGGAATCAGTAGAAGAGAAAGAGACAAAGAGCATAACTGTTGTATTGGAATTTCATTGAATTTTGACATTTCAACTGCTTAGACTTGCTCAAATAAGACTTTCGATTTGAGACTTATGATTACTACTGCTGCTAAGGGATGCTTGACTGATGTTGCTAAGTCATTTCAGTTGACTGCTGATAGGCTAATAATAATGGAAGTTGACTGATAGGCTAATGATCCAAGCAGAGGGAAACATTTTTTTGGGAGAATTCTTTCCTGACACGCACTGGCAAGCAAAAAACTAGAATGTTAAGTACTACCCAGCCATTTCCCTTCTTCCTTGGACCAAAGGAGTCAGGAGTTGATGGGGTGAGCCGTTACAACTGTATTGGTATCCCAATGCCACTGCCCACCATTTGTCAGACATTTATGCAACTATTGCGACCATTACACCAGTACTTATAGTAGGATATATGACAAGTTCTACAATTTGTTAGCTGTGTTTAGGGTCAAGGTCAGCCACATTAAATTATATGTCAGGTAAGCTAGAATTTACTAAGGGACAACTAGATTAAACACTCCTCCAATTGTCAAAGTATGGATACTTTTCATTCCGTAGTATATCTAGTGCCATACCCTCTTTTAATGTCATATCCAATGCACATTTTATTTTGCTTGCATGATAAAGTCTCTAATTTTGTTTCTGGACAGATGTTGCAAAGAAAAACATGGTCTCTATTATCTTATTAAGATTAAGCTTACCATCGCTTGATTTTCTATGATTGCATATTTTTCACGCGGGCTTGGTTATTGCTCACACCATCTGGATATCAAATAGCCAATCTCTGAATTTAGATTTTAGATGTCCCTATGGTTCTGCTTCTAGTAGTGGGAAAATTCTCCTAAATAATGTGGTACATGACCAAGAGACGAGGATATAATTTATACATGTCTTACATTTTTTTCATGCTATGATTTTAATGACTAACAATGGCCATAACTTCTATAAAAATTAAATAAGATGAAAGCAGAATTAGGGATAACAACATAGTTGTACTCATTCATTAAGCTGGACACATTCAATATAAAGAGACCTGATTCCATTTTAGCAGAGTATAATTGCACTCTTCCTATTACTCTTATTCCAATTGTAGTTAAATCTTTGTTCAACATGATTACCAATGAACGAAGTTTTAGATGTTTAAAAGACTCACAGAGCAATGTTAATTTGCAGCTTATCAAAACTTTTACTGTCTAGCCTTGTATTTTTGGTCGAAAAGGTCCTGCTTATGCATGATTTCTTATTGTTGCACGATAGGGCAACAGGTTGTTCCTTCATTTCAATTGCCTCCCTTGCATGAGAAAGGGCATTTACATGAGCAATAAATGAATTTTTAATCTATAAATCTTGCTCTAGGGCTAAGTCTCTAATAAGCTAGAAATCCTCCCTAAAAGGCTCTGGCTCATATCCCTATTGCTCTCACCTAAGCTTAGAAAAAGGACTATCACCTTTCGAGAGCTAGAAGAATCTCTTTAACAAGTAGGATATACAAAGCGAGATGCAGATTCTGACTTTTGATGAGATCGAGACCCAGTTAATGATGCTAGTGATCCAGATTGAATCCTACAGTGGATGGACTGAGGCCTTGGCAGAAGACTATCAATGGAGTTTTATCAGGTCACGAGGGCAACCAACAAATTAGGTCACTAACTTGCCAACGTGGAATTATGTGGCAAACTCATAACTTTCAAAATTAGAGGTAGAGGAAGTTGGGGATTAGGTAACAGAAATATTGAAATCAGTAGAGAGTGAGAATACTGAGAGTTTCAAAATAGATTTGGACTTAAGCGGCTAAGCTCCTAGGTATCTTAGATTTTTTAATTGGGAAAATTAAGATGACAAGCTTAGGCTTGAAATACCTTGAGAAATTGGATTTCGAATTGAAGGGGAAGATTTGCAAATATCTCTATAATTCTTGGTGGTAGCCATTAATGGTCATGTTTCCCCTCAAAATCAAAGGTGATTTTGAGATCTTTAGAGGCATGCCAACAGCCTTACTTGAAGACAAAAGTGATATTCTCATTGTAGAAAACGGTGCTACCATTTCCTTGGACTTATTGTGACAGTAGTAAAGGAATTATTTCCTATATGATTGAGAATCATCTTCCAACATTTGTTTAATCCTTTAGTAGTCGATACAATTTGAGTGGCTAAGCTACTTATTGCAGGCTCAATAAAGGATATGTTATTTTCGATGCAAAGAATACTTTCTCCAGAAGAGTTGTTATCTATAAATGAATGCACAACAATTGAAGATGATTAAGACAAACCTTCTAGCATTTATTGAAGCCTATAGTAATCGATACAATTTGATTGCCTAAGCTACTTATTCCAGAATTTTAGATTACATATCTATTTGATGTTGGCACTATGACACAGGTGTTGTCCTTGATGGCAACTGACTCAGATAACAGATCATAGTTCAGACTCTCAGAATTAAGAAAGAGAGGTATACACAGGTTCCTCATTGACCAAGCCACGTGTACACGTGGGTTCGCAGACCAAAATGCACGTATAGCATACACGCGCACTTTCTCGGAAGGAAAGGCACGTACATGTTGGAAAACTTAGTTTTGGTCCATGGTATTTTGATCCATGGTATTGGTCCAAGGTATCCTGTTCAAAGTGTTGACCCCAAGTATTTGGTCCAAGGTATTGGTTCTGAGTTGTTTTGGTCCATGGTATTGAGTAAGGCCTAAAACTATAAAAGGAGGAGAAGATAATTAGGCAAAGGCACTCATGTATTGAATATCTAATGAAGAGAAAGATCTAGAATATAGGTTATTGGGTTATGGTGCACAGCTGGATTTGAATCAAGGATGAACCTTAGCGCTTGAGGAAGGATAAGATCTAATGATGGGTCAAGATCTTAAAGCTTGAAGTGAAGTATCTTTGTGTGTTTTGATCTTTTATCTGAATAACTGGCACATGTTGTAGACTATAAATATGATGATCTGGGTATAACTGAAGTTTGGAATTGTTGTAAAGATTAAATCATCATTTATAGATCTGTATGCAGGTTCACCTTAGAAAAGGCACGTATACACACTAGTTCTGCATATCAAAACAACATATACATCTTAAAATTGATTTGCATATCTGTACACAGGTTCGCCTTGAGAAAAGTGCGTATGCACGTAGGTTCGACACATTGAAGTAGCATATACCTCATAAAATATGCTTTAGCTACTTCTAGTTGCTGTTACAGTGTTCTGGGTTCTGGTTACTATTTCTGGTTACTGTATTCTGGTTACAACATTCTGAAAAGTGATTGATTGATTCAGTTGTGGTTGGTGCAAAGGAGATTGATTGATGCAGATGTATTTGATGTTTGAATGATGTTATTGATGGATCCAATCTGAAAATTTATGAAACGTGGTCCCTGGAAGAAAAGAGAAGGTTCCAACCTTCTGTAGGCAGGCACCTACGTACTAGTAAAAATATCAGCTAGTACAAGAGCTGGGGGTTGTAGCTCCCTTTCAGGAGAAGCTGGAGAATGAGAGAAGGTTGTAGCCTTCTGCAGGTAGAAGCCTGCATATTGGTATAAGACTACACCAGTACAAAAATTGTAAAAATAAGTTTCTTATTAAAAAGAAGATAGAGACGAATGCAGCAGGTGGTTTTCACCCACATTGGACTTCCACCTTATATCTTGTGTTCATGTGTGTGTGATTTTCTGTTCTATTTTACTACACCTGGTTACTATTTATATGGTTTTGATGCACTGATTAAAGATCAACATATGATAAATTAACTGAATCATAAGTTTGCAGGATATATGCTAGTTGCCTTAAATACAGTTGTGTATACACGCAAGTTCCATTAACTAAAGTAGCATATATGAATCTGATTATGGAAATGAAATATTATTGACTTGATAATACTGATTCATCCCCCCCCCAAGTATTATTTCCAACAATTGGAATCAGAGCAAGTCCTTCAGAAGAAGCTTGATCGCTTAAAGGAAGATCTATCATCATGAGTAACTACGAAAGAGAGGGATCCATTAGACCACCAATCTTTGATGGGAGCAACTTTTTTTATTGGAAGGTAAGAACCACAGCCTATATTCAATCTCTTAGAACAGATGTCTGGGAAATTGTGGAAGGAGGATATACATTTCCATCAGCAATTCCTACAGATACGGCAAGTAAAAAGCAATATGAAACCAATGCCAAGGCTGTCAATACATTATTGGGGAGTCTGTCACAATCAGAATTTGTCAAAGTTATGCAGATCAAAACCGCCAAGGAAATATGGGACAATATCGTTCTAAGCTATGAAGGAGATAATTAAGTAAAATGTGCAAAACTGCAATCTCTCAGAATTCAATATGAAACTCTCAAAATGCAATGAAAGTATCACTAGTTACTTCTTACATATAGATGAGATTGTTAATTGCATGAAGAACTTGGGTGAAGAGATAAAATAAGTTACTTTAGTTGAAAATTTTTTAAGATCCTTATCTACTAAGTTTGAATCAAAAGTATCTGCCATAGAAGAAAAATAGGATCTTCGGACTATTACTATGACACAGTTGCACAGAATCTTAACTGCTTTCGAAATGAGAAAAGGAGGTCCATCAGATATGAGAGAAGCTGCATTCAAAGCTTCAGGAAGAGAAGAACTCAATGAATCAGGACATATTTCAGAAGGAGAGGAAGAAGCAAACTTTGTCAAGAACCTTCAATGGGGTTCCAGGAGATTCATAGGTAAACTACCTTTCAAATGTTTTGCTTGTGGAAGAGTCGGTCATTATGCTGCCAAATGTCCTCATAAAGATAAGCTTGATAAAGGTAAGGAATCATCAAAATGGAATAGAAAACAAAGTGCAAGTAAGAAGAGCTACTATGCTCATGAATATAGCGATGGTTTATCAAATAGTGATGAAGATGAAAATAGTAATGACTATAGACTTCTAATGGCTTTTGAAGATGATGATTTCTCGGATGCTTTAGATGAATATGACCTTTATGAAGAAATCTCTAAACTCAAAATCTGTTTGGAAGAAAAGAATATGGTTATAGATACTCTGACATTCCAACTTGCTGAAAGAGAAAAACACAATGAAAAACTAGAATGTGAAATTGTGGGTCTAAGAAAGGATATTGAGAAAACAAAAGCTCTCAATCTTAGATCTACTAAAGGATCAGAAACCTTAAATGAAATTATCAAAGTGCAACGTTCTCCTCTGATAAAGAACAGGTCTTGGATATACTGAAGAAGCATCCCAAGCACAGAAGCCGTCAACCTCCACTAAAAGTTATCTTGATGCAGCAAAGAGCAGTGAACAGTTTGACAATTGACAACAAAGGCATAATGCAAATCACCAGGTAAATCAGGTTCAGTTTACTTCAAGGATGAACAAAAGCTACAAACCTCAGGTAAATCATACTCAATCTACTTCAAGAATGAATATCAATAGCAACTACAATCACCAGGTCAGTAGATTCGATAATTGCAGGAACTTCTTTAATGGCCAATGTTTTTCATGTCATAAATTTGGACACAAAGTTGCTCAATGTGTTTCTTACAAGACCATCATGACTAGAGAATCACAAAATCAAAGGAATGTGACGGGGATCATGAAACGGACCTACAATAACTTTTCACTTCTTGAAAATGAAGTAGAATGCCCTATCTGCAACAACTTTGGTCACGAAGAATCTGAATGCAAGAGTAAATTTCGGAAAACATCTCAGAAGGAGAAAACTTCATTAAATCCCAAAATATGGAGAAAGAAAGAACCACAAACAGAAAGATGTGGTTTAGCCTGTATGTAGAAGGACAAGAAAATTAGTGGTACATCGACAGTGGATGCTCGAAACACATGACAGGTGATAAAGAAAAACTTCAGTCATATAATGCCCTAGAAAAGGAAAAGAAGGTCTCATTTGGAAATGGCACTCCTACTGTCATAAAAGGTAAAAGTTCTGTTATTTTAAAAGAAAAATTTAAAGCTGGGAATGTTATGTATGTTGATGGTCTAAAGCATAACCTGTTGAGTGTCAGTAAAATGTGTGATCAAGGAAATGAAGTAGTATTTCAATCAAATGGATGTGTTGTTCATGAGCTTGATATAGGAGAAACCGTGATCAAAGGTATAAGAACTCCAAACAACTTATATATACTCAAGGGAGGACAACAACAGTGCTATCTAAGCAAAAATGATGAACACTGGCTATGGCACAGAAGATTGGGGCATCTAAGCTTCTCTCAAATAAGAAAAGCAAGCAAATTCCAGGCTGTTCGTGATCTTCCTGATATCAGCATTCCAGAAAATACAATATGCAAATCATGTCAATTTGGTAAGCAAACTAGGTCACAATTCCCTGAAAAGGAAGGATCAACTAGTAAGCCTCTTGAACTTGTTCATACTGATTTATGTGGTCCATCAAGGAAAAAGTCACCTTGTGGAGAGGAATACTTTATATTGTTCATTGATGATTTTTCCAGAATGTGTTGGATAGGGCTTCTAAAGCATAAAGATGAAGCATTTGAAAAATTCAAAGCCTTCAAAGCCCTGGTTGAAAATGAATCAGATCGCAAAATCAAATGTCTCAGATTCGATCGAGGAGGGGAATTTACCTTGGATGAATTCTTTGACTTTTGTGAAGAACATGGAATAAAAATGCAATTCTCCATTGCAAAGGACTCCTCAAAAAAATGGAGTGGTAGAAAGGATGAACATAACTGTTCAACAAATGGCTTGTGCTATGCTAGATGATTCTGGTACTCTTACAACCTTCTGGGGTGAAGCTGCATTTGCTGCCGTCACTATTCTCAACAAAGAAAATGTTCAGGTAAACAACACTCAAACTCCACATGAACTTTGGTATGGTAAGAATCCTACTGTAAAATACTTCAAAGTTTTTGGAAGCAAATGTTACATCAAAAGGACTGATGAAAAACTTGGCAAGTTTGAACCCAGAGCAGATGAAGGCATTCTCCTCAGTTACTCTTCCCAAAGTAAAGGATATAAGTGTTGTAATAAAAGACTTAGGAAAATTATTGAAAGTATTGATGTTGTGGTTGATGAAGCATGCAAAAATCCAAAGCAGGTAAAAACTGAAGATTGTGGAGAAGATGAGGATTATCCTTCCACATCAAATCAGACTAATTCTGAAGAAGAAACCAATGAAGCACCAGAAGAACAGATAACAGCAAAAGAAAAGACTCCATCCAGGTATGTTCAGAAAAATCATCCAGAGACTCAAATTTTGGGACAGAAAGAGGCAGGTGTGCAGATAAGAAGAACTATTACAGAAGCTTCAAGCTATCTAACATTTCTTTCCTCCATCAAACCACAAAATGTAAATGAAGCATGCAAAGATGAATTTTGGGTCAAGGCCATGAATGAAGAGCTTGAGCAGATTGAAAAGAATAATACTTGGGAACTAGTTCCTAGACCTCATGATAAGAATATCATAGGAACCAAATGGATATTCAAAAACAAGCTGAATGAAAATGGAGAAGTTATTAGAAACAAGGCCAAACTTGTTTGTAAAGGGTATGCTCAACAAGAAGGTATAGATTTTGAAGAAACTTTTGCACTTGTTGCTAGACTTGAAGCCATAAGAATGTTCCTTGCTCTCTCTAACTTTCAGAAATTCAAAGTATACCAAATGGATGTAAAATCTGCCTTTCTTAAAGGGGACTTAGAAGAAGAAGTATATATTGAGCAACCAGATGGATTCATTCTTGGAAATGATCCAAAACTTGTATGCAGACTTAGAAAGGCTCTCTATGGTCTAAAACAATATCCAAGGGCCTGGTATTACCGTCTTGACAAATATCTCCATCAACAAGGTTTTTCAAAAGGATCAGTCGATAGCAATCTATATACAAAGATTGACAATAATAAATTGCTAATACTTGTTGTGTATGTTGATGATATCATTTTTGGTAGCAATGAAGAAGCCACGAGTCAAAAATTTTCTTTGGTAATGCAGCAAGAATTTGAAATGTCCCTGCTTGGTGAGCTCACATATTTTCTTGGTCTACAAGTTCAACAAAAGAAAGATGGTATTTTTTTGTCACAAGCCAAGTATCTCAAGCAGATCTTGAAAAAATACGGCATGGAAGATTCTAAACCAGTATGTACCCCTATGGTAACAAGATGCAGTCTCAGCTCAAATGATGAATTAGCAGCATTACATCAACCAACCTACAGATCCATGATTGGCAGTCTGCTTTATCTAATAGGTACTCCACCAGACATCATGCATGCAGTGGGTATAGTTGGAAGATTCCAAGCCAATCCAAAGGAATCACACCTTCAAGCAGTCAAAAGGATTTTAAAATATCTTCAAGGCACACAGAATTTTGGTTTATGGTATCCTAGAGATACAGATCTTACACTTCATGCATATACAAATGCAGATTGGGCAGGAAGCGTTGATGACAGAAAAAACACTAATGGTGGTGCATTCTATATGGGTTCCATATTAGTATCTTGGTTTAGCAAGAAGCAAAGTTCAATTGCATTATCTACAGCTGAAGCAGAATATGTGGCTGTTGCATCTTGCTGCACACAACTCCTTTGGATGATGCAAACATTGCAAGACATTCAGATCACATGTACTCCACCTATCTCCATTTTATGTGATAATACAAGTGCAATCAGTATTTCAAAGAATCTAGTCATGCATTCCAAGACCAAGCACATACCCATCAAATATCATTTTCTACGTGAACAAGTGCTTGGAAAAAAGGTCAAATTGGAGTATGTTCCCTCCAAAGAATAGGTTTCTGATATATTCACCAAACCACTACCTAGAGATACATTTGAATATCTCATATAGAAGCTGGGAGTATTTGATGCGTCATATTGCGGTTAAAACTTATCTGTTTCAAAGAAAAGTGGTTATACGCGAGTTCCATGAAGCGTATCCGCATACATACGCCGGTTTCTGTGGATACAGTCGCGTATATGTTGGTTTGAAGAAAACAGTGGGCTAGACTCAGGATGAAAGGAGTCTGATATGGGTCTGACAGTGATCATCTGGCACAGGGGGAGCATATACTTCTAATAATACATTATTGGCATTATCTTAGAAGATCTTGGTATAAATTCACAATTGTTTTTTATTCAGGTGGAACATGTCCAGGGGGAGATCATGGTTGCTGGTCTGGATGGTGATTGACAGATGCTTGTGATGATAGTTGTTGATAACTATCATGGTCTTATTTTAGATATTTGGTCTTTATGTCATGTATATATTTTAATGTCAAGGTCATGAAACAACCTATTTTTTCCCCACTATGCATGGGATGGATGATGTAATGTTCTTGTTTTGACATGTATAAACATTTGGTATATCCTCACTTGGTTGGGTGGATGAGTCAAACTTGGTATATCCCCACTTAGTTGGGAGATGGATGTATGTATGAGTCATTGGTGATAGGAAGGTCATTTATGATGTATAGAGTCATATTCTTCTTTTAGAACATCTTTTTACAGACCTTGCTTATTTTCAGGGGGAGCATGGACTCGAGCATGGAGCTCAATCAACACTTTTTAGCATATCAGAGCATTCAGCATGTACTCAAGGGGAGCATAACCCTTTGCCCTTGATGACAAAGGGGGAGAGTGACTTGGGTTTGCCATCAAGTCCAAAGGGGGAGATTGTTGGCACTATGACACAGGTGTTGTCCTTGATGGCAACTCACTCAGATGATAGATCACAGTTCAGACTCTTAGAATGAAGAAAGTGAGGTATACGCAAGTTCCTCATTGACCAAGTCATGTGTACATGCGGGTTCTCAGACCAAAAGGCACGTATAGCGTACACACGCACTTTCACTGAAGGAAAGGTGCGTACATGTTGGAAAACTTAGTTTTGGTCTGTGGTATTTGGTCCATGGTATTTTTCTCCATGGTATTGGTCCAAGGTATCCTATCTGAAGTGTTGACCACAAGTATTTGGTCCAAGGTATTGGTTCTAAGTGGTTTTGGTCCATGGTATTGAGTAAGGCCTAAGACTATAAAAGGAGGAGAAGATCATTAGGCAAAGGCACTCATGTATTGAATATCTAATGAAGTGCAAGATCTAGAATACAAGTTATTGGGTTATGGTGCACAGCTGGATTTGAATCAAGGATGAACCTTAGCGCTTAAGGAAGGATAAGATCTAATGATGGGTCAAGATATTAAAGCTTGAAGTGAAGTATCTTTGTGTGTTTTTATCTTTTATCTGAATAACTGGCGCATGTTGTAGACTATAAATATGATGATCTGGGTATAACTAAAGTCTGGAATTGTTGTAAATATTAAATCATCATTTATAGATCTGTACGCAGGTTCACCTTAGAAAAGGCGCGTATACACATTGGTTCTGCATATCAAAACAACGTATACATCTTAAAATTGATTTGTAGATCTGTACGTAGGTTCGCCTTGAGAAAAGTGCGTATGCATGTAGGTTCGACACATTGAAGTAGCTTATACCTCATAAAATATGATTTAGCTACTTCTGGTTGCTGTTACAGTGTTCTGGGTTCTGGTTACTGTTTTTGGTTACTGTATTCTGGTTACAACATTTTGAAATGTGATTGATTGATTCAGTTGTGGTTGGTGCAAAGGAGATTGATTGATGCAGATGTATTTGATTCTTGAATGATGTTATTGATGGATCCAGTCTGAAAATTTATGAAACGTGGTCCCTGGAAGAAAAGAGAAGGTTGTAGCCTTCTGTAGGCTGACACCTACGTACTAGTAAACATATCAGCTAGTACAAGAGCTAGGGGGTTGTAGGTCCCTTCTAGGAGAAGCTGGAGAATGAGAGAAGGTTGTAGCCTTTTGCAGGTAGAAGCCTGTGTACTGGTATAAGACTGCACCAATACAAAAATTGTAAAAAGAAGTTTCTTATTAAAAAGAAGATAGAGACGATTACAACAGGTGGTTTTCACCCACATTGGGTTTCCACCTTATATCTTGTGTTCATGTGTGTGTGATTGTTTGTTCTGTTTTACTGCACTTGGTTACTGTTTATATGGTTCTGATGCACTGATCAAAGATCAACATATGATAAATTAACTGAATCATAAGTTTGCAGGATATACGCTAGTTTCCTTAAATACAATTGCATATACATGCAAGTTCCATTAACTAAAGTAGCGTATATGAATCTGATTATGGAAATGAAATATTATTAACTTGATAATACTGATTCACCCCCCCATCTCAATATTATTTCCAACATTTGACCTGATCCTTCAGCTACTGGAGAAAGTTGAAGTCCTGAGGTGGTCAGTACGGCACAGGGTGAAGTTGCTAAAATCTTTTCAGATATGGGTTAGTGTTGTGCAGAACTAATTTATGACAAAGAAATCAGTGCTATCATGCTAAGGTTTCAATTTCAAAGGAATAATTCCTATTGCATACTATAGAAGTATGGATGGTTGAATACATGGGTATACGTGAAGACACTAAGCCAGGAAGCATCAGGCCATCGAGAAATTGTGTTGTCTCGACAATACAGTGAAATGACTTTGACTAAATCGCACCTTATGACCAATTATAGCTTGTATAAGGTCAGTGAATATTGCAAACCGCAATCTAGAGAAGAAGATTTAAAAAAATAATGAAACTTGCATTCTAAAATGAAAGCTTATTAATACTAGCAGAGCATAACTCCTGTATTGGAATTTCACTGAATTTTGACATTTCAATTTCTTAGACTTGGTCAAACAAGACTTCTAATTTCAGACTTATGATTACTACTGCTGCTAAGGGATGGTTGACTGATGTTGCTAAGTCATTTCAGTTAACTGCTGATAGGCTAATAATAATGGAAGTTGACTGGTAGGCTAATGATAAGGAGAAAGTAGTTTCATGATCATACAATATAGAGTAATTACTGATCATATGATGTTGGTTTTTGCATATACACTTTTACGTAGTTGCATTGATGTGATTTGATATAAAGTGGAGAGTTGCAATGTAATATCTACTAGTGGTAAGAGCACTAGTTCCTCTTATTTTGTGTCCTTGTAGTAGGTGTTCTGCCAATCGACCACAAGTTTTGTCCACTACTATTGGGTTGGCCGTTGTAATTGGCAAGAGGTTGAGAACAGGAAGCCAATGTCTTCTGATTGGTAGGATTGGATTTAGGTATCTCAGCTTCTATGTTGGAAGTAAGATGGAAGGTATGCTATAAGGAACTAACATAGAATAGCTCTAGTGCCTTCCTCAAATGTGGCACTATTTCAAAAATGAACTTAACATGGACGGTGTCTTTGGAGTCTCTTATCTCGAGCTTGATTGACATTTTGTTGAAAAATCAATAAACTGTTGGATGGATTTTGACACCAAGATAACAGTGATGAAGATGATCAGAATGAAAGTGAGACAAACATTTATATAAGGATAACTTGTATTCGTATAAACTGGACCGAGAAGAAAAATAAAACAAGATTAGCTATTTATTTTCATT
Source organism: Pinus tabuliformis (assembly GCA_031772625.1). Lineage (NCBI taxonomy): Eukaryota > Viridiplantae > Streptophyta > Pinopsida > Pinales > Pinaceae > Pinus > Pinus tabuliformis. The sequence continues at coordinate 592,876,180 of CM062804.1, forward strand.
TTTCTAGTATCCACATAGCATCCTCCTTGAAAATTGAAATCATCTGAGAAACCAATGTTTAGATAGTGATTGCTTAGGTCATATTAAATACTAGTTCAGGCAAGTCAGATTACTATATAAAGGCCTCAGATTCTATTAATTCATGGTTTCTATGTAGGATTAATAGCATTAATAGTATACTCGAATTATCATAGTAGAGTTAATTGGGTGACTAGATGGATTTCTTTTATTGCTTGCTTTGTTGGTTATTATTGCTTCCTGACTTACTTGGAGATCGAATCAGCAATTGCCGCTACCACCCTTCTTTGGTTACTGTGTTTTCTGTGCAGTTAATATTAAGCTTTATGTTTTGGTGGTGGAGAACTGAATTTGTGTTTTCTGTGCAATCTATTGACCCAAATTTATTAACATTGGTTTTGTTTAACATTAGCAAGGTTAGCATTGAGAAATATCAACAATTCACTATTTCATTAATGTAGCAGACTACTTTTCTTAGATTGTAGGATTATTTCATTAATCTAATACACTATTCATCAATTCCTGTACTGATGATCAATGTGTTTTTTTTCAATGTCTTCTAATGGACTTGTTCACTTGATGTTGATATTGGCAGTCTGAACAACACAGTACACATTTCCAGTTCCAAAGGTACACAATAATCACTTCCTATTCTACATCGAGTTTCAGTTAACACTGACATAAGCACTCTGAGCAGCTCAGTACACATTTGTAGTTCCAAAGGTACACAACAATCACTTCCTGTTCTACATCCAGTTTCATTGTTCAACTTGTTGTTATGATTCTGTGACTTGTAATTGCATTGCATTACTAAACATATTATTGCATCGAACACTTAGTCATCATCATGTCTGCTATGTCTGAGAAAGACAAATTGCAATTAGTCTTGGAAAAGCATCACTTATTTCGTGTGAACAATTTCTCATATCTGATTGGAGACTGTTTATTCGATAGTTTAGAACTTTTGTTAGGATTTTGTTGCACATCAGTAGAGCTAAGTAAAGGAACAATAGAGTATTTTAGAGACTGTCTCGAAAAACAAGATAGAGAGGCAATTTTATCTTATGAACCTGAACTGCATGAAGAGACACTTAAAGAAATGAACAACATTAGCAACCGTGAAATCTATTTAGACAAAATGGCTAGATCTGCCTTAAAAAATATACCATTAGGATCTAGAGGTCTATGGGGAGATATTTTCTATATCCATTGGCTCTCAAATTGGCTGAAAATTCCAATTAGGGTTTGGTCCAAAACAAACATGAGAATTTATTTGCACTTCAATTCAAGTGTTGGAACAAATACTCATGACATATTATTCCATGATGAGGATCCTCTGAATGGGCACTTCGAACCTTTGGTTCGTAGGCACTCTATAATGGATTGTACCTTCCAAAAATAAAGCAACACCTCATATGAACAAATGAACTTATCCAGTAAACAAGATAACATAGAAACATGTCTTCTTCGAAGTAAAGAAGATACAAGTGAAATAAAGATATCTCGTGCTAACACTGAAACATCTGATGTAGCAACTGCGACAAATACTGAGGAAGTTGTGATGTTTCATTCAGCACATTCCTCAAAGAACAATACTGAAACACAACCTGAAACAAAATGTCAATTTGTTGAAACTAAATTAAAACCATCTTGTCACTTAAACAAGCACAAGAGAAGTTTATCTTTGTGTGTGCTTAAGGACATTGCAAATGGGCATTGGATATAACAAAATCACAATGAAACAACAAGTAGTTCTAGAAAACGTAGAAGACGTTAGTGAGACACCGAGATTTCAGTCACTTAGAAACTTGAAACAACACATTAGAAACAGAGCATAAATAGAAATTTTAACTTCTTGTCTGTCAAGCAAACAGACGAAAAGGTTATCTCTGAATTTGCTTAAAGGCATTATTAAAAAAAAATGAAAACACAGAAAATAAAACTTGCATTCAACACAAAAACAATGAAACAAGAGATAGTCATAGAAAACTTGGATTGCAGTCCATCTGCAACAAGATCAAAGGATCTTTCAGCACAATAAAAGAAATCAGGAAAATTTGATCTATTGATTCAATCAAGATCAATGAACAAACTAGCATCTATTGATTCAATCAAGATCAATGAACAAACTAACAGAATTGTCAAAGTTTGAACAAAAATATCGAACACAAATAACTGACACACCTATTTTCGATTGTTCATCATGTGAAAGAACTTTTTTCAAAAGAGACATTTTCTTCGTGAAACAAGCAAATCAAACAACACAAAATAAGATTAGGAAACTATCGACTAGTTTCGAGAATGTCAAATCTAGTGTTGCAAATGGCTATATTTGTAAACATTGCAAAAAAGCAATTGAACATGAAACAATCGCTAAATATGTAGTTCCTGAACAGATAAGAAGAAACAATGCCACTAGAACACTCACACAACTCACTGAACTAGAAGAAAGACTAGTTGCATTAAGGTTGCCCTTCTTGAAAATAAAAGAAATGGGCCATCGACATAAGAAGCCGCAATTAGGCTTAACTGGAGGAGTCATCAATGTCCCCACTAACATTTCCAGAATTCAATCTACATTGCCAACCGATCAATCTGACTGATCCGGTTCCTTGCTTACCGAAATGAGTCAACCCAACCGATCAATCTGACTGATCTAGTCGGAAACCCCACCTTTATAGTATAGCGGCCACAACAACAAGCATCTCAGACATTTCTTCATGGTTGTCCTGCCTACTTTAGTCTCTCCCTGGCTTTATTACATCAATGGGTTAGAGATAACTCCACAGTCGATGTTTGATGGCTGATCTGTCGTACTCTAGATTTAGAGACCATAAGGGTATTGGAGATGACATATTATGAAACTCTGTAAAAACCCCAAGCGTTCATCCAGACCACGTTGGTTATAACCACCCTTCAAGTAAACAGTTCCAAGGCCTACCCCTGCAACTATTGCCCGCATAGTTCTCGCAAGGAATAACCTGCATGACAAACATCTCCATCATCATCTGTGGCAACCCCTGCTCTGTGAAAACTTGATTTCCAAATGCACACTAGGTTATGAAAATATGAGCAGTTTATCATAGAAACTACGAGCAGTTTATCATAGTTATAGTGTTTTCTTTAGAATAGGATAAGAAAAACCTCAATTGTAGGTTGGATCCTTGAAAAATCAGATTCAAAATCTGCTATTCCTCGTAAATGCACTTAAGGATTTCAAAGAGATGACATCAAAAGCTCTAGCAATCAATCAAGAGCATATAAAACAGTTTCAAATCGCATTGCAAGAACTTAAATAATTAAGTAACAGCTTGATGCTCGATAAAACAACACCGGAAGCAAAGCATCAAGACATATATGAATAGCTTGGAGACTATTAGCATAAGCTGAAGCCACAAGAAAAGCAGGTAGGGACTAGCTGTCGTGCAACCCCCCTTGTTTGTCTTGAAATATATCTATCTGTCGACGGTGTCTATCTATTTTAGGTCTCAACTATGCAGTTATATTGGACAAGGGTGAATGAGGACTAGTGGACGATTGAATATTTAACGAGGTGATGGTTTTCATATGTAATATTTTTATTGGCCCCCCCATGTTTACGTATGGATTGTCCCCTCCTTTCATATATATAACAAGACTTATATACATCCTTTATATCATTAACATTGGCTTTATATGTGGGTTCCGATGGAGAGGGTTATGGTAGTTTTATTTATATATAATAAAATTTATCCCTGTGTTATGTGCATGTGGGGAGGATTAAAATAGTACATTTATAATATATATATATTATGTATTTTGTTATTTAAATAATTAATTATTTAAATATATTTCACAATATAAATTTTTAAAATAATTCAATAATAAATTTAATTTATAAATAATTATTTACATATTTATTAAATAAATAATTAGAAATTGTATTTATAAGTGTTGAGAAATGGCAATAAGAAATTCTAGTTTAAATGTATCCTTGAATTTAAACTGTGAATTAAAATCGAATTCTAATCTCATAGCAACTTGTATATAGTTAATTAAGTTTAATTAACTTAATTAACTTAGGAATTTCGAGTTGGAAGTCATATATATGTTCTCCCTAAATTTTAGGGGTCTAGTATGAGTTTAGATTGAGTTGTAATTATATAACTCAGTTTACTGAGTTATAGTAAGTTAAACTAGTTCTAACTGTTTATTGAACTGGTATAGGATTAGTAGTCAGTTAGCGCACTGGTGCATTCACAAGTGCTACTCCAGATAACTGAAGATTCACTCATCGGAAACTCATGCATATCAGTTCTGAGAAAGACCCATTTGAGACTAGAGTGCAGGGACAATGTACTATCAGTTATATGATTTACTGAGTTGTAAATATCATGCATGCAATCAAGAAGAGGACTAAATTCAGATTGTGTAGTTTTGGAAGCATGAATTCCCTTTAAATATGGGCTATTCATCCTAGGAATTGCACAAGGAAATAGGGGCTTAGCAGTCAGTGGAAATTGGTTAAGTGTTGGCTAATAGTGGGCTTGTGAGGTAGAGAGTTGAGCATACTTGTGCGAAATTGTTCTAGTGAGAACAAGCTTTGTATCTTTATTCATATTTATGATTTAATGCAATATAGATAGACAGGGTTTTGAGAAATGGCTTCCCCAAGAAAACTTATTGTGTTATGTGCCATTGATTTTTCTTCTTCTTGTCCATATTGTTTTAATCGATCTATTGGCTTCTGTTGGTTGAAAGTAGAATTAGATTATTGTCCTTTGCTTTAGTAAATTGCATGAGCTTGTGAATCTACAGGAAAATTTACATGGTATTAGAGTCAAAGACAGTATACTAGAGGAGATTTCAAAGTTTTGAGTTTTGGGTTATAGGTGAAATTTGAATTTGTAATACATACTTTAGGATTGACAAATGACATTCTACGGTTTGCGGCTCAAGTATTCCTTGGAAGGTAGCTCAAATTATATAGCCTGGAAGGATAGAATGGAGGCTATGCTAGATGATAATGGCTTGAAGGAATTCATTGATCAAGACATTCCTAAGCCAACATCATCAGATGCACAAAATCTAGTCGAATGGAAGAAGTGTGTAGCAAAGGCAAGGCGAATAATCCTTGAGGGAGTTCGAGACCACATTGTCTCAAGTATCCATGGCATGGAAAATCCATACACTATGTGGAAAGCATTGACGGACTTGTATCAGAACAACAGTAAGAAAGGAAACTCGCACTGAAGGATAAAATTTTAAAAATCAAAATGGAGAAAGGTGAGACTATTCCAAAATATTTGACCAAGTTCATTCAATGTCATGATAAACTTAGAAGTGTTGGAATCACTGTTGCTGAGGATGATATGGTGAGTCTTGCTCTTCTAGGACTCCTAAAGAGTTGGCATAGTTATCAAGACTTTGTCAATGGTCGAGAGAAGTTGCCAGATTGGGAACGACTGTGGTCAGATTTGATGCAGGAGGAGATCAGGAGGAACACTAGGGATGGCTCTCCATGAAAGACTGATGATGAAGAGAACTGTGCCTTAGAGATTAAGGCAAAGAAGGGGAAAGGGAAAGCTTTCCATTCCAAATCGTATTCTTGTCATAGAGGCAGGAAGAAAGACATGGTGAAAGTGAAATGTTTTCATTGTCATGAGATGGGACATTTTGTTACAAATTTTCCACTCAAGAAGTCCAAGAATAAGTCCTCAGGAGGAGTGGCAGGTGAGGCTTTTGCCTCTCAATTCGAATTAGACTTTTCCCTCATTGCATGCATGGTTTCATCAATGATGGGAAGTGCATGGTACTTAGACAGTGGAGCTTCATTCCACATGATTTGCGGCAATGAGTTATTCAGTGACCAGGAGGAGAAACATCTCTAGATGCATATCGAGATGGGTGACGACGAGAGGTATAGTGATACTGGATTGGGCATGATTACTTTTCAGAGGGAGCATGGGGCTCCACTCACCTTGAAGAATGTTATGTATGTGCTTGGATTGAAGAAGAACTTGGTATCTGTTTCCATGCTTGAGGATAGAGGGTATGATGTGATCTTCTCGAAAGGAAAGGTGTTCCTTTGACACATAGCCACAGGTCAGGTAAAGAAGATAGGGATTTAGATGAAGAATCTATATAAGTTAGAGGTAGAGGATTGTGTTGATTTGAGCATGAAAGCAGAGATGGTGCAGAGTCGAGATGTTGGCGAGTTGTGGCATATGTGATTGGGTCACTTGCATCATGGGGCTTTGAAGATCATGCAACAGATCTCCATTGGTTTGCCCAAAAGTACACTAGATCAAGTTGATACATGCAAGGGGTGTACTTTGGGTAAATACACCAAGTATTCCTTTCATGATAGAGATAGTCGAGCAGAGCTATTCTAGAGTGAGTCCATTCAGATGTGTGTGGACCATTCTCAACATCATCCATGGCCAAACACAGGTATTATGTTATATTTTTTGCTGACTTTCCTCGAAAATCATGGATATTTTTTATGCAAAAAAAGGATCAAATCTTCACAAAGTTTTGTGATTTTAAAGCATTGGTGGAGAAAGAGTCGGGAAATAAGGTTAAATATTTACGGATTGATAACGGTGGTGAGTATTTATCAAATGAGTTTAAGAAATTTTGTGCAGCAGAAGGGATTAAACGAGAGTTGACGACACCCCATAACCCCCCGTGGAATGGGGTGGTCGAGAGGAAGAACATAAGCATAGTAGGGGTAGCGAGGATGATGTTGCATGATTAGGGTCTCCCACTACACTTGTGGGTTGAGTCATGAAACACAACAGTTTATGTTTAGACCTGTAGCCCGCATTGGATACTTGGGATGAAGACACCAGAGGAGGCTTATTCCGGTAAGAGGTCAGATGTTAGTCACTTAAGTATTTTTGGGTCATCGGTATATTTCCATGTGACCAAATATGCACGAAAGAAGCTTGAGCCTACAGTAGAGTTGGAGATATTTGTGGGGTACATTGATACACCTCACAACTATTGGGTGTACTTGCCAAGCAACAGGATGACAGTGGTTCACAGGGATGTCAGATTCGATGAGAAGAAGGCCATGTGAGTTTCCCTTGAGAGGGAGCTTCAACTATATGAAGTTGAGGAGCTTTTAGCTCCTAAGGTTGAGGAGCCTCAGATTTATGTGGAGTGGCCACATGGAAAGGATCTGGGAATGGAGACATCCACTCAGGCAGAGTCTTCAAGAGATGGAAGGAAGTGCACGAGAGAGGTAGATAGATTGTTGTCGGATGCTAGAGAGAATGTGGGAGCACCCACATCACAGCACAGACATAGGAGGTCACTTGACAGGTACACTGGATACATGGCTCTTATGAGAAGATGTGTTATGATAGAGTCATCTTCCTTTGAGGAAGTAGTGCAACAGCCGGTTTGGGTTGATGCCATGGTGGAGGAGTATGACTCCATAGTTCATAACAATGTTTGGGATGTGGTCTCGAGACTGGAGGATAAGTCCGTGGTGAGGTCCTGTTGGCTTTACAAGGTAAAGTAAGATGCAAATGATAGTGTTGAGAAGCATAAGGATAGATTTTTGGCCCGTGGATTTTCACAGGTAGAGGGGATTGAATATGATGAGACCTTTGCTCCTGTTGCAAGGTACTCATTGATTAGATCTATATTGGCACTATCAGCATAGATGGGTTGGAAGATACATCAAATGGATGTGAAGGCAACCTTCCTTAATAACACAATTGAGGAAGAGGTGTACATAGAACAGCCTAAAGGTTTTGAAACCTTTGACATTGAGTCACATGTTTTCTAGCTCAAGAGAGCATTGTATGCGTTAAAGCAAGCACCTAATTCTTGGTACACCATAATAGATAGCTACTTCACCAGGTTGGGCTTCATGAAGAGTGAAGCGAATGCGAACCTATACCATATAGTGGTAGAAGGTAAATTATTGATAATTGGAATTTATGTTGATGATCTCATACTGATAGGTGATGATCAACTGATAAAATCTTGCAAGGAGGACCTTGCAAGAGAGTTTTAGATGGACTTGGGGCTCATACGTTACTTTATGGGCATGAAAGTATGGCAGGGTGATGGGGAGATGTTTGTGTCTCAAGGCAAGTATGCCAACAAGATACTTAGGAGGTTCCGCATGGAGAGCTGCAACTCTATGGAGACTCTTATAGCTGGTAACTGGAGGAAGGAGGTTGTTACTTCAGGAGAGGTAGTGGAATTTATTGTTTATAAGCGACTTGTGGGTTCACTCATGTACTTGGTGAACACGCGATTGGATTTATGCTATGCAGTTAACCAACTGAGTCAAGCGATGATTAGGCCTACCAAGTTGTATTGGAAGGCGGAAAATCATGTATTGAAATACCTCAGGGGCACTACTTAGTAATATTATGGTAAAAATGGATAGAGGGAGTGAAGCTTCAAGGCTTCATGGATGCAGATTGGGCAGGGAGTCCATCCAACTGAAAAAGCACATCAGGAGGGATTTTTAGTATTGGGTCGACGACAGTTTCCTGGTACAATAGGAAACAAATATTGGTTGCACTCAGTTCGGTAGAGGCAAAGTACATGGTTGCAAGTTAGGCAACATGTGAGGCCATTTGGATGAGTAAGATCCTAGTTGGTATGTTTGGTAATCAGATGGATCTGATAGTGATTTACTGCGATAATTAGAGTTGTATCGAACTCTCTGAAAATCCAGTTTTTCATAATAGGTCCAAGCATATTGATGTTCAATATCATCATCTCATAGATTGCATATTGAGGCAGATCATGTTGTTAGAGTACATCCCCACGGAGGAGCAAGATGCTGACATTTTGACAAATGCATTGTCAAGATGTAAATTTGAGTTTCACAAAGACAGGATCGGGTAGCAGATAATCCATTTCTTGTTGAGAGGGAGTGTTGAGAAATGGCAACAAGAAATTTCAGTTTAAATTTGTCCTTGAATTTAAATTGTGAATAAAAATTGAATTCTATTCCCATAGCAACTTGTAAATAGTTAATTAAGTTTAATTAACTTAATTAACATAGGAATTTAGAGTTGGAAGTCCTTTGGAAATCGTGTATATGTTCTCCCTAAGTTTTAGGGGTCCAGTATGAGTTTGGATTGAGTTGTAATTAGATAACTCAATTTACTGAGTTATAGTCAGTTAAAATAGTTCTATCTGTTTGCTAAACTAGCAGAGGATTAATAGTCAGTTAGTGCATTGGTGCATCCACAAGTGCTACTCCAGATAACTGAAGATTCACTTGTCAGAAACTCATGCATGTCAGTTCTGAGAAAGACCCAGTTGAGACTAGAGTGCAGGGACAGTGTACTATCATTTGTATGATTTATTGAGTTGTAAATATCATGCATGTAATGAAGAAGAGGACCTAATTAAGATTGTGCATATTTGTAAGAATTAATTCCCTTTAAATGCGAGCTATTCATCCTAGGAATTACGTAAAGAAATAGGGGCTTGTAAGGCAGTGGAAATTGGCTAAGTGTTGGCTAACTGTGGGCTTGTGAGGTAGAGAGTTGAGAATACTTATGTGGAATCGTTCTAGTGAGAACAATATTTGTATCTTCACTCATATTTCTGATTTAATGCAATACAGATAGGCAGGGTTTTGAGCAGTGGCTTTCCCCAGGAAAACTTATTGTGTTATGTGCCATTGATTTGTCTTCTTCTTGTCGATATTGTTTTCATCGATCTATTGGCTTCCGCCAGTTGAAAGTAAAAGTAGATTCTTGTCTCGTGCTTTAGTAAATTGCATGAGCTTGTGAATCTACAGGAAAATTTACAACAAGCTATATATGTGTGTGTGTGTGTGTGTGTTTTAATTCCCATGTGATGAAAATGACCCAACTTTAACCAATCACAACTCTCAAATCGTGTGACAAAATCAAGTAAAATTTCTATCATCGGAAAGCTTGTAGGGAAATGGGAGCGATGGAAGCATCAAATGAAAACCAAAGAAAAGTTAAAATCACTCAAAATGAAGCAAACCAAAGTGTTGTAAAGGTGATATTAACAAAAATTATATGGAGCACCTCAATAGGGACCATCATACCCATACAATTCTCTAAAGGGAGTCATCGCGATAGACATATGGTAGGTGGTGTTATAATAATACTCACCCAAGTGCAATCACCTAATCCAAGTTTTGTGTTGCATGACCACATAGTTCCTCAAACCACCCAACTATTGACAATTTCTATTTGGCCATTCATTTGTGGATGGTAAATGGTACTTGAGGTTAACCCTCTATTGGCTAATCAAAATAGTTCCTGATAGAATGTGCTAAGGAATTTTCGCTCTCTTTCATTGACAATGTTTTTTTGGGAATCCTGTGCAATCTAAAGATCTCCTAAAAGAATGTATCTACCACGTGTGTTGTTGAGTAGTTTGAATATATGGCCATGAAATGGTAAAAATTTGTTAACCTATCAACCACCACGAAGATACAATCTCTCCCTTGCACCTCAAAAATCCCTTTGATGAAGTCCATCATATTGCTTTCCCATTTTTTATCTAAGATTGACAGTGGTTGTAATAGTCTTGCTAGATTGGTATGCTCTATTTTATTTTGTTGGAAATTGGAACATTCTACTACATGTCTCCAACCATCACCCTTGAGGCCCTTCCATACAATTCTCTCTCGTATCTATCTATATGTTTTAAAGGATCCTTGGTGTTCAGATAGAGGTCAGTCATGGATGGCCCTTGCGATCCTCTCCTTGAGCTACAACTCGGGAACTAAGAATATCCTCCCTTTGTAATAGATAATTTCATTAACCATAATGTGCCTATCATCTTGAATTAATCCATTAATTAACTTGGATGCAAATTTATTCTTTGAGTACTCAAATAGTAGAAGTGATCTCCAATCACTGTTGATCTCCAATCACTGTTGATCTCCATGAGAGAAAAAGCTACTAGTATCCTGGAGAGAGAATTGGCCACCAAATTCTTCTTCCCCTTCACTTACTTGATGTCGAAGTGACTCATATGCCTAAATTTTGCTGACACATTTGTACTGCCTCTCATTGAGATCCTTTCCCTAAGGCATCACACTCTAAAACATAGGGTTGTGATAACTTTGGAAGTGCGACAATGGGACAAGAACTTATTAACTCTTTACATCTTTCAAAAGTGTGCAATGCTTCTTCTATTCATTTCAAAGCCCCTTTCTTCATCAAGTTGGTTAGGGGTTCCACAATCTGAGAGTATCCCTTGAAAAATTACCAATAGTAATTTCATATCCCCATGAATCCCCTAAACTCTGTGAGGTTGTTGGGTGTTGGCCACTCAATTATTTCTTAGATATTTTCCTATTCTACTTTTACTCCTCCTGCACTGATGATGTGTCCAAGATACAAAATCTCTTTCATTCCAAGCTTGTACTTGGACTCTTCAGAAAAGTGATATTGATCCTCCAATATTCTTAGCACCCCGTATAAGTGTCTCAAATGCTCCCCCCAGGTTTTGTTGTGAATGAGAATATCATCAAAGAAAAATAAGAAAAATTTTCATATTTTCCTCTTGAATATATGATTCATAAATGACTGGAAGGTAGCTGGCACATTCATTAGCTAAAATGGCATGACGAGAAACTCATAATTCCCATAGTGGCTTTTTAATGTTGTCTTCTATATGTCTTGATCTCGAACCCTGATCTGATGATAGTCTAACCTCAAATCATTTTTGGAGAAATACACTGCCCCTTGAAGCTCACCTAATAACTTATCGATCCATGGTATTGGGTAACTATTCTTTATTGTCTTCTTATTGAGGGCTTTGTAATATATGCACATCCTTATTATCCCATATTTATTATTAACCGGTACTATAAAGGATGAAAATGGGCTAGTGCTAGGATTTATGTGCCTCATATCCAACAGTTCCTTAATGGCCTTATAAATCTCCTCTGTAAATATTTTGGGTTTCCTATATGGTGTGGTGATGACTAGCTTGGCCCTCTCTTCCAATGTTATAGTATGCTCAAAATCCCTATCCAGTGGTCTTCCTAGTGGAGTATTCCTAAATACCTTATGGTGCTTATTAAACAAGGCCTGAATATGTATTGGGTAACCCTTACCCTCATTTGATGCCTTTTGTTACATCACCATGCACTGTGATGTCTCCATGTTGGAATATGGATTCCAGTTTCTTGGCAGTGACCACACTTTGAGCATCAATGGCCATTCCTCTTATAAGAACCATTTGTCCTTTTTGTGTGACCCCCTCCATTTCCATGGCATGGTAATCCTTCCAATGCTTCCCTATAGAAATGAGCCAATGTACATCCAAAGCCACATATGTGTAAACAAGATCTACGACATAAAAATCATCCACTAGGGTGTAGTTTCCCATCTTTAATTCCATTTGAGGAACCTTCCTCAAATAATCCATCCTTCATCCTCTTGGTACCTCTACATCAAAACCCTTGAATTATTTTATATCCAAATGACTCTAAGCTACTACAGACACATCTATAAAATTATGAGTAAATCCTCCATCGATGAGGATTGTATCCCATTTCCATTGTATTACTCCCCTTACTCTAAAGGTATTGTACCTATGAATGCATGAGAACTTGGTTATGGTGGTTGCAGTTTGTTTTCTCTTTGGTGGCTCTTCATCACTTCCGCTATTGTTATGTTGTGCCTCCTATGTTGTTATGTATTCTTCCTCCTCTTCATTATCCAACATTACTTCTATATAATGGACCTTTCCCTTACCCATGCATCTATGTCCTTGGACCCAAGGTTATTTGTAGTTGTAGCAAAGCTTCTTTCTTCTCAACCCATCCCTGGTTTCTTCCATCTAATTCTTCCCCTGCCGACACTTCTTCTCTTTATTCTTTTGTGGGGGAATAAATTTATATTGTGCCTTCTTGGGCATCGCATCTTCCATATCCCTGGTTCTAGAAATATCATCCTAAAGTGTACTAGGCTTAAAATCCTTCACCCAACTGTGTTGTGGATCACTTAACACCTCCAAAAAAAACATCACCAATAGATACTGGGATATATCTGTCACCATCACTATTAATATCTGGAACTTTGTGATGTAACTATCTGGGATCCATATTTTCTTAAGTTGTGCGAGATCCCTGAAGTGTAGCTCTATATTTTTCTTGTTAAATCTTTGGATCTAACTATATGTAAACACCTAATACGAGGTGAGGTTGATGTTCCAAAGTATGGGAAACTTGTGATACCACCATTCATGTATTATACCCTTCATGTTCCCTCTAACTCCCTCATGGGGTTGAGTTGGAAATATGTATCCATCTTCTATACCCATGCTCTAGGTATGCTACCAAAAGTCCCATTGAAGGTTGGGATATTTAAATTTCTTGCTTTCATCAAGACAATCGTCCACCACTTGTTATGATCCCTTTATTTATTCCTATGATTGATGGCACAATAATCATGGAGTGACATTTATGAGTGGAAATAGTCCCCCAATGCCTCGTACTCCCTCATATGGTGCAAGAAATTCTGATCTCATCGTTGTTGATTATATACTAGTTCCTCCAAAAATTTGGGTAGTAGTGGCCTGGATGTATCCTTAGATCCCAGATTTCTTAAATTAATTTTTTCTACTTATGCATGTAATAGATAAAATACGGAAAATAGATAATAATGAAATACAGTCGCACACTAGACACAATGAACACAAGTTATGCTTCGGGAAACCCTTACAAGAGCAAACCCGGCTAGAAAGTGAGGTTGTTCTACTCTCTTTTTCACTGCAATGGAAATAATGCAAGTACAAAAGGAGAAGGCACTCTCTGTGGAGTTAACTAAGACTTGTGGCCTAATACGTTGCTACAAACACTAGACTTCCTTTGTTATGTTCTCTCTCCCACTCCCAATTTGTTCTGCTTTACTGTGGAATAAGTTATAATAGAAATGAATGGAACCCCTTTTCCTCGTAGTCCGCATGTTATAGCATATTGTGATAGTTGACTACGGATCAAGTTTGACTCCCTCAACTCTCAATTAGAATTAGAAATTTGACACTTCTAAAGTTTCCTTGATAGCCTTCATGTGGTTGGCCCCATTTTCATGAGTAATGGGGGGTGACGTGGCATCCTTTCAAATTATGGTGGTCAATAACGATAGGTCAACTTTTGGGAGGCATAACTTTTGCATACAAACTCCACTTGATGTCTTTAGTGCATCGTTGGAAACGCCTCTGAGTTTAGAATAACATCACGGTTAAGCAAGAACGCTAGAAAGCACCATTTAAGGCCTCAAAATGACCCCAAAAGGTTTTAGACCTTAATTTTCCAAATTGGTCTTGTTGACAAAATCGCTCTTGCAAGTTTATTTATCCACTCTTAAAGCATCAAGATGGATCACAAATAAAATAATGATCCAATCTAGATCATTCCATAGTTTCCCAAGTCTTCATGTATCATATTTTGAAGATATAGACATGCTCACTGCCATTGTTTCAAATAGCGATCTCTCATTTACCAACAAATTTTGGCAAGAGTTGTTTAAACTTCACAATACCCTGTTGAAAAATGAAAATGGGAAATCTTGAGGTCCAAAATGGGCCTCCTAAGGAATATTATAAAATAATAATGAAAATAATAAAATAAGATTAGATGACATCATCAAACTTTAGAGGGAAAAAGGAAAAAAATATTTTTTCAACTTATCTCCTTACAGGTTTAGTCAAATTTTGAGTGAGGGAACTCATTGGATGCAGAATTAAATTCCTCATCTAATGAGTACCCATGTTGCATACTTTCGATGGACCATGTTACAAGAAAAATGATAAATACATGAAAAACGTGATTGCAATCATGTTTTTCATGTATTTATCATTTCTCTTGTAGCAGGGTCCATCGAAAGTATGCAACATGGGTACTCCTTGGATGAGGAATTTAATTATGCATCCAACGAGTTCCCTCACTCGAAATTTGACTAAACCCGTAGGGAGATAAGTTGAAAATAAGAGTTGAATTTTTTTTAATCTTTTTACTTTTTTACTCCAAAAATGATGAATCATCTGCCATGGTTGACATCATCATATTGACTTATATAAAGTTGAATTTGGTTGTACATTTTTGTTTTGAGGCCCATTTTAGACCTCAAAATTTCTCTAATGGCTTAGAAATTTGTTTATGATGCTTCACTTTGGAAAAATTGCATCAATGGGCACAACGATTATTCCTTGTAAAATGTTGGTACAATACCACGTACCTTATTGCTACCAAAATGACACCGTATAAAGTTTTTTTTGGCTCAAATCTCTTGTCAATGGCTTCCTATTTACTAGTGACTTCCAAGGTTCATGTAGTGGATCACACTTCACAAGAAAAAAGGCATTCTCTATACACTTAAGGATAATTTGGTTATGTCTTAAAATAGAATGAAGAAAAAAGTTGACCAACATTGTTAGGAGTATTTGTTTGTAGAAAGTGGTCAAATGTTTCCTCTTTCAACCCACTAAACAAACATCCCTCAAAGATAAAAATCCATTAAAACCTAGCACCAACCCTATAAGATTATTCAATGCACTAGACAAATTGCCTTCGAATTGGCTCTTCCAACACACTCTAAGATACATCTAGTATTTCATGTATCTTGTCTAAAAAAGGTAGTGGTATAGAATTGTGGGGTGCAAACTAGTGTACCATAACATTATGAACAAGGCTCCATTTGGATGCAATATTTGCTACTAGAGAGCATTAATTACACTATTGCATGGTTTGAGAAATAATGGTATAGTGTAAAATATATACTTTGAAGATTCCACATGGAAACTAGCAGGGATTCTCCAACGATGTCCAGACCTCTATCCTTGAGGACAACACTACTTTTGAAAGGGAAAGGAATTATGGTGTCCTATCATAACCTCTCTACTTTAGAGTACTTAGAAAATTAATGCATGTGACCATTTCTTTGAATAAGTCCCATTAGATAGTTAGTGGTTAGTTAATTAAGTAAAATGATCATGTTTATCAAATAAGCTCCATTT
Organism: Pinus tabuliformis; assembly: GCA_031772625.1. Taxonomy (NCBI): domain Eukaryota; kingdom Viridiplantae; phylum Streptophyta; class Pinopsida; order Pinales; family Pinaceae; genus Pinus; species Pinus tabuliformis. The sequence continues at coordinate 592,892,176 of CM062804.1, forward strand.
GGTAATTTATAATCATTAATGATAAGATCACAAGTAGTTAGATTTGGTATTTAAAATCTATTAATAGAGATAGAAGGCTATATAATGTTTTTAGTTAAATATTTTTGTGATAAAAGCTTTGTTGAGTGAGAAATTTCTCTACCTTAAAAAACAAGTGAACATTACTTAAAAAATAAACTAATAATAATAATAAACATTGATAATTTTACCTATCTCATATATATATATATATATAAATTAAAGATCACTACAAAATTTATCCTAAAAACATTTTTTTTAATAAAATGACCAATATACCATTTCTAATTCATCTCACTTAGCACTCTCATTATCTTAACTTGTCCCATTATCTTAACTTATCAACTTGGAGAAAATATTAAATAAATATAGCCTTACAATCTTAATAACAAATGCATTCCAAATTTCTACCTTGCAATTTTGTTAACTTACAATGTTGTTAGTATTTGTGTCTAATTTAAATATATTTTTATTTCCTTTATTTTAAAAATGCATTGTTGATATTATACAAAACATATGTTAACTTCATTTACATATAAAAGCTACGGTGTTAGTTCAAATTAGGTTGTGCATTAATTTTTGTTTTAATGAAATTTCCTTCGTTGCGGTTAGTAATTGCTACTTGCTATATAATATTGTGTGATCGTGTGATCATATGAGAAAGTTTTAATGGTTAATGTATTGATTATTTTGTTGCAGATATTGTGTGATCATATGAGAAAGTGCTAATGGTTAATGTATTGATTGTTAATGTATTGATTATTTTGTTGTAGAGTTTGTCTATATATAATTAATTTAATTTTAAGTTTTAAGAGTTTGTTAGATTTAGTTGTTGTGTGATCATATGAGAAAGTGCTAATGGTTAATGTATTGATTGTTAATGTATTGATTATTTTGTTGTAGAGTTTGTCTATATATAATTAATTTAATTTTAAGTTTTAAGAGTTTGTTAGATTTAGTTGGATATGGGATATTTTCTTGATTACTTGTTAGATTGTGAAGATAGTGTGTCTCTATTGAGACAAACCGGATTGATATTACATATCATGAGACAATTATGTTATTACATGATATTATTACATAAACCTTCATGTTATCAATAAGTGACATAGATTTGATGTGTGGAAACCATGCCTACTCTCTTGTTTGTTAACATGGTATTGGAGATCATAAGATTTTGACTCTCTCGTGAGAGGAGTCCATGACAATGGGGGCTTTCTGCATCTCTAAGCCTTTGTATATTTAGGATTAGCGTAGGCAAGAGTGGATTGTTTTGTGAGTGAGTATTATGGTGTGTCCATTTTAGTGTGAGTCATGGTTTTATGTGTTGTTTTGTGTTGTAAGAGTTGTCTGTTGATTTGGTGCATTTATCCAAGCATAATTGTGATTAGTTGTGCTTCATGTTCTATATTGCAATCAATGCATTATGCATGGAAATTGGATAGTTGATTGATTGATCGAGATTTTCTCAGCTACCGGAATTAACCAAGATCTTTTACTTCAGTGATGTTAGCAGAATTGCATGTGAAAGAGTATGAAAAACCACATGTGCGTACTTTAAAGAAGATGAAACATAAATACAACCATCAAATCAAAGAACACATACAACTTGATAACGGAGTTCACCTAGTGAGGGTTACGTCTTCGGGCCCGGTGTCAAGAGTGGGGAGGTTGCTTCATTAATTGCTACAAAATGATGATGAATACATGATGTGTTCTTTGTCAATACAAGAAAGAACTCCCTTAACTAGAGTGACTTGTCTCTCCATGAGACGCTCTTCTATAAGAAATATCACTCATAAAATCTTTCCTTCAGCATGACAAGATAGCAATCTCTCACATAAAGTGACATACAAGGATCCTCTCACAAAGTGGCATACATAGATCTCAAAATAAAATCATCATCTCAACAACAATTAAAAGAAGACATGGCATTAGTGCATCTTATACCTCCACTTCTAGAGATGACCTAAAAATACACACTTCTGATGAAGAAATGGATTGCATTGTTGAATTCCTAGTTGAAAAACCATGAAATATGACTATGAACATGACCCCCTTCTGATTCGGTCACATTTGGGTTCCCCGGGAATCTTAAAGATTCTCTTTTGTAGGTTGATTGAATATCAACTACTCAGATGAAGAAAATGATCTCACCATCACGCTTCTTGCGAAAAACTGAGAAAAATGAGTTTAAAATTGGTCTAGTTCTGAAATTGTCATTTTCAGGCCTCTAGGCAATCTTTCAGATTCACGTAGATTCTTGCATCAAGGTTCCACCTTCATGGTTTTGCCCTCAACATTTTGCTTCTGAAAATTTTGATGCTAATATCAGAAAACCAATCACGTCATCAGTCTCCTCACGAAATTCTAGTTCATTTGACTATAATCTTGACATAATTCTGACTCTGTCAAAAATTGGCTCAAGGGAATCTTAAGGATTCCTCCAAGATTCTTCTGCTCATGGTTCCACCTCGTAGAACTGCGTGCCTTCTCAGGGTTCCACTGTGAATACATGGTTTTGTTCGCTTCTTCTTCCCCTGGGTTAATAAGTGAAATTGGTTTATATACATTATAATTTTTTGGTTGATTACCCAACAAACTAGACTGATGATTTGGTTGGTTGTAGTTTGATTAAAGAATGAGGATGGGTAGTTCTGGGTTCCACACTTGTCGCATCATTATTGGCGTTGGTTGGGAATTTTTTTTTTTTTTAATGTGTTAGTGTCATTATATGGGGTTTCTCGTTGAGTGGGCCGACCAAACTGCTCATGTGGGTTCGATCCCCGCTAGCCCCAAACTACATATGTGACGGTCGTTTCATTCAATCGGGCCACTGCGAGGTCCACCCATTTTCATTATTTTTTTTGTTTTATATAATTACAAATTCAAAAACCCGTCGACAAAATTTTAGGTCACCAGTTTTTTTAAGTAGGCGAAAATTTTTCCCTTTCCAACTGCCAGAAACCATCACCATTAAGTGTCAATTTTTTGCCTCGTTAGTGGCTGCCAAATTTAGTAGACCTCCAGATTTGGCGAGCCTCCAAATTTACTTGGCGCTCTGCCAAATTTAGTTAGTGGGCCTAGTTGACCAAAACTTTGATTGGCCATAACTTTCACATACAATATCAAATTGAGGTGTCATTTGCGTCGTTGGAAATATTGCAATGATATCTTCGATCTAACCCTAGTTTCATTACAATTCAAGGACTTTTAATTTTGAGCTTTTTCAAAGCCACCTTTGATCTTGGAACTACCTGGATCATTCCTCCCCACTTAGGAGCTTTTGGTTCTCCAAAAGCATAAACACAATTTGCAATTTGTTGTACTCCCTCTTTTGCACAATAAGTTCCCTAACATGCCACACTTCCTTCCCCTTCACCTTTGTACTTCAGAACCATAAGTAATAAATTGACACTTGTATCATATGCAAACTTGTAGTACATCTTGCAAAATACATGTTCAATTACATGACCTACCATGACCCAAGAAAATTCCCATACTTGCCAAGAGTTTATAACACACTCTTTGGCTAAGTTTACATCAACATCATAACAAAAACCAATACCCCATTTATCAACAAAAACAGCCAAAAACTATCATTGTGTTGCACTCATAAGTGATGGAAAACACTACATCACTTTTACAAACATCTCACAACATGTGATTTACAAAATGTCGCCAAACTCAACTACTAAAAAAATATACCATTTTCTTAATACAAAGTGAATGGGTCATCTTTCTATAGTTGATTCACTTATTGAACTTCACTGACGTGTTATTTTTCAGGTTTTTTCTGGTTTTTCAGTCATTGCTCTGGATGGAGCTCCCAACATGTGGCTCTCTTATGTCCACTCTTGTTGCAATTGCTGCAAAATTTCTTCTTCCTCCAGACCTGATTTACCTTATTCCTTCCCTGATGTGGAGAGGAGTCTACATGTCTTTTTATCTTCCTTGCTGCCATTCTTTTCCAACACTTGGAAACAACATGGTTAATATACAAGCCACAAAAAGAACATGGTTTTCTATGCAATAATTTCCGCTCTTCATTAACAATATTCTTGTAATCAAAAGGAACATTAGTATAATGATACCTCTTATACCTTGTTTGGTTGTCTTTGGTGCAATCCTAGTGATGAGAGCTTGCCTTGGCCATTATTTTGCAATGTGCACTATCATGGGAAGATTGTGATGTGTTTCCATCATCCTCTTTCCTCGATGGTTTTGGCAATGTATTGGATGCTTTTTTTGCCTTTGAATACTCCACTTTGTAGAAATTCTGACTGTAGATTAATTTGATAATGCAATATAACTAAAGAAAAATACTTTAATCTACTTCTACAATCAAACTTGTGGAAGCTTAATAGATTTGAGCAAGATCAAGCTGAACACATATAACTAGAAAAAGAATCAATGCACATGAAACACATAAGAATACTCAGGGGAAAGCCTCAGCTACAAACCCCACTATCTGTATTATCATACAAGGTGGAAATATCTCAGAATAATACAAAGCCTTAGCTAAAACAACTAACCAACTCTCAGTACAATCCTCCTAGATGCTCACAGGCAAATAAGGCTTCTCACAAACCTTCTCCTCTACCCTCCAAGCCTCTTATTTCCTTGCGCTGTTTCTCCTAGGTGATCCTACTATTACCAAGTGTAACACTGATCACTCACACTGATCTCACACCTTGTAAAACTGCACAATCCTCAAGGAATCTTATTCCCTCTACATGGATGAGTTTCCTTTAAGGAAAACTCATTGCAACTAATAGTAACATGTCCTTGACATTTAGCTCAACTGGGTCTTTCTCTGAATAGACATGCATGAGTTTCTGATGAGAGAATCTTCAGTTATCTGGAGTACACTAGTTGGATGCATGCATGCATTAACTGACTGAACTCACAATTAGTTACTCAAATAGTTTGGAACTAAATTAATTGGACTTAACTCAGTAAATTGAGCTAACTAATTACAACTCAAATACAACTCAATCTTATCTCCTTAATTAAGGGATAATCTCCTTAATTTAAGGGATAACTATTGCATGACTTCACAAAGACTTCTAGCTTGAATTTCTCCAACCAATTAATCCAGCTGGTGAGACTAAATTCAAATTTTAATTCTCAATTTTAACTCAAGGACAAATTAAAATTGGAATATAATGGATTCTATTTTTATCATGTCTTGTTGCTATTTTCAACACTCCCTCTCAACAAGAAAGGAATTCAACTCGATCTTGATCCTGAACCTTTGGAATGTTCTGCATGCAACACTTCTCTCTAGTTTTGTTGCTCCAGCAATCTCCATAAAAAAAAAAAATAAAAAAAATAAAAAAAAAAATCCAACCTGAATCAGAATGATGCCTCTGTCATCAAAGTCTCTAACTGCTATTGCCTTTGTCGACTGAAAAATTTTGCGCTTCTACTGACTCAACCTTTCTGCACTATTGTTAATCCTTCTCTGCGCTCTTTAGTATCTGACTACTCTAGCCTCTGTCACTTTTATCTCTGATTGCATTAATCGCACTGATTCCTCCCGCTACTATGTACTTTGGGCTCCCGTAGCAAGGTATGATCCATGAGATAAAACCTATCAATGAACCCTGCCCAATTTCAGCCTTCTCAGGACTATCACTTCACATTGCCCCACCTCACACCTGGAGGTATGGTTGCATGTGATCCCTCTTCCCACTTGGCTTGAAATTTCCCCCCACTGGAGGTCTTTGCATGAGTGAATGCCTCCACTCGGTCTCCTCTCAGCATCTCCAATTGTGGCTCCTCCACAATTGTCTAAGACTTCTTCTAGGGCTGCATGTTGAGAGGTAATTTACTCTCCCTCTCAACCACCAAGTCTCTAACATTTGCCTTGCTCCTCAGGGCTTTGCATGCATCTTGAACCTCAAGATCATATAGGTTCTTGACTCGTGAACCGATCTGTTTCACCTGTCTCGTGGTGATGTGTCTAAAGAAAACCTTTCCCTTACTGAAGACAACATCGTAGCCTTTGTCCTCCAACATCGCAATCAATACCAAATTCTTCTTCAGTCCAAGCACATACTTCACATTTGTCAAGGTGATAAGAGCACCATGCTTCCTCTGAAAAGAAACTGTGCCCACTCCTGAAACATTATACCTTTCATTGTCACCCATCTCTATGCGCATCTTGAGGTCTTTTTCCTCCAAGGTACTGAATAAAATTTTATCACTGGTCATGTGGAATAAGGCTCCACTGTCAAGAAACCAACCAAAACCCATCATTGATGACACCATGCATGTGATGAGGGTGAAGTCCATTTCGAACTGAGAGGCTAATGCCTCACCTTCCAATCCTTTTGAGGGTCCCTTCTTGGACTTATTCGATGGGCAATTAGTCGCATAATGACCCATATCGTGACAATTTAAAGCATCTCACTTTAGACTTGTGAACCTTCTTCCCTCCATGAGAAGAATTCGACTTGGAATGAGAATCCTTCTCCTTCCCTTTCCTTGCCTTACTTGCTAAGGCCAGATTTTCTTCATCATCCTTGGATGAAGAACCATCTCGTGTGCTCCTCCTAATCTCCTCCTGCATGAGATCCAACCACAGTCGTTCCCAACCCGGCACTTTCTCCCTTCCATTCACAGAGTCCTGGTAGCTATTCCAACTCTTTGGAAGTCCAAGGAGAGCAAGGCTCACCATATCATAATCAACAATAGTTATTCCCACACTGCTAAACTCATCTCTGCAAGTGGTGAGCTTGTTCAGATATGTGGAAATATTATCGCAGTTCTCCATCTTGATTCTTCGAAGTTTATCCTTAAGTGCCAATTTCCTCTAGTCGCTATTGTTCTGGTATAGGTCCTTCAATGTCTTCCACATTGAATATGGAGTATCCTTCCCATGGAGACTCGAGACAATATGGTCTTGAACTCCCCCTAGAAGAATCTGTCTCGCCTTCGCCACACACTTCTTCCATTTAGCCAAATCTTGTGCATTAGTTGCAGCTAGCTTGGGGATTTCTTGATCAATGAAATCCTTAAAACCATTCTCTTCTAATACAGCTTCCATTCTATCTTTCCATGCTATGTAATTGGAGCTGCCTTCCAAGACATACTCGAGTCTCAAGCCATAGCATGCCATTGACCAACCCGAAGTATGAGATGAATTTGATTTGTACCTGCAATCCCGAACTTCAAACTTCAAATTCTCTTCTCTGTATACTGTTCAAAACTCTGATACCATGTAGAAATTCTGATTGTATATTAACCTGAAAATGCAATATAACTAAAGAAAAATACTTTAATCTACTTCTACAATCAAACTTGCGGAAGCTTAATAGATTTGAGCAAGATCAAGCTGAACACATATAACCAGAAGAAGAATCAATGCACATGAAACATAGAAGAATACTCAGGGTAAAGTCTCGGCTAAAAACCCCACTATCTGTATTATCATACATGATGGAAATATCTCAGAATAATACAAAGCCTTAGCTAAAAAAGCTAACCAGCTCTCAGTACAATCCTCTTGGATGCTCACAGGCAAACAAGGCTTCTCACAAACCTTCTCCTCTACCCTCCAAGCCTCTCATTTCCTTGCATTGTTTCTCCTAGGTGATCCTACTGTTACCAAGTGTAACACTGATCACTCACACTGATCTCACACCCTGTAAAACTGTGCAATCCTCAAGGAACCTTATTCCTTCTGCATGGAGGAGTTTCCTTTATAGGAAAACTCATGCAACTAATAGTAACCTGTCCTTGACATTTATCTCAACTGCATCTTTCTATAAATAGACATGCATGAGTTTCTGATGAGAGAATATTCAATTATCTGGAGTACAGTAGTTGGATGCATGTATGCATTAACTGACTGAACTCACAATTAGTTCCTCAAACAATTTGGAACTAATTTAACTGAACTTAACTCAGTAAACTGAGCTAACTAATTACAACTCAAATACAACTCAATCTTATCTCCTTAATTAAGGGATAATATCCTTAATTTAAGGGATAACTGTTGCATGACTTCACAAAGACTTAGCATGAATTTCTCCGACTAATTCATCCAACTTGTGAGACTAAATTCAAATTTTAATTCTCAATTTTAATTCAAGGACAAATTAAAATTGGAATATACTGGATTCTATTTTTATCATTTCTTGTTGCTATTTTCAACACTCTTCAATGTATCTCAATCCTGCGAATCGAGGCATTTTTACAACCTCCAATGGCTTAGTCATTCCTTGGCCATTAACACCAATTCCTCCTCCTTTATACCCCATCTTGGTAAGGAGTCTCATGTTGGTTCTTGAAATGGGTAACTCTATGCTTCCAACAGAAATAACATCATGTGAAATTGAAATTGAAGAATTACCAACATTGTTTACCTCAACATTTTATTTTGAAGCAGATGATGGCGGCTTCGTGAAGCCTTCATTGCACTTCAACTTTTCCAAGGCCTCTTCCATGGCTCGTAATTGGAGCTGCATTCTTTGCTTATCCTCTTCCGCTTCTTGTAGAAGTCTTTTCAATTCAACATTCTTTTCTTGAAGGCTTTCATTGATTTCTTCATTTGAATGATGAGAAGAAGATGAAGATGAATTATATTCACTTGAAGATGGGGATGAAGCATATCCCTCTGCTTTGTCTTTCTCATGTTCCTCTTTTGTCATTTTCTCCTCATAATTTGCATACATTATATCTACCATGCTAGTCATCCTATAGAAGGCCTCGTAGATATATTTGGGATCCTCCATTTTCTTTTCTTGTTGCACGTTTAACCTTTGGTTATCATTCACACTCGTAATTTGCATCAGCAAGAAGACTACTCTGATACCAAACTTGATTCAGATTTTCTCAGCTATCAAAATTAACCAAGATCTTTTACTTATGTGACGTTAGCAGAATTGCATGTGAAAGAGTATGAAAAAACACATGTGCATACTTTAAAGAAGAAGAAACATAAATACAACCATCAAATCAAAGAACACGCACAACTTGATAACAGAGTTCACCAAGTGTGGGTTACGTCTCCGAGCCCGTTGTCAAGAGTGGGGAGTGTTGACAAATCTAGGGCATCAATAGTTGGGTGATTTCTCTACTCATGATAATTGCTTCTGATAGTATTTTTTTCTTCTTGATTACGATCTTCTCTTCTAGAGTTATTATTGTGTTCTTTTCATCAATGCAATTACCAAATCATGAACAATAAAGAGACAAGAGACACAATATATAGGTTGTTAGCTAGCGCCAAAACCTATCACTCTATGAGAGGAAAACCCAAATGAAATTATTCTTATCGAACCTTCAATTGGCGAATACCAAGACCATGACAAAGACCCTTGACACTAGAGTCTTCCCAAGACCAAATCACTAGCCTCATCTTCAATGCTTCTCTTCCTCTTCCACTTCTCGACTTCCTTCAGATTCTAGGCCTCTTCTTGTAGGTCTACAACCCTACAACAGAAACCCTAGATGGTTTTCTCTCCTTGAATGGTCTCCTCAAGAAGGAGACTCCTTTCAATTTTCTTACTCAGCTTCCTTAAGCGATATCCTTTCTCAAACTTAATCACCCTTGTATGAATGCAAACTTCGGTCTTATCCTTGTCTGTTGGGTATGGAGCCTGATTATCTTCTGTATTCAAAGGTATCACTGCATTGGACCCCAGTTCAAAATGGGGCAGCAACGCCGCCTGTAAAATATTCGCTACAGGGGGGTCCAGGGGGGCGGTTGCAACCTTTGGGGAGCCCCCCCCTAGCGGGGGGTTTCGGGGGCAATGCCCCCGAAGCTAAAAACAGATGTAAAATTGCTTTGTAAAAGTATAGTAGTTTCTAGTCAATCTGGGCCGTTCATTAGGCAGATGATCTGATGGTAGAACTTATGTTTAGTTTAGGGTTTTTTTCCCTAGAAGGAAACCCCTCTCTTTGTATGAGGGTATTGTATTTAGGCTGTATAATAGATGTGTATTCTCCAAGCGAGAAATAGAGAGGTTAGACTGTGAGAGAAAACAGAGGATATTACAGCGGATCTGCGGTAGGTTGTGTCACTTCATTTTGCTGGATAATAGAAAGGAAGGACTGGCTGTTTAGGGTGGACGTAGCCCAAACTAGGTGAACCACGTATATATGTGTCTCTCTGGTTTTATGCGTTTTCTGTGTTTATATTTATGCAATATTCTATGTGTTCCATTGCTCTGTAATATATAATAATATAACATTGCCAACTTCAGACCTACAATTTCTCACACGTGTGAGGGTAATTTGGCCCAAAAACAGTCCTCCAATGATGACCCTCTCCTTCGCTTTTTTTCCTTCCTTCCTCACATGCTTTAAGACTCTTTCTATGATGATTTGTGCACTTGATGTTGGAGACGTGCTTCACCGAATTTCTTGCTTCCAAATGAGTCTAAGCATGGGTATATATAGTCGTTGATTCATGACTGTTTAGCCGAAATGATCTTTAGAGTAAGTGGACTTCACCTTTCTTGGATTATCCCTTCATTGTAGGCCAACTTGACGTAGGGTTAGTGACAAGGTCTTGGAGGGTTACTTACAAAGACAAGTGTAACATGCCTTCATTACATGACAATGACTCTTTTATAAGTTTATGACTAGATGATAATATCCCTAAGGGCTCTTAATGGGAGCCTTAACTAAAAATAAAATCTCTTTCTCATGAAACCCATGATGCAAGCATTACAATAATTTTTTTATTATTCTTTACATCTCTTACATAAAATCACAATTACATGTCATTATGAAGATCGAACCTAGTTACACTTTTCGACACTCCCTCTTAACTAGGGAGGTATTCATAATGGTACTTGGTCATTCTCAATCTTAATAATTTCTCATAAGAATAATTAGATTGGTAACCCATTTGTTTAGCGTCATATCATCCAGCATTTTCACATAACAAGGCCTTAAATAACAACTCTATCTCTCCACAAGATTTGAGCTCAATGTTGGCGACACCGATGATTTATAGACACTCTCATCATTGTCTTTCCCGGAACATAACCCACCCAGTTTCTCAGGGTGTGTTCCATCAGGACTATTCTTATCTTGGATTCCCAGTCCTCAAATAATATCGGTCCTCTACGACTATTCTTATCTTGGATTCCCAATCTCATCCTCAAAGAGTATCATATGCCAAATTATTACCCAATCATCCATTTTGTCTTCCCAAGTGAAGAACATAATGATGTTTATATCTCTCCCTCTCAATTAGGGAGGACTTATCTATTCCAATAGAGGAATGTACTCATTCCTACAGAAGGAATGTACCTAAGCTCCCTCTTGGCTTAGGAATTTCCAAGTTTCTTCCAAGTAATAAACTTGTTTCCAGGTCCCCTCTTAATTAGGGACCTACAGTAGGTCCTCAAGTGGAGATGATGGGAAAAATAGCTGCTTGAAGAACTCCTTCCTTCGATGTCATGAATTCCTTCTTCAATATGGAGTCTTCATATTTTAGGACTTCTTCATAGGGCATAGACCATCCATCACTTTCATCCATGAGGCAGTCATGTCATCATTCCTTTCATCAGAAAGTGATCCATAAATCTACATCTGGCCTTGCTTTATGTCATGTTTCCTTCTTCATACTATCTTCTTCAAAAGGATATTACATCCTTCTACATGATCCTTGGGGAATACATTTACAGTTCTTCCTTTGGCAGTCCTGCATAAGCCCATCCAGATACTTGTTCAAAAATGAGAGATGAACACTTCAATCACAACTACCTTTGTGATGGTCTTTCATCATGACATCTTCCTGTAGGTATCAGCATCCTCCATACATGTTGACACATCTCCTAAAGATATGCATTGTCAAGGGTATCCATATTTTCTAGACTTCTATCAGAGTCTTCATATCTTTCTGGGAGATATCATAGTCAAATATTCGTGGTCTTTCAGATGTTGACTACCTTTACCATTGTTGCATATTGTACGATCTCTCCTTCCTTTCTTCACATATTTCATTCCCAGGAGCCTCCAATTAGAGTTCCTCAATTGTAGTTAACCACCTCATACTTCATATGGGGACATATTATGTTGACTTCATCTACTAAATATGTGACCCATGCATTCATGCATCCTATTGAGGCAAGAGATCCTTTCTTTTGATCATGCTATTAAGATAGAGAATTAGTTTATGATATATGCAACCATGTGAAATGACTTCCATAATATCAAATGTAAGCATACATACCTCATCTTTTCTTTATGTCATCCAGACTTCCTGTAGTAGATTCCTTTGAATGAAGAAGCTTCATTCCCTTGATATGCTTCTCTGTTATGTCATCATACCATCATCCCATGAATTCCATAGGTTTGGAATTCTTGATGGAACACTTTCTTCCCCTCATGATTCTTGAGGATCTTGCATAACCTACCCTGTAGATGTTACCTTTTGAATGATGTATGATGAGTCTTTTCCTAGATGACTTCTTCCTTTTTCCATAAGGATCACTTGAGCTTTCAATGAGGTTTCCTACATAGTTGATTGCCATAGATTTTATTCCACACATCCTTCATGTTGCCTATGTCACAAGCTCTTCTAATGCTTCTATCATGATGTCATACTCTAATATGATGCATCCTATCTTATTTACAATTCTTCCTATCTATAATTTGCACAACATAAGAGTACTTTTAGTGAAGGAAATTCTCGTAGTCATTGTAGAGATCTCTTACTTCCTCCTTCTTAGGCTTCTTCGTCTCAAGTTCTTCCACTTCTTTAGTAATATGAGATTCTTCGTTGTTTCTATTGTTATTGTCCCTTTTAAGTTTTGGACAATCTCTTCTATAGTGCCCATATTATTGACATCCATAGCACGACACCTTAGCCATGTTCTTCTCTTTCTTTTGAGGACAAAATTTACCAAACTTTCCCTTTCTTTTTGTCATAGCAGCATATGCTTGATTTTGCTCATTTTATCCTACATCATTTTTTTCCTTTAGTCTTTTTTCTTTGATCTTTCACAATTACCATAGATCCTGGAAAGGGGTGGCTTCTTTCTTTCCATAGATACTTGAAGTGAAGCTGCCCCATTCCTCTAGTAGTGCATTTAATACTACAGTGGTCATTTCTTTGTCAGACATTATTTCACCCAGATCTTGAAGTTGATCTCTTATTTCTGAAATACTCATGAAATATGAGGCTATTCCCTCTTCCTTTGAGATCTTCAATTTGTAGAGTTCTTGCTTTATAGAGATAACTTCACATACAGTACTTACGGATGAAAAACTCTATCAATTTGTCATATATATATTTTTAAGTGTTTAATTTTGATACATATGGGATGAGAGAGTCATTGATGGATTCTATGAGAATCCTTTAGGCCCTCACTTTCCCTTTCATGTATTTAGCAAGTGCTTGAGTATCTTCTTTGGGAGGTTAAGTTATTGACCCCTTTATGTGATCCATGACTTCATTCTAAATAAGGTTTAGGTATGTTCTTTTCTTTCATGAAAGGAAATTTGACAACCCAACTAATTTGTTGCTCTCCTTGCAAAAAGACATTGTGATAGATTCAGATGAATTCATATACTTACTTGAGTAGATGTTTCTTTCTTCACTTGCTTCCTCCTTAATCTTGATAGTGATATAGATAGTAGAAGACTACTTCTTGATAGATTATTTTCTACAAGAGTAATACTCGATTTGTTTGAGAGAGAGATCACTTTGAAAAAGCTTCCACTACTTAGATGATGGATGAGTGATGATCTCGGAATGCTTCTAGGGGTTTTCTGCTTCTTCCTTGATTATGATTCCAAGACTCTTGCTAAAGTAGATCTCTTTGATATAGGGTATGATGCAGATCTTGAACTTTCACTTTGGTATTCTTTGTCTTGCTTTGATCCCTTTCTTGAAACTCGATCCTTGAGTGTCTCCTTGATTAGATACCTCTCCTCAATTTTAGTACCTTAGCTCTCAAACCATGTTGAGAAATCTAGGGCATCAATAGTTAGGTGATTTCTCTACTTATGATAATTGCTTATGATAGTATTTTTACTTCTTGATTACGATATTCTCTTCTAGAGTTATTATTGTGTTCTTTTCATCAAGACAATTACCAAATCATGAACAATAAAGAGACAAGAGACACAGTATATAGGATGTCAGCGAGGGCCAAAACCTCTCACTCTTTGAGAGGAAAACCCAAAATAAATTCTTCTTATAGAACCTTTAATTGACAAATACCAAGACCATGACAAAGACCCTTGACACTAGAGTCCTCCCAAGACCATGTCACTAGCCTCCTCTTCACCGCTGCTCTTCCTCTTCCTCTTCCCGGCTTCCTTTGGATTCTCTACCTCTTCTTGTAGGTCTTCAACCCTACAACATAAAACCTATATGATTTTCGCTCCTTGAATGGTATCCTTAAGAGGGAGACTCCTTTCACTTTTCTTACTCGACTTCCTTGAGCAAGATCCTTTCTCAAACTTAATCACCCTTGTATGACTGCAAACTTCGGTATTATCCTTGCCAACTTCAGACCTACGATTTCTCGCACGTGTGAGGGTAATCTAGCCCAAAAATAGTCCTCCAATAATGACCCTCTCCTTTTCTTTTCTTCCTTCCTTCCTTGCAGGCTTTAAGGCTCTTTCTATGATGATTTTCGCACTTGATGTTGGAGACTCACTTCACCGAAATTATTTCTTCCAAATGAGTCTGAGCATGGGTATATATAATCATTGGTTCATGACTGTTTAGGCCGACATGATATTTAGAGTAAGTCATCTTCACCTTTCTATAATTATCCCTTCATTGTAGGTCGACTTGAGGGAGGGCTAGTGACAAGGTCTTGGAGGGTTTCTTACAAAGACAAGTGTAACATGCCTTCATTACATGACAATGACTCTTTTAGACTTTTATGACTAGATGAAAATATTCATAAGGGCTCTTAATGGTAGCCTTAACTAAAAATAAAATCTCTTGTTCATGAAACCCATGATGCAAGCATTACAATAATTTTATTTTTCTTCTTTACATCTCTTACATAAAATCACAATTACATGTCATTATGAAGACCGAACCTAGTCACACTTTTCAACAGGGGAGTCACTTCATTAATTGCTACAAGATGATGATGAATACATGATGTGTTCTTTGTCAATACAAGGAATAACTCCCTTAACTAGAGGGGCATGTATCTCCACAAGATGCTCTTCTATAAGAATTCTCACTCATAAAATTTATCCTTAAGCATAACAAGATAACAATCTCTCACATAAAGTGGCATACAAGGATCCTCTCTCAAAGTGGCATACATGGATCTCAAAATCAAATCATCATCTCAGCAAAGATGAAAAGAAGGCATGGCATTAGTGCATCTTATAACTCCACTTATGGGGATGGATTGAAAATGCACACCTCTTCTGAAGAAATGGGCTACATGGTTGAATGTTTGGCGAAAAACCATGAAATCTAACTTTAAACTCGACCCCCTTTTGACTCGGTCAAATTGGGGCTCTTTAGGAATCTCAAAGATTCCTCAAATATTCTCTTATGTGGGATAACTGAAATTCAGTTTCTCAAACGAAGAAAATGATCTCACCATCACGTTTCTTGTGAAAAACTAAGAAAAATGAATATAAATTTGGTCTGGTTTTGAAACTATCATTTTTGGGTCTCTAGGGAATCTTTCAGATTCCTACGTTAAGGTTCCACCTTCATGGTTCCGCCCTCAACATTTTTCTTCTGAAAAATCCATTGCTCAGATCAGAAAACTGATCATGCTACCAGACTCCTGGCGAAATTCTAATTCATTTGAGTATAAACTTGACATAATTATGACTCTGTCAAAAATTGGCTCAAGGGAATCTTAAGGATTCCTCCAAGATTCTTTTGCTCATGGTTCCACCTCCTGGAACTGTGTGCCCACTCAGGGTTCCACTATGACTACTTAGTTTCACTCGCTCCTTCCATTCCCCAGGTGAATAAGTGAAACCGACTTATATATATATATATATATATATATATATATATATATATATATATATATATATATATATATAGATTGGTGGATTTCCCAATGAGCTACACTAGTGATTTGGTTGGTTGTGGTTTAATTAAGGAATGAGGATGGGTGGTTCTAGGTTCCACAGTACTCGTTGCACCATACTTCGCATTGGTTGGGAAATAATTTTTGTTTTTTAAATGTGTTGGTGTCATTATATGGGGTCGCCTGTTGGGCGGGTCGGCCAAACCAACTGTGTGGGTTCGATTCCCGCTAGCCCCAAATTACATATGTGATGGTCGTTTCATTCGGTTAGGTTGTGGGTGAGGTCCTTGACCCACTTGTTTATATATTAATATATATATGTCGATGGGGGGTGGTGGGGTTGGTGGCCCGCCACCCATTTTCATTATTATTTTTGTTTTATATAATAACAAATTCAAAAACCTGACGGCGGAATTTTAGGGTCATCAGTTTTTTGAAGTAGGCGACAATTTTGCCCTTTTTGACCGTCGGAAACCATCACCATTAAGTGTCAATTTGTTGCCTCGTTAGTGGCCTCTAAATTTAGTGGACTTCCATATTTGACAAGCCTCCAAATTTAGTTGGCATGTTGCCAAATTTAGCCAGTGGGCCTAGTTGACCCAAATTTTAACTGGCTATAACTTTCACATATGATTTTGGATTGAGGTGTCGTTTGCGCCGTTGGAAAACTTGCGATGAGCTCTTTGATGATCCAGGTGGCTCCAGAGACACACAAGACAAAGAGGTCTTATGAATGCTCGAAAATCAAAGTGTTCAAAATGATGTCGAACTAGGACCAGAGCGTAGATCTCATCGTCCTGATCGTGGCGGTGCAAATGGTTCGTTAAATCGAGTCTGTATGTTTAAGTTAGAAGCAATCAAATTTGGGTTGACTTTTTGTTGATTGGGCAGGCTTAAGGAGGCCACAATTTGGACATAACCCGGCCACCGGATTCCGGCCAACCTAGGCTAGATTTTGGGCGAATTTTTGGCCTCGTTAAAAAGACTCCTATGGCTTAAATTTGAGTTTTCAAAAATGTGCATGTTTGTTTTAAGAATATATATATATATAGATATATATATATATATATATATATATATATATATATATATATATATATATATATATATATATATATATATATATAAAGGGGAGGTGGTGGACCACCACCCCCACCACCCCATGCCTCTCCCTTACCACCATTAACCATATATTAAGGTGAGGCCGGCAGGAGTTGAACCCGCCTGGCCACATGGGCCTACCCCCACCAGGGGGCCCCATAAAAATAATGTGCCCATAATTATTATGTACCATATTAAGGTACCACCACATATAAATGTGCCCACCTCAAATCACTTGATGCGCACCAATGGAAACGGATATGGGGCGGGCCGCCCAATGTGGACCTGACCCCCTTTAAAAAAATAAATTTTGGTTGTTTAAAACCATAATGTGTTAAAAGGGAGGGGCGGGGTTTGACTACCTGACCCCTCCTCAACCATTTGCCAAGTTTAACCAATGCACCAGAACGATTTTCTTGTAAACTTCGCCAACAAAAATTACATAAACCCAGTTTTCTTCAGTGCGCCCAAGGACAGGAGGAGGAACCAGGAGCGGGCACAGATTTCGAGACAGAGGAGGCAGAATGCTGACACACAGTTTGAGGTAACATTTTGCAGGAGACGTGAATTTTCATTTTGTTAGATTTTGACAAATCTTATATGGTTTTAGCACTTCTTGATGCCACGAACACAATGGCATTGTCCATGTCTCCATCAGAGTTCTGCATTTTTCAGCCATTTTCAGTATGAGGTGGAACCATGATTGCTGCAAAAATAGGGAGCGGAACCATGATCCTTGCAATTTTCCTAAGGAGGTAATTTTTCTCCATGTCGGAATATAGTCAAGTTTACAGTCGTTTTTCATGGTTTTCCACAAGGATTGCAATGGTGAAGTCAGATTCACCTTTGGAGTTGCATATTTCCAGTCCACCCATGGAGCAAAATCTTTGAGGAATCTAGGGCGAATCTAAAATATTCCTTGAGCCCCAAATTCTCAACTTCTCAGAATTCAAAAATTTGACAGTCGATTTTGCACTATTTGACGTCACAAATCTGATGGTGCATTCAGATTTTTCATTCTCTCATTCTATTATTCAGCCACTTTTCTAAGTGGAATGCAGGTGTCAACATCCATGTATGAGTAGTCATGCGATTGATGTCGTGAGATCGATGGTCCGAACAACTTCAATAGTTTGACATTTGCTTCTTCAAATGGCCCTTGGTTGTGAGGTATATGCATTGATCATGTACTTCTTTTTCTATGCATTGTGTTGCATAGGTCCTTACTTGATGTTTGATGTGGGATCCTGTTTCTTACTCATTTTCATGATTCCTGCGCGATGTGACACAGAATCATATGTGTGATGTACTTGTTGTCATGATTCGTCATGTTGTGTTTTGAGATCCCTTTGTTGTATGTTGATGGGATACTCCTGTTGTCGTCATGCATGTTTGCATTGAGATCCCTTTATGCCATGTTGGCGGGATAATCATCATGCATGAGTTTTTTGTCATACTGATAGGAGTCTTTTGATTGAGAGTTCCTGTAGTGGAACATATCTTGGAGCCACTCCTGTGTGAGGGCATTTTCCTTGTATGATAGCGACATCACCTCTTATGTACATCACTATTGACAACAGTTAATGCAGCAGCCTACACCATCTTGACACCGGGGCCCAGAGACATAGTCCCTCCTGGATGAACTCCGTTATCAATAGCTTATGTTTTTATGTTGTTGATGATTGACATGTTCCTCTTCTTTACAGCATGCACATGTATTCATTTATGTTCTTTAAAAATGCAATTTAACACATCACGAAAGTAAAAGGTCTTGGAAGGGTCCTTTGTCACACTCAGACCTAGATCAAGTGGTATCAGAGCGGTCTTTGCATTGATGTGAATTGCAGCAAGAACAATGGAACATGTAGCGACAGAGGATGAAAAAGCAATGTACGAGACCATGCTCAACATTTCCAAAAGGGTAGAGATAGTGTATGAAACTCTACAGAAAGAGACAGAGGAAAAGGAGTGATTACAGCTTCAGTTGCAAGCCACGGAAGAGGCCCTGGAAGAACTGAAGCACAACAAACATAATCTTCAAACAGAGAACGTTGAATTGAAGATGCATCTACATGAAGAGAAAGAGGAAAAACAAATTTTTCTATGACAGCTTCAAGCAAAAGACGAGGCCTTGGAAATGCTGCAGCGAGACCCATGTGAGGTAAAAAGTAGTTCTCCATCTTCATGTATGTTTCCTGATGATGATTTTGTCGTTTTTGAAAATCATACCATAGGAATTGGCTCCAAACTATTGAAGAGAATGGGGTATGAAGGAAAAGGCTTGGGCGTTAATGGCTAAGGCATTGTCAACCCCATCAAAGTAGAGGAATTACCGTGTCGAATAGGACTTGGGTATGTCAGAAAGGAAGTTGGGGAATGCGCTGAGATAGCTAGCGAACCACCAACAACAAATGATGAGAAGCCCTCATCAGTTCTTTCCAAATCGACAGAGGAGGTAAAAGATGTTGATTTCCTTTCAGTTTCATCGTCACATAGTATGATTTCTGTTGGAGATGTGGAGATCCCAATTACAGGGAAAAACATGAGGCTCCTTACCAGGACGAGGCACAAGGAGGAAAAAGAACTTGGTGTCAATAACCAAGGCATAACTCAACCATTGGAGGTTATGCAGAGACCTCAATTTGCAGGCTTGAGATACACCAAAGGAGAATGCTCGAAGGTGTTAGATTCATCCGAGACATCGTTGAAATGGTCGAGGAAAGAGAATGATGGGAACACATCCCCATCATCCCATGGTAGTTTCCATTGCAAGGAAAGAGCTGAGCCAAGCTCTCATTGCCATAATGACATCAGAAACAGCAAGGAAAGGTATAACCACTTTCGACATGCGAATGTTCATTTCGATTATAATCATGTTTTTAATGATGAACGTAAAACATGGCATCGAAAAACATGTACCTTTTGTGGATTACATAACCATACATTTTCTAAGTGTTGGAAAAGAATGGCAGCACACAAAAGGATGAGGCATGAAAGACCCTCTCAACAACAGGTAAGGAAACATGTTAAGCAAATCTGGAGGAAGAAAACCTATTGCAGTCATTGCGATAGGAGTGGCCATCAAAGAGCCACTTGTTGGAGGCTCCATTCATAACAACGCCTTAAAGACAAAGTGTCAGTGCATGAACCAGGTGAAATGATTGTCCGACAAAAAAAATCGTCACAAGGAGGCGACCCATTCACCTTGATAAGTGAAAAATGTTTCTAGATATGTTAGTGTTTCATGGTCGTTCTTTTGTAAATCATTTGTTGCATTTTAAAATGTAAAATTGATGATGTGTTTTCCATCACTTGTTCAGTAACAATGATGTCTGGTCTTATTTTGTGTCGCATGTTGAACTATGAAAGTGATGTCGTGTTTCCATCACTTGTCAAAGAAAAACAATAGTGTTTGGCCTTATTTTTGTAAATCATGTGTTGCAGTGATGATGTGTTTTCCATCACTTGTTGAAGTAACAATGATGTGTTGGCCTTGTTTTCGTAGCTTGGGTATTGCGTTCATCTTGTTGTAAACTTGACCACCGAGTATGTGTTATAAACTCGTGGTAAGTGTGGGACGTTTGGGTCATTAGTTGGTCATGAAAGTCAAGCATGTAATTTTCAAAACAATGTACGACAGGTTGTAGAGGTTGCAGGTGTCGGCTCATCGCTTAAGGCTCCAAAGAACAAAGGTGAAGGAGATGGAAGCGAGGCCTTTTCAGGATGCTTGTGATGTAGACAAGGTACAGAGAAAGTTGCAGATTATTTTTCATGCTTTTGGAGGACCAAAAGCTCCTTAGTGGGGAGGATTGATCCAGGTAGCTCCAGAGACACACAAGACAAAGAGGGCTTATGAACGCTCGAAAATCAAAGTGTTTAGAATGATGTTGAACTAGTACCAGAGCGTACATCTCATCATCCTGATCGCGGCGATGCAAACGGTTCGTCAAACCGAGTCCGTATGTGAAAGTTAGAAGCAGTCAAAGTTGGGTTGACTTTTCGCTGATTGGGCGGGCTTAAGGAGGCCACAATTTGGACAGAACCTAGCCACCGGATTCCGGCCAACCTGGGCCGGATTTCGGGTGAATTTATGGCCTCGTTAAAAAGACTCCCACAGCTTAAATTCGAATTTTCAAAAATGTGCATATATATATATATATATATATATATATATATATATATATATATATATATATATATATATATATATCTATATATATATATATATATATATCTATATATATATATATATATATATATATCAAAGGGGAGGTGTTGGGCCACCACCCCCAGCACCCCACGCATCTCCCTTACCACATTTAACCATATATTAAGGTGAGTCCGATGGGAGTTGAACCCGCCTGGCCACATGGGCCGACCCCCACCGGGTGGCCCCATAAATATAATGCCCCCATAACATATAAATGCGCCCACCTCAAATCACTTGATGCGCGCCAATGGAAATGGATATGGAGCGGGCCACCAAATGTGGACCTGACCCCCTTTAAGAAAATAAATTTTGGTTGTTTAAAACCATAATGTGTTAAAAGGGAGGGGCGGGGTTTGACCACCCGACCCCTCCTCAACCATTTCCCATGTTTAACCAATGCACCAAAACGGTTTTCTTGTAAACTCCAACAACAAAAATTACATAAACCCAGTTTTCTTCAATGCGCCCAAGGACAGGAGGAGGAACCAAGAGCGAGCACGGATTTCGAGACAGAGGAGGCAAAATCTTGGCACATAGTTCGAGGCAGCATTGTGCAAGAGAGGTGAATTTTCACTTTGTCAGATTTTGACAAATCTTATATGGTTTCAGCACTTCTCGACACCACAAACACAATGGCATTGTCCGTGTCTCCATCAGAGTTCTGCATTTTTCGGCCATTTTCAATATGAGGGTGGAACCATGATCGCTGCAAAAACAGGGAGCGGAACCATGATCCTTACAATTTTCTTGAGGAGGTAATTTTTCGCCATGTCGGAATATAGTCAAGTTTACAATCATTTTTCATGGTTTTCCGCAAGGATCGCAATGGAAAAGTCAAATTCACCTTTGGAGTTGCAGATTTCTAGTCCACCCATGGAGTAGAATCTTTGAGGAATCTATGGGGAATCTAAAAGATTCCTTGAACCCTAGATTCTCTACTTCTCATAATTCAAAAATTGGACAGTCGATTTTGCACTATTCGACGTCACAAATTTGATGGTGTGTTCATATTTCTCATTCTCTCATTCTATTCTTTAGCCACTTTTCTAAGTGGAATGCAGGTGTCAACATCCATGTGCGAGTAGTCATGCGATTGATGCTGTGAGATCGATGGTCTGAACAGC
The DNA here is from genome assembly GCA_031772625.1 of Pinus tabuliformis. NCBI lineage: Eukaryota > Viridiplantae > Streptophyta > Pinopsida > Pinales > Pinaceae > Pinus > Pinus tabuliformis. The sequence continues at coordinate 592,914,627 of CM062804.1, forward strand.
TTCAGTAGTTTGACATCCGCTTCTTCAGATGGCCCTTGGTTGTGAGGTTTATGCAGTGATCATGTACTTCTTTTGCTATGCATTGTGTTGCACAGATCCTAGCTTAATGTTTGATGTGGAATCCTGTTTCTTACTCATTTTCATGATTCCTGCTTGATGTGACATGGAATCATATGCGTGATGTACTTGTTGTCATGATTCATCATGTTGTGTTTTGAGAACCCTTTGTTGTATGTTGATGGGATACTCATGTTGTCGTCATGCATGTTTGCATTGAGATCCCTTTATGCCATGTTGGCGAGATAATCATCATGCATGAGTTTTGTGTCATACTGATAGGAGTCTTTTGACTAAGAGTTCCAGTGGTGGAACATATCTTGGAGCCACTCCCGCGTGAGGGCCTTTTCCTTATATGATAGTGACATCACCTCTTATGTACATCACTGTTGACAACACTTAATGCAGCGGCCTACACCATCTTGACATCGGGGCTCCGAGACTTAGTCCCTCATGGACGAACTCCGTTATCAACAACTTATGTTTTTATGTTGCTGATGATTGACATGTTCCTCTTATTTACGACGTGCACATGTATGCATTTATGTTCTTTAAAAATGCAATTTAACACATCACGAAAGTAAAAGGTCTTGGAAGGGTCCTTTGTCACACCTGAACCTGGATCATTCGATCTGACCTTGGTTTCATTTCAATCCAAGGACTTTTATTTTTGAGCTTTTCCAAAGCCACCTTTGACCTTAGAGCCACCTGGATCATTGATCAATATAAGTGTGACACATATATTATATAGGGAACACTAGATGTTTCTCTTGTAGATCTATAGGTGTAATGTCATCATATTTTTTAGTGTGTGTAAAATTAACTATGTTTCAGGCTTATAAGACTAGCACATTAAAGAGAGTCAACATAAATAGAAGGAGAGACATGAGATGTAAATATGATATTATGTTCGTACATGTCCCTCCTAGTTCATAAATTTTTTATATCTTTCAATGATCTCTATATATGTTTTTTATTGTGTTGTAAAACTCTATTAGAGTATGTAAAGTGGTTAAGAGAATGTCATATAACATTGTAGTAGTTTTTTGAGGTGTTTGATAAGGATAACAAAATATATTATGTCGATGTATTAGAATCAAATTTATTTCCGCAAGAATACAATGTTATGGAGTACTTATTGATTATTTTTGTTATGAATGTAGAGGTTTGGGAATGTTTTGGTTTGTGAATCTACTAGAGAGATGTGTAGATAATTATGGATCCATTGATCTAATAGTACCCATATATATTCAATTTGGGGTGTGAGTCCCAAACAAAAGAGAGGCACCACAAAGTGAAAGTACTTAGGGTAGACCCTCATGGCAAGCGACCACGGGAGAACCAATGAAAAGGAGGTGGTTAGTCATTGATGAGTTGGAATAATTAAGGAGGATGGTTGCAAAGTAAAACATATAGTTCATGGTAATTGAGTAGCATTGGAGCATAGAACATCATGTTAGAGATGCAAGCAATGTAAGCTATAGTTACATGTGAAATGCATGCACAATGTTTAGTGAGAGGTATGTTGTGCATTTTTATAGTTGTTGAGGATCTAATAAGTTTCCATATTAATTGAAGACATCACATGGATATGGTTAAAATTGCATCCAATTTTGTTAATTTGGACTTATTTCTAGACTAAATTGGATTAATAATAAGGTTAAATGACATTTCCATAATATTTGATACTATACTACAAAGTTACCTCAAACGGGTATTTTTTTATAATACCAAACCTCATAGAAATGTGACTTAGCTATATTAAAAATCCAATTTAGACTAAAAATGCATCCAAATTTAATGAAATTGTTGAAAGGGTCTCTTGAAAAGAGTGTGAATGGACCATGTAATACTCAAAGTGGTGGCATGTGATATGCCATTGAGGACTATAGATGCTAAAACTGTGAAATGGGTCTCCATGAGACATTCTATTGTGTAAAATAGATTCGGGATTATGGGAAATTATGTTATTGAAGTCATTGAAAGCATATTTAGATTATTGGATCTATTACACATTGGTATAAATATAATGGTAGTGAAAATTATCTTTAAGTTAGAAATTAACAAGCATATTGAGCTTAGCTAACTCAATATGTGAATGTAGTTGTTTTGTTAGATTTCACAACTGTTACAAATGATAGGTGAAGTATGAAGCTCCAAGGTGAAGATTGAAACATGCCAAAGATGTTGACAAAGACACCAAATATGTGCATGACTCCAAAAAAATATATAGGTAGAATCATTTTGTTATATGTTTTACCCTCTCTTGATATTTGTAACCCTGCTTGGAAAAACTGGATGATGTAAATCATTCCTAAGTCTTCTTGATATCACATGTTGTCACTAAAAGAAAAATACAATTACATCTTCTATCTCCCTTGATTGTTCCTTTTTGAGAGGTTGTTTGATGAGTGTGGCATCATTAAGACCTCATCTTGATAGGGGTATTGTTTGTAGGACTGGCGCATATACATCCCATATGTAGACTATTCTATTAGAGAATTGTTAAGAACCATGGTTGGGTACCTAGGTGTCTTGGTAGATGAAATTTTTTTAATAGAATGGCAAATTGTTCAATGTCCACTATGAGGTTGAAGTCAAGTCTTGGAGTATGACAAGTTCCCAATCAATCTGTGTAACACTGCTAGTGTTCAACCCAAAGGCGCAAGTGGTTCCTAGTAGGTATGTTGTTCAAGATGAAAATGCTACGAGTGAATTTTAATGAAATAGCATGGATACTTTGGTTGAGATATGAAACCAAGTTGCATGGGTGAATAACCATTAGTTGATTATTGTGGTAGTGAAAGATGTAGTGAAGTTGCATTTTTCTTCCTAGGAAACCCAAGTGTTGATGGCAAACAATTCTTAATTAGAATGATGAGATCACAACAAGAGGATGATGATTTTACTCTTAATGCAATATATATTTTTGGAGTTTAGTCATAAACAATGATGGGATAGTTCTAGTGCTGGTGTCATATATTGTTTGATGATGGAAAAACAAGGTAAAGTTTTTGTTGTGTTTGTAGGAAGTCGAGGATGATACATGTAGATTCTATGTAGTAGTCTTTGAAGTTTTTGGGCTTACATTTTACCTAGAGTATGTACCTTGGAGGAGTATCATAATGGTACCTAGTTCATATTATAAAAACTTATATCTAGTGCTTTTATGAGATAGAGTATGTAAATAATATGTACCTCTGTAGATGTACTAAGTAACATGTAAAGGGCATATCAATGTAATCCCTAGTTATGCATGCATACCCTTTTTCCATGTGTCTTTAATGATTTGTGTAACTTGCTCAGTATAATGCAAAACCTATGTTCTAAAGTTGCTAATGTTTGGAGTGAGTAGTGTTGGTTGAATTCTCTCTGAGTAGATTATGTTGGTTGTAGCCTCTAGGATGTCTAATAGGCCTAGAAACTTGAAGTTTTATGTACATTCATGGGGCGTTCATCAAGAAGTTGAATGAACCATGTACCTAAGGAACATCTTACTAAAGTAACAATAGTAGCAATGAGGTACCCATGTTCTAGTGGATGGTTGTACCTTTATATGGACATTGGTAGTTTGATAATGTCTGCATGATCAAGGTACATGGTGCAAGTGCCAAGTTGGGCCATATATAGAATTTGTTGATCAGTAATTCCTTCAATTCATATTGTAGCATTTGATGCAATTGGCTAGTGAAAGATGACAGTGAAGGTCTGTTGGAAATAATACTGAGAGGGGGGGTGAATCAGTATTATCAGATCAGATAAAACTTTTCAATTTTATACTCAGATTCATACACGCAGCTTCAGTTAAGGATATCAGCATATATACGCGACTTTGTTAAGGGCAACTAGCGTATATGCAGTAATCTTATGATTCAGTTAGCTTATCTTCAGTAAATGCATCAGAACATTATTAACCATATTAACAGTAAACAGGGGCAGTATAACAGAACGGATCATCACACATAAAGCACACACATGAACACCATGATATAAGGTGGAAACCCAATGTGGGTGAAAACCACCTGCTGCAATTTGTTTCTATCTTCCTTTAATAAGAAACTTCTTTTACAATGTACTGGTGCAGTGCTTTACCAGCACGCAGGCTACAACCTGCAGAGGGCTACAACCCTCATAGCTCTTGTACTAGCCGATCCATTTACTAGTACGTAGGTGCCTACCTACAGAAGGCTACAACCTTCACTCGTTTTCCAGCTGCTCCTGGAAGGGAGCTACAACCCCCTGGCTCTTGTACTGGCTGATATGTTTACCAGTACGTAGGTGCCGGCCTATGATCTTCTCGGGACCACGTTTCATACATTTTCATACTGGATCCATAAGACAATCATCATTGTAGTACAACCTGCATCATCAATCACTGAAACACCCAATACTGAATCACTGAAACCCTGTCAAGAACACAGACAACATAACAACAACCAGATCCAACTCCATCTTCATACTTCACATTGTATACGCTACTTCGACGAACCCAACCTGCGTGTATACGCTCTTTTACCAAAACCAACCTGCGTACAGATCTGCAAATTCAAGCTTAAAACTCCGCAGCTATATCAGACATCAAAACATACCCAGATAAACAAGCGTCAGTAGATCTAGTCTGTCCACAGTCAACCCATATGAAGATAATTATTCCAAGCCTTGAGATCTCGTTCCATCATCCTCCACATGAGTGAAACCTTGGTTCAGATCACCAACCCATAACCAGCATTTGGATCTCACACTTCCTTAGATCTTCATCACTCACACATTTACTCTTTGGCCTAATGATCTTTCTCCTTATATAGCTTTAGGCCCTTCACAATACCACGGTCCAAAACCATAGTAACCCAATACCATCAACTCAATAATAGGGATCAACACGTCTGTCAAGACTCCATGGTCCAAAACCATAGGCACAAATTCCAAGGACTAACTACCACGGACCAAAAGTAAGCTTTCCGACATGTACGCTCTTTTCCGTTCATGAAACTGCGTGTATACCCTACTTGGTATATAGCGAACCTGCGTACACGCGACTTGGTATATAGTGAACCAGCGTGTATACGCGACTTGGGCTTAATGAACCTGCGTGTATGAACTTTCTTGGCCTGCTGTACTAAGATCTGTCCTCTGATTAAGTTGCCATCACCTGTACCTGTCTCTGAGTGAGTTGCCATCAAGGACAACACTTGTATCATAATGCCAACAATCTCCCCCTTTGGACTTGATGGCAACCACTACACCAAGTCACTCTCCCCCTTTGACATCAAGGGCAAAGGGCGGACCAAGATATTCTCTTCTTTGGTATACCTTCTGCTGTCCATACTCCCCCTGAGTACCTGCTGAAATCTCCAAATGTGCTCCCCCTTTGTGTATGCCAAAGTGTACCAATCTATCCATCCTGCTCTTGCTGAATTGTGTTGTTCATGCTCCCCTTGACTGTAGGCAAGCTCTGCAAAAGATGTTCTTCAAGAAGAACAAAGACTTATACATCATAGAAGACCTTCCTATCACCAAAAGACTCAATACATACATTCATCACCCAACCTAGTGGGGATATACCAATATTGACTCATCCACCTAACCATGTGGAGATACATTAAGAGTTTACTCATGATAAGACATGAACATTACATCATTCATCCCAGGCATAGTGGGGAAACCAACATAGGTCGTTACATGACCTTGACATCATAAAAGAGATATCACAAAAGAGATACATGACATAGTGATGAAATATCTAGACCAAGACTTATGAAAGCCACCAGCAGCATCATGATCTGTACCATAAGCATCAGCCTGCAATACCATTCCTTTGATCAAACAGCAAGATGTATCATTTAGCTTCATAGACTTTAACAACAACTTCTAACCATAATGCCAACAATGCATTATTTGAAGTGTATGCTCCCCCTAAGCCTGTGCCATCTGTAGTTAGATCTGATCATGCATACATCAGTAATAAGCATCAAGATCTCATCATCATCAAGTTAGGATTAAACACTTCTAACATCTTACAAGTATCAAAACATTTCCAAACATCCTCAGCAGACTGTAATCGTTAACCAAGAGAGCAGATATTGGACTGAATCATATCAGACCCCTTTTCTGAGTCTGTCCCCACTGCTTTTCTTCAGACTGACATATACGCGATTTTGCAGTGTGAAACTCGCGTATATACGCGGCTTCCCTTCATTAAACTTGCGTATGAGAGTTAGAACACTGAAGTTTTACACCTTCAGCTCCCCCTGAGTCTGTTATGTCTGTGCTGTGCTGAGTACCCTGTGTTGTGCCACATCTTTCTGACTGAACTTCCTTCTTCTTCCATATCTTCAAGCATGTTGATGATTTCTTCTTATCATGAGCTTTGTTCATGCAATCTTTTGCTCTATGTCCAAACTTGTTACATGCATAGCATCTTACATGTTTCATATTCCTCCTATAGCAATCAGCAGCTTTGTGGCCAAACATATTGCAAGAAAAGCAACATCCATTAAAGTACCTTGAATGTGATGATCTTTCTGCATGATGGTCTTGAAACCTTCTTCTTCTACATATGGCTGCAACATGTCCAAGATTATGACATACATGGAATTCAACATTATTCATGGGAGGAGTAAAAGATTTTCTTTGAGGAGTCTCTTTCCTTGATTGTTGATGGGGTTGTCCTTTCATCTCCTTGTAGAGCCTTTCAGATTTTGCATTAGAGTTTCTTGTCTTACTTTTTGAACCAGATTCACCTTCAATAGACTCATGAAAACCAAGACCAGTTTTTATAGCAGGGGACCTTTGACTACTAAGAATATCATCCAAGATCTTAGTACTATCTTGAAATCGTAATAGTTTATCTTTTTCTTCTAATTTACTTTTCAAGATATTTACCTCAACTTGATGTTGTTCTTCTTTTTCCAGACATTGCTTCTTCAAGGTCTCTTCAGCTTTCCTTCCTTCATCCAGCTGATGCCTTAGTTTGAGGATCTCGTTTTCTTGCTCTTTATTCAGCGCTAGCAGCATTTGTCAAATTCTAGAGGCACATTCCAACTGATCTTCTAATCTGATGATTTCTTCATTGAGGGCATTCTCCCTTTTGCTAGGTAGATCTTGCTGATCTATGATTTGATCTGATGCTTCATTTGCTTGTCCATCTTCAATCTGAGGTGATTCAGGATCTGAATACTTGCTTCCACTCAACTGCAGGTTGTCATTGTTCCTTTGAGCTGTCTTCTTCTTCTGACGCGCTTTCTTCCCCATTGTTCTATGAATCTCCTTCAAGCGATCAAGCTTATCTGAAGGACCTGCTCTGATACCAATTGTTGGAAATAATACTGAGAGGGGGGGTGAATCAGTATTATCAGATCAGATAAAACTTTTCAATTTTATACTCAGATTCATACACCCAGCTTCAGTTAAGGATATCAGCGTATATACGCGACTTTGTTAAGGGCAACTAGCGTATATGTAGTAATCTTATGATTCAGTTAGCTTATCTTCAGTAAATGCATCAGAACATTATTAACCATATTAACAGTAAACAGGTGCAGTATAACAGAACATATCATCACACATAAAGCACACACATGAACACCATGATATAAGGTGGAAACCCAATGTGGGTGAAAACCACCTGCTGCAATTTGTTTCTATCTTCCTTTAATAAGAAACTTCTTTTACAATGTACTGGTGCAGTCCTTTACCAGCACGCAGGCTACAACCTGCAGAGGGCTACAACCCTCATAGCTCTTGTACTAGCCGATCCATTTACTAGTACGTAGGTGCCTACCTACAGAAGGCTACAACCTTCACTCGTTTTCCAGCTGCTCCTGGAAGGGAGCTACAACCCCCTGGCTCTTGTACTGGCTGATATGTTTACCAGTACGTAGGTGCCAGCCTACGATCTTCCCGGGACCACGTTTCATACATTTTCATACTGGATGCATAAGACAATCATCATTGTAGTACAACCTGCATCATCAATCATTGAAACACCCAATACTGAATCACTGAAACCCTGTCAAGAACACAGACAACATAACAACAACCAGATCCAACTCCATCTTCATACTTCACATTGTATACGCTACTTCGACGAACCCAACCTGCGTGTATACGCTCTTTTACCAAAACCAACCTGCGTACAGATCTGCAAATTCAAGCTTAAAACTCTGCAGCTATATCAGACATCAAAACATACCCAGATAAACAAGCGTCAGTAGATCTAGTCTGTCCACAGTCAACCCATATGAAGATAATTATTCCAAGCCTTGAGATCTCGTTCCATCATCCTCCACATGAGTGAAACCTTGGTTCAGATCACCAACCCATAACCAGCATTTGGATCTCACACTTCCTCAGATCTTCATCACTCACACATTTACTCTTTGGCCTAATGATCTTTCTCCTTATATAGCTTTAGGCCCTTTACAATACCACGGTCCAAAACCATAGTAACCCAATACCATCAACTCAATACTAGGGATCAACACGTCTGTCGAGACTCCATGGTCCAAAACCATAGGCACAAATTCCAAGGACTAACTACCACGAACCAAAAGTAAGCTTTCCGACATGTACGCTCTTTTCCGTTCATGAAACTGCGTGTATACCCTACTTGGTATATAGCGAACCTGCGTACACGCGACTTGGTATATAATGAACCAGCGTGTATACGCGACTTGGGCTTAATGAACCTGCGTGTATGAACTTTCTTGGCCTGCTGTACTAAGATCTGTCCTCTGATTAAGTTGCCATCACCTGTACCTGTCTCTGAGTGAGTTGCCATCAAGGACAACACTTGTATCATAATGCCAACAAGGTCTAGCTTGATAGAGATTAAGACAAGACTACTTATTAAGAGGTTATTGAAATTATTAACTCCTACCTGTGTTATAAAATAATGTGTGATCATATGAGAAGGTTGTGGTTTGTTATTGCATTGGCCATTTCATGTAGAGTTTGTCTATGTGATTAGTGTACTCAGAATTTTTAAGAGATTGTTAGTTGGATGTGAAAATATTCCTTCCAACTAGTTTATTTTTAAGTTTGTTTGTATTTGATATATTCTCTCAAATATTATATTTTCTTCCATTAAAAATATCTTTAAAAAGATTCATTCCATATGATTTATTTTTTAAGATATTGTGTGGGTAAGATCTTCTCAAAAATAGTTTTTTTGTTTGTTTGTTTTTTTTTTAAATATCATTTTAAGTTAGTGTGTCATTGATATTTTTTCATGAGAAATATATTTGTATTCCATTCAAGGAATATCAGTCCTCAAGGGAAGAGGAATACACATGGTTCAGTCCTAAGTTATTGTGTTGTTGAGATATCCTCTCAAATGGTATGTTTTTTCCTCCCCTCCATCATAAATATATTTTTGATTTAGTTTGTCGTGTATATTTTTGATGAGAAATATCTTTATATTCCATATGAAGAATATACATGTTTCAATCCTCAAGGGAAGATAAATATACATGCTTTAGTCCTCAAGGGAATACAGCGAAACTTAAGCCATTACAAGAAATACACATTTATGAGCTTAACATGTCACATGTAGTAATTGCGCCTAGGTGGGGAAATAACAATATTTCTCCCAACCAAGCAAGTTAAACTCAATTGATATTCTTTCAAATAGTTATTAGCATAATAAGATAGTTTCTATCTTAAGACGAACTTTCGCATATTAATTTGTGCACTATAACATTGTTAAATATATTATTCACATAATTTTGATATGTAGAATCCATGCTTATTCTCTTATTTGTTAACATTTCCATAAGCTATACAATAATTATCTATTATTATAATTATATTATGGTAAATTACCCTGAGTATAATGATTAAATTATTTTTAAAATTTCATTTTTCCTTGCATCCTTCATGATTTTATATCCCAAATACCTCTGGCCAAAAAAACTTTTCCCCTTGTCGTTTTGTTGAATAGTGGCTTATGGTGGTCTAAAATAGAATTACCACTTAAATTAAGATAGTTTATGTTATTATACATAACTCATCATAGCATAAATGATTATTCGTAGTTAAAAGTCATAATAAAATGAGTGTAACTAAAGATTAATAAATGAGAAACCCAAATAAAAAATAATTGACAATCATTAAATAATACAATAATTATATACCATATTCCATTATGGTAGAGTATTGTAGATATTAATAATTTGATTAATTATTTTCCAAAATTCATTGTGTATTTACTCCTTTTGTTGAATAGTGCCTCGTGGTTGTTTTAAAAAAGGATCATCACTTGGACTGAAATAATTAAACAGATATATTTGAACATAGTATAAATGAATGTTGGAGGTTAAAAGTATTCATGAAATATTGTAATAAAAGATTAATTATAGAGAGTTCCGAATAATTTAAATTAAAAATAATTGGAAAACAATAAAAATTAATTTTTGATAAGTATTAAATATTATTTTTATTTTAACTTTAATTTTTTATTATTATTTAAATCTGAAGCAATGACAACATTTCAAAATGACACTAATATATAAGATGTATAGGATATCAAATGATACATCAATTTACTCAATATTAAATCTTAATAGTTGTCCAATAAAAGACATAAAATTGAATAGCCAATACAAATTGACATCAAATATTTATAAAATATCATGATGATTAGTGATTTATAAAGATCAATCTAGCAGTAAGTTATTGATTCCCTCATCCCCTTTTATGGGAAAAGGTAAGGGCTCATTTTCCACTAAAACTAAAAGAGACTGCAATGTTAGTGTGACATCCATAATTGGTACCCTAGTATGAATTTGTATAGAAGTTGGTGATGGGGGTGTTTCCTCTATCTGAACACCCTCCCATTGGGCCAACTCCTCCCCACAAATAGAGGTGGGTCATCTAGATCCCCCCTACTCCATGCACATTCTTGGGCTACTCCTCTATCTAACCACAAAGTTGCCTCATCCATAACAGGGCTCTCATACTCCATCCTCTACTCTGTCAAGGTGTCAATGCTTTCTAAGGAAATCTGATCCACATCAAGTGCATGTTCACACTACTTCACCCATAGTGGGATATTGGAGTGGACATAAGCCAGATCATTGAGATATTGATACTCTAACTTGTTAGACAATCATACTAAATCTAGTAAGTCTTAGCTCTCGAGGGTCATTAAAAATTGTAATTGTTAACATGTCCCTTTTTATGTGTATTTTTTCAAGTACACTCCAACTACGCTTTGCAACTAGAAGTGCCATAGGTTTGATTAAGCACTCAAACCACACATTTCCTAAATTTGATGCGTGCCATTATTTCTCCATTAGATGTCTACAATAAGAAAAAGAGAAAATACTTATATTATATTACATTTCAATCTAGTAATAACCCAAACACAAGTGATGAAATAAATAAAAGCTCTAAATAAAATTCAAAGTTAATATTGATTGGCATTAAAGTATTCATTTTTTAGACATTAGCGTCAAATCCAAATAATCTAGTGAGGTTCCTACATAGTTAGATTTCTCTATTAATGATTGTGTGGTCATTTGCAAGGGGGCTATTCTTTGAAGACATTTATGGAACTCTTCCATAACCTCACTATCAAAATCAAAACTACATGGATAAGAAAAAGATGGGGTTAAGGACAAGTGCTGTTGCACGAATAGGACAATGGTGCATCCCCTTTCATTAGTGGTCAATCTTCTTCCAAAGCGTTAGTTGTTTGTTAAGTTCATCATCCCTCACATATGTTACATCATAGAAAGAATTGATAACTTCTTTGACCCTATCCATGACCTCATACAAGAAGTTCATTGTGGGCTTTTCCCAATCAACCAAGCAAATAACCTTTACCAATGTTTCATTAATTGTGTACACTTTCTCCACTATGCATAGAAGCCATCTTGGTTTGTGACTCTAGTGTGCTATCTTGTTTTGTGCTATATGCACAATTACACCACTCATAAAAAAGGAACATCTTCTTCAACTCTAGTTCGAAACAATGAAGAGATGAAAGGGAAATGAATTGATGGAAAAATGTGTAATGCTAAGGTGCAACAACTCGTTGTTGGCTCTGAATTTATGAGACAAAGGACAAATACATGGTTTTATATGTATTTGGTGATGCTCTTGCCTTGATTAATGGTTTCCTTAATAAATGGTTTTATAAAAAATTATGAATTGGTGGTAACATGTGTAATGCTAAAAGGTGCAACTAACTCCTTGTTCCTTGTGAATTTATGAGACTTAAGGACAAATACATAGTTTTATATGTACTTGGTGATGCTCTTTCCTTGATCAATGGTTGCCTTAACAAATGTGAGTTTGTCGATATCCTGAAGCATCAAACAGATGTAATGGGAAACACATGGAGTCAAACACGATGTGGCGTGCCTCTCCATTTGCAACTTGTTGAAAACCACATAATTAGTTGCATTACCAATGACTGCACCACATGCAACATGCCTACCTCTTTGACAAATTCATCCAATAATTCACATATCAAAGCTGCATCTTTAATATGTTCCAATGCATTAACACATTTCATAAACAATGTGCCCTTAGAACAACTTACCAAAAACTTAAGGAGGACATTTCCCTTCCCATTTATTGAACCATTGGACATAATTGTGCATCTAATGCAATCCCTTGAATATTTTAGCTCCTTCAATTGACTCCCAATATTGGTCCCTTGAATATTTTAGCTCCTTCAATTGACTCCCAATATTGGTCTTTTCATGTTGAAGGAGTGGCCTTCACAACTTGCAATAGATGGGGGCTCAAGCCAACAATAGTAGTAGTATCCAAAATACCCTACTAGAATAGATTGGTACTAGCAATGGTCAAAGGGATGTTGCTCCAAAAAGATATCTTGCCATAACCTTGTCTGCTTCTTCTTCCTCTTTTTGCAAACAATGATTTAATGGAAAGCTTTGACCCCTATTGGCCTCCTCAGTAATGAAAGATGAGGTCCTCGTGAAGTCCCTCTCACTTCTCCAATCCCAAATATGCTTGTGGTTCCAAAGGATCTAGTTATTCCTCCAACAACAATTTCAAGTTTTCGAGTCGCTATATTGGCTTTTTTTCTCTCTCCATCTCATGGATAACCTCATGGTAAGCATTGGCCATTTTGGAAGATGTGTTTCACAATCGACAACATCATGCCTTAGAGATTTTACGAAATTGGGATTTCAAGCAATAAGCCCTCCATTTAATTTTGCTCCGCCTCACTCAATTTCATTTTTGTTTATCCCACCCTCATGTTCACCATCTTGACAATATTAGTAGAAAGCCTTCAACATATTGGCAAGGAAATGATCAACTTCAAACCTAGCGCCCAAAACAAAAATAAGTCAATGTACTTCTAAAAATCATTCTATAATTCATGAAAACATGATAACAAGAGGAAGTAGTATGCACTCTACACCCTTGCATATTGAAAGAAAAATGGAGTGTTATGTTGATTAACACATACCTGGAAAATTAAACTGTGGGCAGCAATCAATCCCTTCCTTACTCCGAGGAAAAATCTTTGATGATTAGTGTTGATTAATCTTTTCAACCTAGGGTTGATTAATCTTTTCAACCTTGTGATCGTGATCAATCCCTATTAATTCAATTAAATGGAGAGTATTTCATCTTTGGTATTTAGAGATTCATGTACATGAACCACTATCATTAGTTGCCAAGTTTCTTGAGAAGAGAAAACATATGCTTTCAAGTGCCGATTAATCATTCACTTTACTCAGTCTAGTTATCGTTTGTAATTAGCTTCGAAACTCCACTTCTAAACGATACCCATGTTGGCATTTGTAGCTCAGTATTTACCATTATATCATGGCAGGAATATACTTGTTGCTAATGGTGACGAGACCTGAAACCTGCTTTCCGTTAACTTTCCACATTGTCGATGTACGAAAAGCTGATGTTCTGCGATAATGATTATCTGCTGTCGGATACATTTTCTTCTCTGAAATCAATTACCTTGACCTTGAATACAGAATATGGAATTCGAAAACAAATTTTCTCAATAAAGAAACAAATTGTAGAAGAAGCTTTCTCTTCAAGCATCACCAAAAATCCCCACATGAACATATCCCATTCTTGAAATGATGGAAGCGGTTGGCATCCCTCACAATTATTTCACGTGCAACAATTAAAGAGATTAACTTGGTGGTAGAATGACAGTCATTGCAGACACGGAGGTTCTTCATTATGCGAATCGGTATCCCAGGGGATATTGTGATAAGTCCAAACGCAATGGCTAGCTTCTCACTGTGGACACTAAAATGATCTTCCTTCTGTTCCTGTTCACCATCAAGTGCAGAGTTTGTGTTGGGCATATATCCTGCTTTCCTGATTTGTACAGTCAATTCCTCTAACTTTTCATGGACTTGTTTGATTTGTGGGTGTGATCTGTCATTTACCAAAAAAACATGCATTTTGTTCTGGACCTCAATCCAACTGCATCCTGGCTCCTTTTTCAAACCCCTAGCTTTCATCATTTTTCTCACCCTCACTACTTCATCCTTCATGCCCGCATCAGCATAGATGTTTGACAGCAATACATAGGTTGTATCAAATTGCGGTGCCAACTTAAAAAGATGTTCTGCTGCCCGTTTACCAATCTCTATATTTTGATGAACTCTGCATGCACCCAACAAAGTTACCCATTCCAAAAATCCAGGTTCAAATGGCATTCCTTTAATAACATTCTCTGCTTGATCCAGACACCCTGCACGGCCAAAAAGGTCTATCAAGCACGCATAGTGCTCCATCCTTGGTATAATACTATGATCTTCAATCATGGAATTGAAGTAACGCTGGCCTTCATCAACAAGGCGTACATGGCTACAAGCAGAGAGTACTCCAACAAAGGTGACATGGTTAGGCTGAATTCCTGCTTGCTGCATCTCTTCAAACATTTGGAGGGCTTTACTGCCATATCCATGCTGCGAATATCCAGCAATCATAGCATTCCATGAGGCAACATTCCTTTCAGGCATTTCAGCAAATACATGGCATGCGTTGTCTATGTTGCCACATTTAGCATACATGTCGAGAAGAGCACTCCCCACAAAGACATCTGACTGGAATCCAACTTTGATAATTAGAGAATGAATCTGCATGCCTTGTTCTTGAGATCCTAAAATAGCCCCTGCCCTAAGAATACTTGCAAAGGAGTACTTACTAGGCTCCATACCAGCTCTCCGCATCCTCCTAAACGTTCTCAAGGCCTCCTCACCACGCCCATGTCGTACATATCCTGCAATTACAGTATTCCATGAAACCACATTTAGATCAGACATATCATCAAACGCTCGATGTGCATCCTCTAAACTTCCACATTTGGTATACATGTCTACAAGGGCACTGCCAGAAAATACATCCAAATGAAGCCCACATTTAAGCATTCTGGCATGAACCTGCTTGCCCTGTTGCAGATCTGCAAGGGTGGCGTAAGTAGCAAGAACACTGGAAAAAGTGAACTCAGTTGGCTTAATACCTGCCCACTGCATTTCACAAAATTGTTTCAAAGCCAGCTCGCAATATCCATTTCGGGCATATCCCGCAATCATAGCTGTCCAGCATACTACATCTCGTGCAGGCAATTCCTTGAACACTTGGCAAGCACAGTTCAGTAAATCACACTTCGAATACATATCAACAAGGGCTCCACCCACATAAGCATGTAACTGAAACTGTCTTTTCAGGATATGGGTATGAACCTGCTGACCCTTTTGCGGAGCTATTAGATTGGCACAAGCCCGAAGAACAACATTATAGGTGAACTCATTGGGGGACAAACCTGCATCCAGCATCTGAGAAAATAAGTCAAAAGCTTCCTCACAGTACCCATGGCGAACATAACCAGCGATCATTCCAGTCCATGACACCACAGTTCGTTCAGACATTTTGTCAAACAGATTGCGCGCATCGGATATGTTGCCATTTTTAACGTACATGTTAACCAGATTGTTTTGCAAGATACAGTCTGCTTCAGTCATAGTCTTGATGATGTAGGCATGAAGCTGCTTACCCTGTGTTAGAGATTTAGTTCTTGTGCTGATGCATAGCTGCCGCTGCAATAGTTTACTGTAGGTTTTGCATTCTGCTTGAACGCTTCCTTCACTCATCTGCTGTGAAATTCGCCAACCCTTCTTCAATCCTCCTTCCCCATTATGAAACAATCCATTCCCATTCCTCAGAATGCCATCGGATTTCTTGTCACCAATTTCAAACCAATACAAGGGAGATGAGATACTAGAACTAGTAGAAATAGGAGTAGGACAGGATAATGTCCATGCTGCCATGTCCCTTTGCTTCCACTCATACAACCTACTTCAAACGCAACGTAATTCAAAGCTTGGCACTAGCTACATAAAAATATACTGACACCTTCATTCAATTCCAATGAAGTGCAAGCAAAGTCCAGTGTAACTATAGAACGAATGTACAACAGCGCTGTTTGAGACCATGGAAATTCATCCGAACGAAAACATGGCAGATGCGGGGATGGAATTCTGGTCAGTTTAATTTTATGCATCATATGGATGAGATTGGGCGTTTTCTACCTTTTGAAAATTTTAATTAGAATTTGGCAACATAATTTTTGGGCAAATTGGGATGTTTGTTTAAAATCACTTTATAATACATATATCTATTGAGCAGAATTTTTTTTTGGAAATTTATTTATTTATTTATTTTATATGGAGAGTTTACCATTCTAATTTATGATTTTAATAAATCTTTTTTATTTTTAAACAAATTTAATCAGAAAATATGTCCCAAAAATCTTTAAAAACACTCACATAAAATTATTTATCAATATTTATTAATAGTTCATATTTTCACTTTTCAAGCAACCATATAACCATATAGGTCATTAATGTGAATGAGACATGTACCAGCAAATCCCTACCAAATTCTAAACAAATTCAACCAAAAAATGGGCCAAAAAATCTCTAAAAACTTATAATAAGTAAATTACAATATAAAATTATTTACCAATAACTAATAATGTTTCTTTTGAAAAGAAACATATATGGATATTTATATTAATAAAAGTCGGGAGAGGAACTGGAACCCTTACATATGTTGAGAAATTTGGGGCATGAAGATTAGGTGATTTCTCTTGTAATGATAATTGCTTGTGAATGCTTTTTACTTCTTTAGATTAGGATCTTTTCTTTGATTAGATTATTATAGAATGCTTTTTACTTCTTTAGATTAGGATCTTTTTTTTTATTAGATTATTATAGGGTTCTTCTTCATCAAACATCTACCAAAGCATAAACAATAAAGAGACAAGAGACATAGAATATATGCGATCAGCCGGGCCAAAACCTCTCCAACATGAGAGGAAAACTCAAACGAATTCTTCTTCTTATAGAGACTTTAATTGACGAATACCAAGACCATAACCGAGACCCTTGACAACAACCTCTCCAAGACCAAGTCACAAGCCTTCTTGATTCAACTCCTTGAGTCAACGATGGTCAAACTTCTTCTTTATTTTACTAGCTCGGTTATCCTTCAGGTTTCAGCCTCTAACTTCAGACCTGCAACCCTTGTCTTCTTCAGAAAACCCTAGTTGCAGTACATGAGAGGGATAGACAATAATTTGATCCCTTGATCTCCTTCACTTGGACAGTATGACTTTCTTCTTCAACTCGGCTTGATGAAAGACTTATTCTTCTTCCTTAATTCAATCCTTTAGGTCAGTTATAACAACTCAACTTCTTGAAGCAGCAAACAATACTTCTCTTCTTCACATGTGTGGGAGGAATCAACAAAAACATATCCAAACCAAAACAATATTCTTCGGCTCCTTGACTTCCTTCTCTTCGCTTGATGTGAGGCTCCTTCTCCTATGTTTCTCGCACCTTTTCATCTACTTCAGATCCTTGATTGAAATATGTTCTCAAATGGAGGCCGAGCTGCCATATATATAGTGGTTTGTCCATTCAAAATAGGCCGACTTCTCCTTGTGACAAGGCTGACATGCCTTTCTAGAATCATCCTTAGGCCGACATGAAGAATAGCTTGTGACAAGGTCCTTGGAGGGTTATTGACACAATCAAAATTACTTTTTACAATATGTAACATGTCTTTAACATATGACATTAACTCCCTAGACTTTATGAGTTGATAACCAACCCTAAAGACTCATAATGGGAGCCTTAACTATAAAATAAAATTCCTTGATCATGAAAACCATGAATCAAGCATTACAAAAATAATTTTATTTTCTTCTTTACATCAATTACATAAAATCATAATTACACATGTCATTATGAAGCTCGAACCTAGTTACACTTTTCAACAACATCTTGTATCAAATACAAAAAAACATGTCTTTGTCATAGTAAACTAAAAGTTTACTAGCCTTTGAAGTTGCAAACCAGAATATACAAGAAAGGTTACTCCTATAGATTCTGTAGAAAGTTCCAAACATCAATTTACATTTACAAAATATCATGATTATAAGATGGGAGATATCAAATTCGACCGCAAAAAACCAGAGGCACCATGAGACCAAACTAGAGTCACCCAACATTGTGTCCACCTTCATTGGATCCTCTTGGATGATGAACTCGAACTCTTTTACGACTAGGGGGATGATCCTGAAACATTGCCACTGGGCGTCGCACCAACAACCATTGTCGACAAAACCTCCAATGCAACCACCCATTCAGCGAGTAGTTGAATTCCCTCCTTAACACCATCCAAGGAATCCTCCAATTTTGTGTGATGAGCAAGCAATTTTGCCTCCAGGAAAAGTTGGAAAGAGCATTTATGTCGCTCTACCATGTCCTCCAACTTATGAATTGAAATCAATAGGGTCTGGGAGGCATCTAACATTCTGTCAACCACGTCTGCAAACTCTGAATTTCCTTGATAATCTGGAATGCCAACCATACTGAACTGGAAACTTGAAATTCAACAAGAATTAACCAAGAGAGGCACGGGGGAATGATCGTCCAATATACTGAGAACATCAACCAAATCCCATTGTTGAGAACGAGAGGCGGGAGGTAGTATTATATATAAAATGCCTAGGTCCTCCCATGATCCAACCTACGATGAAAAGACTTGATTCTTCATTGTTGAGCCTCTAACACAATGAAAATAAGGAGGTGGGACGTCCCGGGACAGGGAAATCAACTTCATTCCCTGTCGAAATGATCTAGATACCTTAAATCGTTAAGGATGTAGAGGTCTGAGCCACATGTTGAATTTCCATGACCTTGGGTCTAATTTAGAGTCTTAAAATCATTGACGCTACCAAACCAAGAATTTCAACCATAAGCTACTTTGCACAACGGAAATATAAAGAAGTAAATCACATATGCACAAATATACACGGTGTTTAACAAAATTGTACAATATGTAGAATCCCAATCTTCATTATATTGAACCAAATCTGAATAATACAACAACCTATGGTATACAAGATACATTGACAAACTTCGTTGCAACATCAATGTCGTATATTGTCTTCTCGGTCCTTCGCTCTCGCACTGCTCACTAGTAGTGCCTTAGTCCATTAAGGCCACTACACATCGAGACTCCAAGAGAGTTGCCTCCTAACAATGTTGCAAGTCACTTCTATTGCAGGTAGACGATCTCATCAAACTGCTCTCCAGGCTGGCCAATTCCTGAACTTTAATCTGCCTTCTAGTAGCCTCTTTTGTCCATCAAAGAGCTAGTCATAAGGTTGCAATCCTTCACCTAATCACGCACCAAAAATGTCCTTGTCTTCTTCTCTAGGGCTACTTTGGGTAGCCAACATGCTGCCCTCCAACAGACCTATGGCACCCAATCCAATCATTGTTGATTCTTCTCCTAGGATGACATTTCACCACCATGGAATGTCATCCACATGGCACCAACAGGCTACTGCAATCACGATCCAATCCAATCAAACACTTGACCCAATACACCTCTCCAAAACGTTGATGTCCTCTTGCTACACTTTTTGTCACTGCATCATTGGTTAGGGCACACCACACTGCCCTCCACCCAACACACAGTCAGCAATGCAAGCATTCTAAGGCTGCGGTTCACCAAGGGAAGGTGCCTCCTGGTGGGCTCCAGTATTGCAGCAATAATGTTGCAACTCCTGGGACTCCCTTCTTTACTTTTATCAACTCTGTAGTTCGTAGCAAACTTGGAAGCGATGGTGTTGTATGCACAAGTACTAGCTCTTGCCACAGCTGTCACTTGGTCAGCTGGCACAAGTCCGCTAGGAGCTTAAGCCAACTTCTATGAGCTCTGAGAAGAAGCTTTTTAATTGATGGACGAGAGCTAACTCAAAGAAGGTTGATCTACTTGCAGAAAGAAACTGGAAAGCTGAAAGGAAACGTAAACCCTAGCAAACCCTAATTTTACCAGCTAGCCCTACTGATGCAAGAAAGAGGGTGCAAGCTATTGAAAGAGATGCCATTGACTTCTAGGAAGGTAAATACATGTATCTAAGCTACTTCTACAGTAACATCTGGAAAAAAAACATCTTTTTGTATTTTTGAATAAGTTGCCAGAATTATCATGCATGCGATTTGACTGTTTTTGACTGTGCAGAGGTGGATTGGCGAGAGGAAATGCTTGGAGGAGGTCGGGAAGGTTCAGAGAGGGCCTAAGGGGTCCCTAACACCCTTCCAAAGAGTTTCACAGAGTTTGGCTATCAAGAAACCTCATTTGTGAGCCTCTACAGGAAGTCTGCAGGGGTTCTACAGGATGTTCTGGAATTTCTACAGGATGTCTGTAATTTTCTACAGGTTGTTCAGAAATGGGATTTTGGAGGATGGATGGAGAGAGAAAGGTGAAGGAGTGAGTATGGAGGTAGGACAGGGGTGTAAGGAGGTCTAGGACTTGGTGGATGGAGTTGAGGAAAGATGAAGATGGTTGGATTTGTTCAAGGAGGAATGAAGCAATGTTGCACAAAAATTAGGGTTATGTGAGCAAATGGCAAACGTGAGGCAAGAATCCGTGTTAGGGGATGGAGCAGATGGGATTGATGGAGTATGGGTAGATAGAGAAGTGGTACAGGTGCTCTGCAAGTTGTTTTTCCAACTGAACCAACGAAGACTTGTAAAATCAGAGACCTAGTTACGTTGACCTAATTTGATCTAGCTGACAGTAAAGAGAATGAACAGAAGTTTTAATTGCAATGAAACCATGTATACTAACTATGCAACGAAGCAATCAAGAATCTGAACATGTAACCAACTTCTGCAAATAAAAATCAAACACTAATGATTGCATGGCAAAGCAAAGTCAGTGTTTTTGTTGGCAGCAAGGTCACCTTGATCCCAGCTCCTGATCCCACTAAGGGAGAGGTGAAATCAGAGGTGCTTGATGGCCTTTTTTTGGAGCTTTTCCCTGTCAATAACCTATCAACTCAATCTGAACATCAAAAGTCTTTCTAATCATCAACAGTGACCTAGTTAATCAGCAAGATTTAATCTACTTAACAGAAATGATTTTGCAAAGACATAAAGAACAAATAACAATACATAAAGGAGGCCTTTGCACTTAGGTTGGGCCCAACCCCAAGAGCTGCAGGCTCCTATAAAGAACTCAAATCTGATGCCAAGTAAAGCTACTTTTCATTACTCAAAAAAATCATCACAATAAAGTTATACAGCAGTAGCTACAAGAAAATGAGCTGAGAAAATGACAACACTATAGTGAAAATACCAACAGTTCCAAAAGTAAACTACGAAGGCTGAGGCCTTCCCATTTATACACTACGAGGGGCCTTGCAGCCCTCCTTAATTCAAGGGACTCGGCTGTTCAAACTGCTAGTAAACAGTTACTCTTCCCAAAGCTGCTCGGCTGCCTTCAGGATTCGTTTTGGTGGCTTGTTGAGCTCGGAGTTGAGGGTGGAGATTTCGAGGAAGGGCCATTTAATGCAAAAGACAACCTCCTTACGAATCCTCACCTCAAGCTTGGCTGTCACCTGGCCCATAATTGCTTGGTTTTGCTCCTAACTTTGTCCAAAAAACCTGAAATAACCACGTATTAGCCTCCTTGGTAGAGTGACCACCCTTATTCGTTCAAATAACATAAACATACTAAAAAACATGCATAATCTATGAAAAATGGAGGATTGAACAAGGACAATTAGGCAAAATGAGCCCAATAAGTTACCCAATTTGGGGCTCATCATCACCCCCCTGCTAAATGGGTTGCTCATCCTCTGAGCAACTAGTCCAGCTCATCATCCTTTATAGCTTTGATTGCCTCCCTCACGTCCCAAGCCTCTGCGGTGATATCTTCTTCCCGGTCGTGGAATCCTACTTTCCTTTCCACTTCCTCCCATTGTCTATCTTCCTCCTCCTCCTTAATTCCTTCTAACAATCCCAAAAGCAAAGGAGGACTGAATTTCAGGCCAATCAAATTGGCCTGCAAATTCTGCATCAACTGTTTGTAGAGAGGTACCCTTGCCAAGGCCTCCCTCATCCTGGTGGGAGAGTGGTATTCCCTTATCTTCAAGCTGTGAGGCAGTGTGTTCCACCGCCTTGTGCAGGCATGCAGGCAGTTTTCTCCCAACAGTCTCTCCATGTCCTCAAAGTGGGCAATAGCTTGAGCCTGTTGCTCAATGTATTCTGGTAAATCCTGAGGGCTGTTGGCCAAGTGCTGGTGGGCGCTTATCACTGCTGAGGGGTCATCCGGCTCTGCTCTGATCATTAATGGCTCACTGAGTTCTCTGCCTATGATACTGCAGACCTCTGCTGCTCTCTTTTCCTCATGATTCATCCAAGAGGCCATGGCCATAAGTTGGACATCTCCTATCACAGTGTTGGGATCCCATGCATTCATGTTCGGAAGGGCGAAGTTGTGCAAGTAAAACTCTGATAATTTGGCCCTATCCTCTGATGAACTACTACCACATAGAGCTGCAAATTGATGATAATTTTGGAATGGGGTGATGCCCCTTTGGGCCAAGGTGTTGATCTAAAACTGTAACCACTGATCCTTAAGGTATAGGGTGTACGATTTGGCAAGCCACCTACACTGCAGAGCTTCCATTGCCCAGCTAGCCATGCAGGCCAGTTGGGCCTCCTTTTCTTGTACCTACTGTTTCAGAGACTGTATCTCCAGGCCTGCTTGCAATTCTTTTTCCTGTAGCTGTCGATTCAGTGTCTCAATTTCAGCCTGCATCCCTTCCCTTCTGAGGGGTATCTTTGGCTATTGTGGGCTCCTCCTGTTGTTGTTGTTCTCCCAAGATGTGAGGCCTGTCTTCCTTCCTCTGTCCTTGTAACTGTAGTTGCTGTTTAAGCAGCTCATTTTCTTCCTGTAGCTTGACCCGTTGGCTGCTCTCCACATGTCGTACCATAGCCAATTCCCTTCTTGCCTCTTTGAGTTGTTCCTCCAGAGGACCTATATCTGCCACACCCTTGGACTTAGCGATCTTCATCCAAGTGTGGGTCCTCACTCTCTCTTCTTCTAGTGCAAGGAAAAGTGGCACTGTGAATTTTTGGGGAATGATCTTTCCGGCCTCTAAGAAGTTATAGTAGGAGCCCAAACTGGGCTGGGGACTAGGTTCCACAATGTTCTCCACCTTTTCTTCCTCCTGTGGTGATTTAGCTGCCTCACCTTTCATTTCTTTGGTCTCCTTTAGCCTAGCCAATGTTTCCTATAGAATAGTCTCAACATCCTGTAGAAAGGCCTTTGTGTCCAACATTTTCATTCTTTCTCTCCAGGTGGATGTCTTCGGGCTTCCCCGTTCATAAGTGATGGATGCCTTTGAGGGAGACCTCTCCTTTTGTGTAGCTGGGGTGTCTACAATCGTGATTGGTTCTTTTGACAGTGGCTGGGGTCTGCCAATCTTTATCCTCACGCTCCTTCTTGCCTTAAAATACATGGAAGGCTCCCTCTTCCGCTTCCCTTTCTGCTTTGGAGATGTGCTTAGGGTGGCCAGCATAGCTGCTGCCTCCCTGGCTAAAATCTCAGGTGATTTTTCCTTCTGTTGCCCTTTTTCCAGACTTCCTGTAGAAAGTCTTGTGCTGACTGTTTTCTGGCTTCCTGTAGAAATGGTTTTTTGGCTTCCTGTAGAAACGGTCTTCTGGCTTCCTGTAGAAACGGTTTTCATTGTTTTGGCCTGCTTGTCTGGGTGTGCCTTCCCTTTTAATTTTGCTGTGGTTGCCTTAGGTGTGCCCTCACTTTCTTGGACTTTTTCAATCCTCTCTGCCCTGATTTGCAATCATTTCTCCCTTGGTGTTTGTGCCTTTCTTCCACCCACAGTCTTGGCCTCAGCAGCTTGGCCTTTCCCTCGTTCCTCTTCTTGTTCCTTCTGTGGTGGTTTGTCCTGGGTTTCCTTACCCTTGGCTTTCTCTTCTGCCTCAATATGCTCCCTTTCCTCACTACTAGATGAAGTGAGTTCCTCGGCCAGAATCCGAATATCATCATCCTTGGACATATTGCAGAAAATCTCCCAGGAGAGAGGGACAGTGTAGGTATGGAGGGCATCTTCCACTAGAAGCTTGATAAGCCCATGATGGGCTAGCTGGTCCGGTGTCCCTTCCTTCAATTTTGTGCCACACTCAATTAATGATTGTAGGAGGAAATAGGGGATGCTTAACTTTTGTTCTGGGGGTAAATCCATCCTATGTCTGAGTTCACTTAGCAACCGAAAGTGATAACCGTAAAAAATACTAAACCGCCCCTCACAGGTAATTTATTTCATGATCTGAAGGCTGACCTCGCTCCAAAAAGGGTGTAGGCTGGCTCTCCGGACCCCATTCTTATCTTCTGAAAATTGTTCCTCTGGTAGGAAGAATTCTTTCTTGGCTTTTTGGCCCAATGCCCTCTCCTCTTTGCTCCAGGGTATCCCCAATGGCAGATCAGTGACTCGACTAATGAGTTGTGGGGTAAGCTTTAAGGTCAACCCTCTGAAATTTACAGTGGCCAGTGTCTTGGATTTAGGCTACAAGGACATTAAGAACTCTTCTATTACCTCATTGTCATGACCTTGAATTCTGTCACAGAAGGTCATCCAATTGGCACGGGTGAATAGGTCCACCACCTCAGGAGTTTCTCCCAATTTCCTGGAATTCGAGGGTTCCTTTCTGATAAACCCTCCTGGCATGGTGAGAATGCTCTGTTTTGGCTTCTGCTCTGATCAGAAGGGGAATTCTGTATGGTTTCCTCCCCAGAACTTTGAAGACAGTATCCCTCAAGTGTTTATATTTCACTTTGCACCAATTCCCTGGTTATAATGCTGTTGCTGCCCAAAACTCGACTGTCAAAAGGGAATTAGGCTCCCACAGACAGAGTGCAGAGCTTAATTTTCATCCCCAACCACATAAAAGTCACATTCTTCATGCACAGGTTAGCCCTTACAGTGGTTTATCGTTTCTATAGGAGGAATTTGTTAACAGGAACCGTGGAGGAGAATTTGACGCAGAACCAACTGAAAAAATTTCGTGTATCACACAGGAAAACTACTATTCTTGACCCACAGGCAGACTTGCTTCTAATTCTCCTACTCCAGATAGTTTAATTCACCACCTTTTGAAATATCATGCATGGGAATGGTGTTTTCGAGCCTACCTCTCTTCGAAACTCCAATTTCGACGCAGAAAGTCCAGGTTTCTCTGCTCCGGGAGGCTATGCCGTGTTTCCTGTAGAGCTCCTTCCTATAGAGAGCTTTGCCGGCTTCTGGAGGACGTCACGACACTTCTGAACGAGCCTGGGACGTGGGAGGATTTTGAAACGAGCTGAGAAGCTCGGGCTAACAAACTGCAGAGGAGGAGGACGTATACTTTGCTGAAAACGGTTGCAAGTGTAAATGACAGCGGTTCATCGTGAGTTCTTCGGCCGAGCAATTTTGAATTACGGTGCAATTCATGGCGAGGGGGTGAGGTGTCCAGGCCGATCTATTAGCCAATGTCACGGCCATCATTCCTCGGCATGTCTCTGACCGCCATTTCCTTTCTCTGCCATTAATCGCCGCCATTATTGCCAATCCGCCGATTCTCCCCGACTGGACACTTCCCACATGTTAGATGCACGTCTCTTTGGTGTAACCAAGATCGTTCGGATCCCACGAGGCCATTCGACTAACTGTGAGTGGCCAGTTGACTTGCCACCGAATTCATTCAATCCGCACCATTTCATAAACATGCGGTTTTAAGAGTATAGTCTATGCAATTTGAAGAATAAGGTTAGACACTTACCTGTGTGGCCGTGGACATGTTCTATAGGCTTCGGGACGTGGAACGATGGCTTTGCTCACTGCTGCTTCATGCATAGGCGCTGGAACTCCTTCTTTCATTAGCTGATGTTGTATGCAAGGCTTCGGGACCCAATCCTCTGGTTGTGAACGCTGCATGCACAGCTCTGTCTTTTCTCAGCTGTCGAGGAGGTGTTCACGTCCAAGCAGAGTTTGTTTTTACATGTCCCTTGTGTCGATTTTAGCTGCTACTGACTCCATAGTATGTGCTCCAGATGGATCAGCTGCTACAGGATTCCTGTAGGACATCCTGTAGCTGCTTCTCCTCCTGGGATGCATGCTGAAACGAGCAAGGTTGTATTCATGGATGAAGGGTCTTGATGGAGCTTTGATAGGTAGAGTGTGCGAGCCTTTGTGTGCTTGATTTTTCACTTGGGAAAAAAAAAATTCAATCTGAGGAAAACAGGACTCTTTGTATGACTGTGCAGGAATACATAACCAGATTGTTGCAATGGCAGTGGAAAGAGATGAAACCAGTGATGGATGGAAGAGAGGGGTGGCTGCAGGCCTAATCAACAGACTTCAAGCTTTAAATCCCTTTCCAGAATCGATTTTGGCCTACCCGAAGGCTCTACAGGATGTTTCTTGTAGAAATGAAAAACTTCCTGTAGAAAGCCCCAAAACTTCTTGTAGAAAGCTCAGAACTTCCTGTAGGAGGTTGAATCTCGACCCGAATGTGTTCAAATCTTGGAAAAAGTGAGTGGCCATGGAGGGAGTGTCTATGAGGATGTTTGGTAGCTTGGTATAGACCCCTATCCTCGTTTTGCGCGACCTTATTTATCTGCACTGTATTCCCTGCAACCTGCAATAATTCCAGAGATTAGACCTGTTTCTTTTACTTTTTCTCTTTTTTCCTTTTTTTTTTTCTTTTTTTTCTTTTTTTCTTTGAGAGACAGCAGGGGCGCCTCCATGAGGTTTTCACCCCCACTATCTGTCCTAGGCGCCTCAGAGAGGTTTTCACCCAAGGATCTTTTTTATTCCATTTCTTTATTTTCTAAGAGACAGATGGGGCGCCTCTGTGAGGTTTTCACCCTCACTGTCTGCCCTGGGCACCTCAGAGAGGTTTTCACCCAGGGATCTTTTTTATTCCCTTTTTTTCTCTCTTTTATTTTTTTTGATGATCAAGGTGTGGGCGGAACAGAGGCAGAAACCTGCTCCACTACCAGCACTGATTTTTCCACAGTTTCAATGAACTCCTGCCTCGAAAGGGGTTTCCTGTAGATTTTCAATCGATGCCCATTGACAAGCATGGGGATGGCTTCTTCATCAATGGTCCTGATAAGGACTGAACCATTGTCATTGCATTTCTCCACTGTATATGGTCCTAACCATCTTGTCCTCAGCTTCCCTTTGAAATCCTTGTATCTTGAGTCATACAGCAGCGCTCAATCTCCCGACTGGAATTGCTTTTCATTAAGGTGCTGGTCATGCCATATCTTCCTCTGGAGTTGAACTACTTCTGAGTGGAGGAGGGCCTACATTCGTTGTTCATCTAATCCATTCAGCTACAGTAATATTTCACGTTGAGCATGGCTGAGATCTAAGTCCAGCTGAGCTGCCACCCTCAATGTATTGTACTCAAACTCTATGGACAACGAAGCTTTCTTCCCGTAGACCAGCTCATAAGGTGTGAAACCTGTTGTAGTCTTTCAAGTGGTGTTTTAGGCCCAGGTGGCCTCAACCAGGCGATCTGCCCAATCCTTTCTGCTGTTGCTCACCACCTTAGTCAAAATCCCTTCCAATGCTCTATTAGTGACTTCCACCTGCCCATTTGCTTGGGGATGATATGGGGTGGAAGTCCCGTGCTTGATCTTGTGATGAGCGAGTAAATCTTCAATCAAGTTGGAGGTGAACTGGCTTCCTTGATTGGTGACTAACTCTCTTGGGTAGCCAAACTTGTAGAAGATATTTTCCATTAAAAACTCAGCCACCTTTTCTTCTGTTGATGCTTTGATTGCCTTTGTTTCTGCCCACTTTGTCAGATAGTCAGTGCACACAATGATGTAAGACCTTTTCTTTGAAGGAGGGTTGTTAGGACCCACAAAAAACATGCCCCACTTCTCAAATGGCTCGAAGGTCACTTGAGGTTGGAGAGGCATTTCATCCCTTGGAGTTGGTTTCCCCATCCTCTGACATCGGTAACACTGGCTGATGTATCTTCTGACATCTTGATGAAGAGCAGGCCAATAGTAGCCTGCCTGTAGAATTTTGAAGGTAGTCCTTTTTGCTGCAAAGTGGCCTCCACAAGGTCCGTCATGACAGGTTAGGAGGATGTCAAAGACTTCCTCCTCCCTAACACAATGCCTCAAGATCTAATCTGGGCCAAGTTTAAACAGGTTGCCCTCGATCCAAGTGAACGGGGCATTCTTCCTTACAATTACGCTCTTCTCCTTTGAGGATAGATGCGGAGGGAACTGTGCTGAGACCAAGTAATTTGCTATATCAGCAAACCATGGAGAGAGTACTGAGATAGCAAATAGATGTTCATTTGGCATCTGGTCATCCACTGTTCCTTCTTCACCTGCAGGCAAATCTAATCTAGACAAGAAGTCAGCAACAACATTTTCCTTACCTGGCTTGTCGACAATAGTCAAATCAAATTGCTGCAAAAAAAGTAACCATCTAATGATACGAGCATTGACATTAGGCTTATTCATTAAATATCTAATCGCAGCATGATCAATGTGTACAAATGTTTGATAACTAGTGATGTAGTGTCTAAACTTGTTTAGGGAATGGACTACAGCCAGGAACTCTTTCTCGGTTACAGTATAGTTCATTTTTGCCTTGGACAGGTTTTTGCTGACGAAGTATATGGCATATGGTAGTTTCTCCTCAACTTGTCCTAAGGCTGCCCCTATGGCTTTGTTCGAGGCATCAGTGTGGATGTGGAAAGGTAGGGCCCAGTTTGGACCTCTCAAGATCGGGGCGGACACCAGCTTATCTTTCAACTCATCCAATGCCCCTTGACAGTTGTCAGTCCATTTAAACTCAACATCTTTCCCTAAGAGGCCAAACAATGGCGAGGCTAGCTTACTGAAATCTTTAATGAATCTTCGATAATATCCTGCTAAGCTTAGGAAACTCCAAACATCTCTTACCTTTTGAGGAGGTGGGACCTTTTGGATGATAGCAATTTTATTAGGATCCACCTGTAATCCTTGCTGAGAAATGGTATGACCCAGCACGGTCCCTTCAGTCATCAAGAATTCACATTTTTCGGGACTGAGGGATAGGTTCATCTCAATGCACTTGGTTAGAACTTTTCCCAGATTAGTCAATGCCTCTTGGAAGTTGGACCCATAAGGAGTAAAGTCATCCATATAGATTTCTACCGAATCATGGACCAACTCAAAAAATATGCTCAATACTGCTCTCTGGAAAGTGGCAGGAGCATTGCATAGCCTAAAGGGAAGGACTCGGTAGGAAAAGTTACCCCATGGACAAGTGAAGGTGGTTTTATCTTGGTCCTCCAGGCTTATTTGGATCTGGTTATACCCGCTGAACCCATCTAGGAAAGAGAAGAACTTCTTCCCTGCCAATCCATCCAACACTTGATCTATGAAAGGCAAAGGGAAATGGTCTTTCTTGGTGGCTTTGTTAAGTTCTCGGTAATCTACACAGATTCTCCACTTCCCATTCTTCTTGGGCACAAGCACTAGAGGTGAGACCCACTCACTATCGGAGATAGGGTAGATGAATCCTGCATCCAACAATTTTTGAAATTCTTCTTTGACAATGTCTTTAAGGGTTGGATTCGTTCTCCTCTGAGGCTGCCTAATTGGTTTACAATCTTCTTTAATGTAAATGTGATGGGTATAGACCGAATGGTGGACTCCTTTCATCTCCTTATAACTCCAAGCGAAATCATCCAGGTGATTGTTCAGTAAGCTACACAGCTCCTTCTCCTGGGAGGGAGATAGGGAGGAGCTGATCTTCAAGGTTCTTTCGGGGCCAAATTCCACATTCTTAATTCTGGGAGAGGTCGGATCAGTCACACAGAGGTCTACTAAAGTGCTGGCTTGGGTATCTTCCACCAGTTCTTCTAAGGACAGTGCACTGGGAGGTGGATTTTGAATCAAAGTCTCAATCAAATCATCCTCGGTTTGAGGGCCTCCCCTAGTGGTTTCTACTGTGCACAATGGTGCAGAGTAGACCTCATCCTCATCTCCTTCTTCCAACCAGAGTGGTAAGTCATGTTCTAGCAGAGGTTGGGCAGGAGGGTATAGGACTAGCTGCTTGGACATAGGCCCATTCTTGATGGTCATGCTTCCAGCTCGGCAACTGATGTAAGCATCCGCAGTGGCTAACCAAGGCCTTCCCAAAATGAGGGGGTATCCAGTGAGCTTTGCCTTTGGCTGAAGGACCAAGAAGTCCGCAGGGTACTCCCAAGAGTCAACAGAGACCAAGACATCTTCCACAATCCCTTCGGGAGTCACGGTGGAGCGATTTGCCAACTGCAAGACTATCGAGGTCTTCCTTAAGGAACTCTGAAGGTTGAGTTTAAGCATGGTGTCCCTGGTCATCACATTAATGGCAGCCCCTAGATCAATCAAGGTATGGGGGATAATGGTGCCATTGATGTGGACATCAACTATAGGACTCCCAGGGTCCAAATACTTTGGACAGATTACTTGCCCCAACATTAGATCGGACAGTTGTCTTATGACATTGATAGTTAGGGCATCTCTCTTTCGCCTGCCTGGCTGTCTGAAACACTTCTCCTTAATCAATTTGTTGTATATCGGTACATATTTTATGGCCTAGAGAAGTGGTATTTTCACACACAACTATTTAAGTTCTCCCAGAAGTTCAGTCTCCTCTGGGTTTGGTTGCGTGGTTACTGTTAGTCACTCAGGAAAGGGTGGAATGGCTTTGGGTTCACTTTCCTGTTTCTCTTCCTCGTCCTCTGGGGGAGGAGGTTGGCGATCTGGAAGGGTCTTCCCAGATCACAGGTTGATCTCCTGGATCTCCATAGCATAGGTAGGACATGTTGTCTCCCCAGTGTATACTTGCTGGGCCTGTCGGTTATTGGGGTTCGGGTTCGGTTGAGCAGGCATCTGGGGTTGTCTTGGAGGAGCAGGAGGTAATGGTTGTGGCTGAGCCGGTGGTGGAGGCAGAATGGCAGGAGGAGAGTTGTATTGGGGCCTCCACCCCGGTTGAGGTGCATTCCACTGAGGTTGTGGCTGGACATGTGAGTGAAACGAATGAGCAGTGGGTTGAGTATGGTATTGAGGTGGATAAGACCATGGAGGAGGTGCGGACCAGGAAGGATGAGCAGGGGGACCCCAAGAAGGTATGTGAGCAGATTGGTTGGGGCCATAATAAGCTTGGGATGTCCCTTGCATCCCCTGCTGGTAAGGTCTGGGCCCATGCGGCCTACTTTGGTTGAGGAAGTACAGAGGTTCAGTGGGTGCCTCAGTCCCTTGGTACATGGCTTTAAATCTGGGTAAGGTTGGGCATTGGTTTGTGGGGTGATTTTCCTCAAAAATGAAACATACCTCTACTGAGTGCAATGGACACTCATTCTTAGGGTGCTTCCTCGTACATCTAGGACAAAAAATGGCCAAAGCCCTCTCAGCTTCCTCTTTCTTTTGTTGGATTCGGAAAGTATCAAGTTGCATGGAAATGGTCTGTCTCATGTCACTTTTGAGGTCTTCCATCTGATTAGCAAACTCATGCTTGGAGAAGGTAGTACTAGCTAAAAGTGGATTCCCCCTACCTCTTTTCCGGGTTGCCCTAGAGTGGTTTCTAAACATAGTCTTTATGTCCTCATAAGGTAGTTGGTAGATGTCTCCTCCAGCTAGCATGTGAAGGGTATCTAGAAGGTCTTCAGGGACTCCTCGGAGCAGAACCAACTTTAGAGATTCAGGTTCAAGTGTGCACCTGGCCTGTTTATAGCTAAGTTGGAACCTTTCCTCGTAGTCTTCTAAAGACTCATCATTTCGCATGGTCATCCGAAAGATTTCTCCCTTTGTTTCCTTTGACCTACAGTAATCCCAATATTTGTTGTTAAAAGCTTGCTGCATCTGAGCCCAAGTGGTGATATTGTTTCCAGGTAACCCCATGAACCAGCGTAATGCTGCATCCTTGAGGGTAGAGGGAAAGAGTTTCAACTTTTTCTCGTCTTTTGCATAGTCATAAGTTCGACAAAGGACAACAAACTCAAACAAGAAGGTATCAGGGTCTTCAGTGGTCAATCCATGGAAATGAGGTAAGGCTGAGGGACTTATGTTCTTCATCTTCATGTCCCCGTTGGTCTCTTGGATGGGGAAGGTACCTTCTATTCTCTCATCATCTTCTCTACCGTTTCGGTTTTCAGCCATGGTCTCAAAAGGAATGGTTTCTTGCTCTTCTTCTATTATAGGATCTTCGTATATCTCGAGAGGTTCACCTATAGGTTCTTTTGGGTCACTGCCACCAAAGAAGAGAGAAGGGTGACTCAGTGAAGTGGTGGGGGTGTTGGGTGGGAATTTTCCGGTATTATCTCTGTTCCTACGAGGCATGAAAAGATTTTTGGTTGCTTTTGTTTTTTTTCTGCTTGTACCTACAAAACTGAAACAGATGGAATTGCAACTAACTGAAATCTATCTTGCGGAAATGAAAATGCGGAATTGAAATGAAAGCAGGAAAGGACTAATATACTTTGCTGAAATAAAATTGTGAGAATGAAATGCTAGACTACGCTTGCAGAATTGAAATTCTATTCTACGCTTGCAGAATTGAAATTGCAGAATTAAAAGGCTAATCTATGAAAGCAGGAAATGTTTGATTTACTTTTGCAGAAATGAAATTGCAGAATGGAACTGAAATAAACTACTTAGCAGAAGGTTAGAGTAGGAAAATAGAAGAAAAGCAGCAATCGCAAATACTCTGACACTTCCCCGGGAACGGCGCCAAAAAGAATGGTGAGCTCCAGTATTGTAGCAATAATGCTGCAACTCCTAGGACTCCCTTCTTTACTTTTATCAACCCAGTAGTTCGTAACAAACTTGGAAGCGACGGTGCTGTATGCACAAGTACTAGCTCTTGCCGCAGCTGTCACTTGGTCAGCTGGCACAAGTCCGCTAGGAGCTTAAGCCAACTTCTATGAACTCTGAGAAGAAGCTTTTTAATTGATGGATGAGAGATAACTCAAAGAAGGATGATCTACTTGCAGAAAGAAACTGGAAAGCTGAAAGGAAACGTAAACCCTAGCAAACCCTAATTTTACCAGCTAGCCCTACTGATGCAAGAAAGAGGGTGAAAGCTATTGAAAGAGATGCCATTGACTTCTAGGAAGGTAAATAAATGTATATAAGCTACTTCTACAGTAACATTTGAAAAAAACATCTTTTTGTATTTTTGAATAAGTTGCCAGAATTATCATGCATGCGATTTGACTATTTTTTACTGTGTAGAGGTGGATTGGCGAGAGGAAATGCTTGGAGGAGGTCGGGAAGGTTCAGAGAGGGCCTAAGGGGTCCCTAACACCCTTCCAGAGAGTTTCACAGAGTTTGGCTATCAAGAAACCTCATTCGTGAGCCTCTACAGGAAGTCTGCAGGGGTTCTACAGGATGTTCTGGAATTTCTACAGGATGTCTATAATTTTCTACAGGTTGTTCAGAAATGGGATTTTGGAGGATGGATGGAGAGAGAAAGGTGAAGGAGTGAGTATGGAGGTAGGATAGGGGTGTAAGGAGGTCTAGGACTTGGTGGATGGAGTTGAGGAAAGATGAAGATGGCTGGATTTGTTCAAGGAGGAATGAAGCAATGTTGCACAAAAATTAGGGTTATGTGAGCAAATGGCAAACGTGAGGCAAGAATCCGTGTTAGGGGATGGAGCAGATGGGATTGATCGAGTATGGGAAGATAGAGAAGTGGTACAGGTGCTCTGCAGGTTGTTTTTCCAACTGAACCAACAAAGACTTGTAAAATCAGAGACCTAGTTACGTTGACCTAATCTGATCTAGCTGACAGTAAAGAGAATGAACATAAGTTTTAATTGCAATGAAACCATGTATACTAACTATGCAACGAAGCAATCAAGAATATGAACATGTAACCAATTTCTGCAAATAAAAATCAAACACTAATGATTGCATGGCAAAGAAAAGTCAGTGTTTTTGTTGGCAGCAAGGTCACCTTGATCCCAACTCCTGATCCCACTGAGGGAGAGGTGAAATCAGAGGTGCTTGATGGCCTTCTTCTGGAGCTTTTCCCTGTCAATAACCTATCAACTCAATCTGAACATCAAAAGTCTTTCTAATCATCAACAATGACCTAGTTAATTAGCAAGATTTAATCTACTTAACAGAAATGATTTTGCAAAGACATAAAGAAAAAATAACAATACATAAAGGAGGCCTTGGCACTTGGGTTGGGCCCAACCCCAAGAGCTGCAGGCTCCTATAAAGAACTCAGATCTGATGCCAAGTAAAGCTAGTTTTCATTACTAAAAAATAATCATCACAAGAAAGTTATACAGTAGTAGCTACAAGAAAATGAGCTGAGAAAATGACAGCACTATAGTGCAAATACCAATAGTTCCAAAAGTAAACTATGAAGGCTAAGGCCTTCCCATTTATACACTATGAGGGGCCTTGCAGCCCTCCTTAATTCAAGGGACTTGGTTGTTCAAATTGCCAGTAAACAGTCACTCTTCCCAAAGCTGCTCAGCTACCTTCAGGATTCGTTTTGGTGGCCTGTTGAGCTCGGAGTTGAGGGTGGAGATTTCGAGGAAGGGCCATTAATGCAAGAGACAACCTCCCTACGAATCCTCACCTCAAGATTGGCTATCACCTGGCCCATAATTGCTTGGTTTTGCTCCAAAATTTGTCCAAAAAACTTGAAATAACCACGTATTAGCCTCCTTGGTAGAGTGACCACCATTATTCATTCAAATAACATAAACATACTAGAAAACATGCATAATCTATGAAAAATGGAGGATTGAACAAGGACAATTAGGCAAAATGAGACCAATAAGTTACCCAATTCGGGGCTCATCACCTCCACTCCTATTTTTCCCTTGTCTGCCTTGTGTAACCCCAAACACAACCCTAGAGATGACCCAGCTGTTGGATATGGCTTGCAACCTAGCACAACATTTGTTGTAGGCCTTCGACCCCCTCCAAAACTCCACCAAACAACCCTAAAATAGCAACGAATTTCTCCTTATCTCCTCAGCCAAAAGAACCCTTCAATCTGGCCCTTAAACAACACCAACTAGACCTTGAGACAATATTCTATCTCCTACATCTCTCAACCTCTAAAATAGAAATGCCCATGATGTCTTAGGCCTCCTTCACATGGTTCCTCGGCCTCCTAATATGGCGGCGACTTCCTTGCAATTTCAGAGCTCCTCTTGGTGATGTATTGCCACACTTGGATTCTCAAACATTGATGTTTCACCCTCTCTTTATAGCCTAAATGAGGGGCTCCAACGAATCTTGAAGAGACGCGTCTATTGGGATTGTTTACACCAAGCCTACATGACTTGACAACCAATAATTACTAGTTAGCTTCAAAAATTCATAACTTTGTTTCTAGAGCTCTGATTTGAGTGATCTTTGGAGAATTGGAATCAACTCGCCAAGCTATATCACCTCAATTTTTTCCAAGCTCAAATTCATCATATTTTTTACCCAAATCTTGATGGGTGCAAAACCCCATACTTGGGTTCCAAGTCCACAAGTTTCCCTTGTGGTGCTTCGCCCTCCAAACCCTAAACCCTAGGGCTTAGAGTACCTCCCAAGCTACAAAAATCACACTTCCTCTTAGAGAGGGAGGTACTTCCAATATTATGAAGTTTGTCGTCATCATCATCACTGCTCACAACATTTTCCCAACTCCTGGTGCTCACAATCGCAACAATCCCTTTGCGGTGAATTATGACCTTCTCGGAAGTGTCGTTGTCACTGCTGGAAGCACCATTCTTCTTCTTCTTATCCTGTAACGTCTTCCACTCTCTCCATGATTCCTTCTTTCCAGTTGTAGAAGCACCCTTGCTCTCTATTGACCATGCGCTCTTCTTAAGCTGCAGAGTCTATAGAAATTCCCACTGTAGATCAACAGATTATGCAATATACTAAAGAAAAATACAAGATCTACTTCTACAACAAAATTTGTGGAAGCTTAATCGAATATGAGAAAGATCAATTAGAACACATATAACTGAGAATGAGAAATCAATCACACATGAACACAGAAGAATAACCCGGGAAAGCCGCAGCCTAAAACCCCAATCTCTGTATTATCATACAAGTGGAAATATGTTCAAGTTACAAAAAGAATAAGCTCACAAGCTATCTTTCTCTCTCTGCAATCAAACAATACAGCTCACAGACTGAGTAGACCCAATATATTCCTTTCCTTAGCCCTCCAAGCATCCTATTTCCTTGCGCAGTTTTTCTTGGGGTCCAATGATGCCACCTGTGTGATTGGCCTCATCACACACTCACTAAACTGAAGAAGTAATTGCGCAATCTCCAAGGAATGAATTCCTTCTGCATGCAAGAGATATTCACAATGGAATATTCCTACAAATGATAGTATATTGTCCCTCCATCTGATCTCAACTGGGTCTCTGTTTGAACTGATATGCATGAGTTATTTATGAGAGAATATTCAGTTATATGAAGTGCAGCAGTTACATGCATGCATGCATTAATTAACTGAACTCACAATTAATTCAACAAATTGTTTGAACTAATCTAACTAGACTTGACTTAGTTAACTGAGCCAAATAATTACAACTCAATATTACAACTCATCCTTATCTCTTTAACTGATAGATAAATTCCTCAATTAATGGAGAAACTGTTGCATGTCCCCACATAGACTTCATGTTTGATTTTCTACAACTAATTAACTCAAGATGAATTAATTAATTATTTTACAAACAACTGCTAAGATCAAATTCGAATTTTACTTCTCTATTTTAGTTCAGGAACTAATTAAAATAGGAAGGTATCCCAAAATGCTATTTATAACAATGCTAAATTTAGCACTTCTATATTTAGCATTTCTTGTTGCTATTTTCAACACTCCCTCTCAACAAGAAAGGGATTATCAGTAACCCCAATCCTGTCTCTATGGAACTCAAACTTGCATTTTGACAATTCCTTAGTCAAAATATTTGCATCCTGTTCCTCGGTCGAAACATATAACAACAACATGATCCTCTTGACCACACAGTCTCGAAGATGGTGATACCGGATATCAATGTGCTTGGACCTGTCATGAAAAATTGGATTCTCATAGAGTTTGATGCAACTCTGATTATCGTAGTAGATCACAGTTGGATCAATCCTCTGACCAAACAATCCCACTATAATTTTCCACATCCAAATGGCCTCACATGCAGCCTGACTAGCAGCCATGTATTCAGCCTCTGCTGAGATAAGTGCCACTGACCTCTGTTTCCTGTTGTACCAGGAAACTGCAGCTGAACCAAGGTTGAAGATTCCTCCAGAAGTGCTCTTCCGGTCTAATGGACTCCCTGCCCAATCTACATCTGTGAAGCCTTAAAGCTTCACTCCCTCTGTCCGTCTGTACCACAATACAAATTGAGATGTGCCTCTGAGGTATCTCAGCACATGCTTTGCTACCTTCCAAAACAACTTGGTAGGCTGAACCATAGCTTGACTCAGCTGGTTCACTGCAAAGCATAAGTCTGGTCGTGTGTTCACCAAATACATAAGTGAACCCACCAATTGCTGATAAACAGTAGCAGCTACTACCTCACCTGAAGTAGCATCCTCCTTCCTCTAGTTCCCAACTAGAGGAGTCTGCATGGGCTTGCACTTCTCCATGTGAAAGTGCCTGAGTATCTCATTGGCATACTTGCCTTGAGACACAAATACTTCACCATCTTTCTGCCACAGCTACATGCCTAGAAAGTAGTGCATAAGACCCATGTCTTTCATTTCGAACTCTCTTGCAAGGTCCTCCTTGCAAGACTGTATTAGCTAATCATCACCTGTCAAAATTAGATCATCGACATAAAGAACAATGATCAATGGTTTACCTTCTACCATGATGTGGTAAAGGTTCGCATCTGCTTCATTCTTGGTGAAGCCCAACCCGGTGAAATAGCTGTCGATCCTGGTGTACCAAGCACGGGGTGTTTGCTTCAGCCCATACAAAGCCCTCTTGAGTCAGCACACATGCAACTCATGATCGAAGGTCTCGAAACCCTCTGGATGCTTAATGTAGACCTCATCCTCAATCTTCCCATTGAGGAATGTTGTCTTCACATCCATCTGATGGATCTTCCAACCCATCTGAGCTGATAGTGCCAACATTGATCTGATAGATGAGTACCTTGCTACAGGAGCAAAGGTCTCATCGTAGTCGATCCCCTTGACCTGTGAGAAACCTCGGGCAACAAACCTTGCCTTATGTTTCTCAACACTGCCATCAGCTGCCTACTTTACCTTGTAAAGCCATCTGGAACTCACCACTGACTTGCCCTGAGGTCTTGGGACAACATCCCACACACT
Organism: Pinus tabuliformis; assembly: GCA_031772625.1. Lineage (NCBI taxonomy): Eukaryota > Viridiplantae > Streptophyta > Pinopsida > Pinales > Pinaceae > Pinus > Pinus tabuliformis. The sequence continues at coordinate 592,953,384 of CM062804.1, forward strand.
GTTCTAAATGATAGAGTCGTACTCCTCTACCATTGCATCAACCCAGACTGGTTGTTGCACTGCCTCCTCGAATGAAGAAGGTTCGGTATCTACACACTCCCCAACTAGGGCCATGTACCCAATGTACCGCTCGGGCGACCTCCTTTGTCTGCGCTAAGAAGATGGCTATCCCACATTCTCCTGCGCATCCAGCATCAACCTGTTAGCTTCCCTTGAGTGTTTCTGCCCATCTCTGGAAGTCTCAGCATGAGTGGATGTCTCCACTCCTGGATCCTCTGCATGCGGCTACTCCGCATCAATCTGAGGCTCCTCCTCCTTAGGAACTGAAAGTTCCTCCTCTGCATGCAACTTGAGCTCCCTCTCAAGTGATACTCGCATGGCTTTCTGATTATCAAACTTTAGATCCCTGTGTACCATTGTCCTCTGACTGGTAGGTAGGTACACCCGATAGTTGTGGGGTGTATCCATGTACCCCACAAGTATTCCCAACTCAGCTGTTGGATCTAGCTTCTTCTGGGCATATTTGGTCACATGATAGTAAACTAATGATCCAAAGATTCGGAAGTGACTCACATGTGGTCGCTTCCCGGAAAAGGCCTCCATAGGTGTCTTCATTCCCTATATACGGTGCGTGCTTCTATTCTGCAAGTATACTGTTGTATTGCATGCCTCAGCCCACAAATGCAGTGGTAGACTTTGGTCATGCAACATTGCTCGAGCTACTCCCAAAATCAATCTGTTATTCCTTTCGGCCACCCCATTCTGTTGTGGGTTATGGGGTGCCGTCAATTCCCGTTTAATTCCTTCTGCAGCGTAGAACTCTTTAAACTGTTGGGAGACATACTCTCCACCATTGTTGCTATGCAAGGCTTTTATTTTCTTTCCAGATTCTTTCTTTGCCAAGGTTTTAAACTCACAAAACCTTAAGAAGGTCTGATCCTTCTTTTGCATAAAGTAGATCCAACATCTACGAGAAAAATCATCAATAAAAATAACATAGTAGCTTTGTTTAGTGGTGGAGGGTGTAGAGAATGGTCCACAAACATCTGAGTGAAATCACTCCAGGATTGCTCCAGCGCTACTGTCTTGATTCGAAAAGGAATATTTTGCATACTTACCCAAGGTATAACCTTTGCATGTATTCGTCTGCTCTAGTTTTCCCTTGGGAAGTCCGGTAGAAATCTATTGCATGATCTTCAAGGCTCCATGGTGCAAGTGGCCCAGTCTTCTATGCCATAGCTCCCCAACATCTTGGCTCTGAACCATCTCAACTTTGGAACTCAATGCAGCACAGTCGTCTACCTCTAGCTTGTAGAGATTCTTTACTCAAATCTCAATTCACTTGGTCTGTCCAGTACCGATATGCCTCAAGAATACCTTTCCTTTACTAAAGACTACATCACAGCCTTTATCTTCTAGCATAGCGATAGACAAAAGATTATTCTTCAGACCAGGTACATACTTTACATTAGTCAGGGTGAGGGGAGCTCCATGCTCCCTCTGAAACACAACCATACCTTTACTTGAAACACGGTACTTTCCATCATCACCCATCTCAATCCACATCTGGAGATCCTTCTCCTCCAAGGTACTGAAAAGATTCTTGTCACCTGACATGTGGAATGAAGCTCCACTGTCCAGGTACCACACACATCCCACCATGGATGAAACCATGCATGTGATAAGAGAGAAATCCAACTCAAACTGTGAGGCCAGTGCCTCACCATCAGATCCCTTCAAGGATCCCTTCTTGGATTTCTTCTGTGGACAATTTGTAGCATAATGGCCCACTTCATGACAATGAAAGCATCGCACTTTCGATTTGTCAAACTTCTTCCCACTATGGGAAGAACCAAATTTTGGATGGGACTCCTTCCCTTTCCCTTTCCTTGCCTTAATCGCTAAGGCTAGATTTTCCTCATCATCTTGCTTTGATGAGGATCCATCTCTGGTGCTTCTTCTTATCTCCTCCTACATCAGATCCGACCAAAGTCGTTCCCAATCTAGCAGTCTTTCTCTTCCATTAATCGAGTCTTGGTAGCTATGCCAGCTGTTAGGAAGACCGAGGAGTGCAAGACTCACCATGTCATCATCGACTGTCATGATCCCTACACTCCCAAGCTCATCCCTGCAGGTGGTGTGTTTGTTCAGATATGTAGAGATCGTGTCGCCCTTTTCACACTTGATTTTCCGAAGCTTGTCTTTCAGCGCTAGCTTCCTCTAATCGCTGTTGTTCTTATATAGATCTTTCAATGTTTTCCACATCGAAAACAGTGTCTTCTTCCCATGGAGATTCGAGACTATGTGGTCTCGAACTCCCTCCAGAAGGATTCTCCTTGCTCTAGCCACACATTTCTTCCATTCCGCCAATTCTGTAGCATTAGTCGGCTTGGTGACTTCTTGATCAATGAAGTCCTTTAGATCATTATCCTCTAAGACTACTTCCATGCGATCCTTCCAAGCTATATAATTCGAGCTGCCATCAAGGGCATACTTGAGTCTTAAACCGTTGAACGCCATTGGTGAAATTGAGATGTGATAAGAACTCGATTTCTATATTCAGGAACCTCAAACTTCAAACTTCTCCCTTCTTGTATACTGTTCTTCGCTTTGATCACCTTTTCTTTGATACCATGTAGAAATTCCCACTGTAGATCAACAGATTATGCAATATACTAAAGCAAAATACAAGATCTACTTCTACAACAAACTTTGTGGAAGCTTAATCGAATATGAGCAAGATCAATTAGAACACATATAACTGAGAATGAGAAATCAATCACACATGAACACAGAAGAATAACCCGGGGAAAGCCTCAACCTAAAACCCTAATCTTTGTATTATCATACAAGTGGAAATATGTTCAAGTTACAAAAAGAATCAGCTCACAAGCTATCCTGCTCTCTCTGCAATCAAACAATACAGCTCATAGACTAAGTAGACACAAGATATGCCTTTCCTCAGCCCTCCAAGCCTCCTATTTCCTTGCACAGTTTTTCTTGGGGTCCAATGATGCCACCTGTGTGATTGGCCTCATCACACACTCACTAAACTGAAGAAGTAACTGTGCAATCTCCAAGGAATGAATTCCTTCTGCATGCAAGAGATATTCATAATGGAATATTCTTGCAACTGATAGTACATTGTCCCTCCATCTGATCTCAACTGGGTCTCTGTCTGAATTAACATGCATGAGGTATTTATGAGAGAATATTCAGTTACCTGAAGTGCAGCAGTTACATGCATGCATGCATTAACTAACTGAACTCATAATTAATTCAACAAACTGTTTGAACTAATCTAACTAGACTTGACTCAGTTAACTGAGCCAACTAATTACAACTCAATATTGCAACTCATCCTTATATCTTTAACTGATGGATAAATTCCTCAATCAATGGAGAAACTGTTGCATGTCCCCACATAGACTTCATGTTTGATTTTCTACAACTAATTAACTCAAGATGAATTAATTAATTATTTTACAAACAATTGCTAAGATCAAATTCGAATTTTACTTCTCTATTTTAGTTTAGGGACTAACTAAAATAGGAAGGTATCCCGAAATTCTATTTATAGCAGTGCTAAATTTAGCACTTCTATATTTAGAATTTCTTGTTGCTATTTTCAATAGAGTCTCCCTCTAAATCTGCAAGCTCCCTCTCGAAATAGACTCCTTCCGAGTCTCTAGAACTTGGACCTTCTCAGGAAGGTTTACCTTCTTCTCGGGAACTTGTACCTTCTCCTCTGAAGCCTGCATCTGCACTTGCACCTGCTCCTACTTCTCTGAAGCTTGCACCTTCTTCTTTCCATGATCCACAAGCTTGCCCATCAACTTGTAGAGACCATGCTCTCTAACTCCAAGCACAATCCCATTGGATTTAGAGCCTCTAGGCCCGAGTCTTGCCTTCCCATCCTAGAAGACTTCAAACCCCTTCCTCTCCATCATCGAGTTGGAAATCATGCTATATCTGAGTCCTGGTACAAATAGTACATCCTGGACCAGCATTATACGTCCTGTCTCCATCCTGAATGGCACAACACCCGATCCTTGGATCTCCAATTGACTCTTGTTTCCCAACACCATGTGCAACTTCAAGTCCCATTCAACTAGAGTCTCAAAACCCTCCTGTGACCCTATCATATGCTTCGTCACATCATTGTCAAAGTACCATCCATCCTCATTGACAATATCCTGCGAGAAATGAGAAATCATAGTCCTCCTCTTCCAATCTCCTAGAGAGTCATCTATCTCAGCTGAAGTGGCAACATCGGTGGCCTTCTTTCCTTTCTTCTTCTCATCATTTCCATTCTTCTTCATGAGACATCTCAATGAAAAATGACCTATCTCGCCATAGTTGAAACACTTGACTTTACTTAAGTCCTTCTTTTGCTTAACCTCCATTCACGATGCAAGTGCCATGTCATCATATGAAGCCTTCTTCTTCGGATGAAGAGCTTTGTCTCGCAACTCTTCCTTAATGAATTCATCCCACATCCTATCCCAGTCTGGCAGCTTCTCCCTAGCAATGATTCCTTTGATGAATGGATTCCAATCCTATGTAAACCCTTTCAAGGGAATCCTTACCATATCTCCATCTGAGGTAGACACACCAATGGCAACAATCTCATCTTTGACCTAAGGTACACTCATCAGATACAAGGTCACACTTTCATCCTTTATCATCTTGGTGGACTTCAACTTATCCTCCAATACCAGTACCTGGTTCTCGTTCTTATTCTAGAACAAATTCTTAAGAGCCATCTACATATCATGTGCATTATTCTTCCAGGACAAATGAGGTATTAGGCAATCCTTCACACCATCTAGGATGATCAATCTCATCCTCTATTAAATTGGAAACTAGTGCCAAACTCCATGTGGGTTAGCTTATTCATGGTAGCTGATATTTTTATTAGATCCCTCTCGTCGAGAGCTGTAGGATTGATCTAAAGATCATGCGATTCCGATAAGTATTTATGGAGATATGAATTTATTTTGTTTATGTAATTATTATCAAGCCGACCAGCTCTTATGTAGGCTCTAGAAGCCCAAACGTCATGTCTATTCAAACTATACATTTTTGGTATAAATAGATGAGGATTTGATGTCATTTGAGAATACAATTATTGAGTGATCTCCTCCTCTCCATGTCTTGGGTTTTTGGAGGAGTGAGACATCAAGAGTAATATGCTGGCCTTACAAATGATGATCTAAAACGCAGGAGCATTGGTCATGAAGAATTCTCTTCCCAGCAAGGGGAAGGGTCTATCCACAGCCGCAGAGAAGACTCTCCATACGAAGTTGCAGTAATGGTAATAAAGATATATACATATTTGTAGTAAATGGAACAGTAATGGAGACACTTGCACATAAGAAGCAAGGCACATACGCTGTCATTCATAGAAGACCTATACGCACAGCAAATACATCTATATGCTGTCTAGTTCAAGCACGTATGAACGTAGTCATGGACCACACAATTAATATGCTGTTCATTGAGACCTAACCGTAGATCTAAGGACCTAACACGCAGCAAATATTACACGGTCTTAATGATACCCTAACACGTAGCAAATATTACACAATGTACGCAGCAAATATACGCCGGTCATACGCAGAGATGGAATCCGTTGCAAGTGAACGCACAACTACATTCGCAACAATACAGTGAACACTCAGTTGCTGGTCAATAGGACATATGTATATACACTGGAGGCATATAATATACGCAACAATGAAATGCTCTTCATAATGAAAGTGATACGTTGAACAGATCTTGCCCTAATTATATAGAGATCCTTACACGCAGTTAGATTATGGAAGACATTATGCTATAATGAACATTATGCTGTAATGGGAGAAAATTCATACGCTGTAATGAATTCATCTAGCCGCTGTTATGGGAGACAATTCATATGTTGAAATGGGTACATCTAGCCGCAGATCATGGAGACTGTAATACGCATTTCATGGATGTAATACATTGTTCTAAATGGATGTGATACGCTGTTATACGTTGTCATATTCACGCAGTCAAAATTATGCCCTAATCATTGTCAAAGTGAGGTAGCCACAGACCATACGTGAAGGAGCCACAGACTCCTATGTGTATCCTCGAATGAAGAAAGCCGGATGTATGTGATCTGGGCACATCTAGTCTTGATGGGCTAAGATCACAATAGCAATAAATGTTGAACAATGATCTCGATTTCAGTTGGATAAAGAAGATATCAGTGACATACAATAGCCTTGAAGTATTAGATGATGTTTCTATATGTTGTAGTGTTCACCTCTGAAGAATGTAAGAGACAAGGATCATAATCTTACAGTACAATAAGATGCAATTATGATCTCAAGGTTCAAAGATCATCTCAGCCTCTAGGAACAATCATGGTGTGTAATCACTCATCAAAGCAGAGATGAGATCATTAGCATGATGTAGATCATGGGCATCATGATATATGAGTGGCATGATGCATGAAGCATGGGCAGCTTGATGATGTATGAGATCATGGACATAAAGGGCAGCATGAGATCATGGTCATGGGAAGTATGATGATAATCATGATTAGTGTAGCATGGTGCAGTGGTGCAACAAGTGGACTAGATGTAGGACTATGATAGGTGAAGCCACCACCTTGGAGAATCAGTTGAAGCAGAATGTCTTCAATTGATCTCATTATTATACGAAATGATCTATGTCAGATCTAGATAAGTCAAAGTGTTGACTTCTGTTGTAATTGTACTATCTCTCTCTCTCTTTCTCTGCTGAACTTTGAAGAACATAAAAGAAGAATTGATCAAGGGTTTCCCCACACCTTGTGGGGTTTATCCCTGTCTTGCACCACATCTTGTGTCCTCTTGCCTTGGCTTGTCTTCTGCGATTTATATTTATGTCCTATCTGCAATTTACTTGCATTCAAGAAGAATCAAGGGTAGAAGGGCAAGAAATGCCCTTGCCTAAAGGTCCTCCTGCTGCTTTTTCTTCTCATGCTAAGAAAACAAATAATTCTGGGTCTAAATCGAAAAGAAAGGCTAGACCTAAGGGTGGAAGAAAAGGACGATGTTACATTTGCAATAAAGCAGGTCACTATGCAAGGGAATGCCTTAATAGAAAGGACTCTCACCGTGACGATGATCAAAATCCCTCTCATGGTAATCGAAGGAATGGAAAATTCAATAGCAAAGGTAAAAGGAATGCTGGAAATCAAGGAAGAGGGCAATCATTCAAGAAGGCTAGAAATTCCAGGTATGAATCTAACACTGTTGACAATAAGCAGGCTGAATATTATCTACCAGCTGCTCTGTCTACCTCCACTCCTTCGGACTCAATGGGAATTTGGCTCATTGATAGTGGTGCCTCAAGACACTTCACTGGTTACAAAGAAGTACTCCATAATTTGATAGAGAAAGAAACTAACCTGGAAATTTTCCTTGGAGATGACATGAAATACCCTGTGAAAGGTGTAGGCAATGTTTCTCTCAAATTGAATCAAGGTAATATGATCCACTTACAAGATGTATTATATGTACCTGATCTCAAAAAAACCCTAGTATCCATCTTGGCAATGGAAGACAAAGGCTACAAGGTAACCTTCAGCGATGGCAAGGTACGTATACGGAAAAATAATGTTAAAGATGCTTTCACTCTTGGGTTTCGAGTTAATTCTTTATATTAGGTCGGTGGAAGTCCGCTAGGTGTCATGTCTTGTGACACAACTCTTCAGTCTGAACTTTGGCATTGGAGGTTTGCCCACCTTCATTACAAACCTCTACCCTATGTAAGACAGATGGTAACAGGGATGCTTGAATTCCAAGTAGAGAAAGAAGGTGTGTGTCCAGGATGTGCCGAAGGAAGCTCAAAAGGGGACCATTCCCCTCAAGTCAAAGCAAGACCTTCGATATATTACAACTAGTTCACTCAGACATATCTGGTATGATGCCTGTGAACTCCTTGGGAGGATATTCATATTATCTTACTTTTACAGATGACTATTCTCGAAAGACCTGGATGTACTTCTTGAAAAACAAGGATGAAGTGTTCTCTTGGTTTCGACACTTCAAAGCCCTGATCGAGAATCAAAACGAAAAGAAGATCAAGATCTTAAGAACTGATAATGGGACTAAATATTAATCTAATGAGTTCCATGATTTTTGTAAAGAGGCTAGCATCAAGAGGGAGACTACTACACCATATACTCCTGAACAGAATGGTGTGGCAGAAAGGAAGAACCATACGATTATGGAAGCTGTCCGGGCCATGCTACATGATCAAAGACTTCCGAAGCTTCTATGGGCTGAAGCTAGAAACACTGTCGTATATGTACAAAATCGATGCCCTCATCAAGCATTGGGTTCCAAGACTCCTAGCATGGTATGAGAGGATCGACAACTACTTGATGAAGCTGGGATTCACTAGGAGTGAAGCCGATCCTAACCTTTACTTTAAGGTTGAAGATGATAAACCTCTCATACTGGTGTTGTATGTGGATGACCTCTTTCTAATAGGTGCAGACCCTCTCATTCTCAAATGTAAGAGGGAGTTGGCTTCTGAATTTGAAATGAAGGACCTAGGACTGATGCACTATTTCCTAGGACTTGAAGTGTGGCAGAAGCCAGGGGAAATTTTCCTATCTCAAGGAAAATATGTGGTGAAGATATTGGAAAGATTCGGTATGGTGGACTGTAAGCCTGTAACTACCCTGATGGAGCTTGATTTCAAGAAGTTAAGCGGTAGTGCTGTTGGACCTGTTTTATGAAATGCTACCAAGTATCGGCAACTTGTCGGAGCATTAATGTTCTTAGTGAACTCTCGTCCAGATATATGCTTCGCAGTCAACACGTTGAGTCAACATATGGTTGAACCCCACCACATACGTTGGATTGGTGCCAAGAATCTGTTGAGATATCTTCGTGGCACTATCACTTATGGGTTAAGATACACTGCCGGAGATGTGAGACTAATTGGATACATAGATGCTGATTGGGCAGGCAATGTGGAGGACCGTAAGAGCACTTCCGGGTGCTGTTTCTTCTTTGTATCTACTTCGGTATCCTGGATGAGTAGGAAGCAGAAGTCGATGGCCTTGAGCACTGCCAAAGCAGAGTATATTGCTGCTAGCATGGCCTCCTGTGAGGCAGTTTGGTTGCAAAAACTCTTCAGTGAGCAGTTTGGATTTACATTGGATACCACCATGATCCTTTGTGACAACTAGAGTGGGAATTATTTGTCAGAGATCCCGTATTTCATGATCGCTCCAAACATATCGATATCAGATACCACTATATTCGAGATATGGTGCAATGGGGAGCTATAAGGCTCCAACATATTGGTGTAGATGAACAGGTCACCGACATTTTGACAAAACCCCTTGGGAAATTAAAATTTATGACTTTCTGAGAACAACTTGGAGTTGTTCAAAGACCCTCCTATGAGGGTCATGTATGAAGCATTGAGCTCTGGGAGCTCTAGGGGGGTGCAGGATGCTTCTTGGAGCAGCTTATGACCATAGGATAATTCACTATCCCCTGGTGGTATACATGTACACCCCGTGGCGACATTGTAGTAGGATTGATGTGTTCTCCTGTGAGGCCTGGATTGATGTGTTCTCCATGGCGGCTTGGATTGATGTGTTCTCCATGGTGATTGTAGCAGGATTGATGTGTTCTCCTGTGAGGCCTAGATTGATGTGTTCTCCATGGCGATTGTAGCAGGATTGATGTGTTCTCCATGGCTACATGGATTGATGTGTTCTCCATGGCGATTGTAGCAGGATTGATGTGTTCTCATGTGAGGCTTGGGTTGATGTGTTCTCCATGGTGACCTAGATTGATGTGTTCTCCATGGCGATTGTAGCAGGATTAATGTGTTCTCCTGTGAGGACAGGATTGATTAGTTCTCCTATTGAGGCATCCTACCCATGCAGTCTGGGACTCATGGGAAGTACCTCTCATCTGATCAATAAGCAGGGAAATGAAGTTAGGGACCATAGTAGTACCGATGGACGCATCATTGTATCTATCGTACTCCCTACGCTAGGATGACCTCCATTGATCTGGGATCAATGATGCTGGTCTGGGACTAGTGGTAGGAGTTGTACCATACTATGACACTAACTTTGAGTCGATTGAGACTGGTCTGGGACCAGTGGTACATTATCTGAGACTGACTTCATGTTAGTGCAGCACTAGTCTGGGACCAGTGAGAGTGGTACATACTATGACGCTGACTTCGGGTTGGTTGAGACTGGTCTGGGACCAGTGGTACACTCTCTGAGACTCCGATACTAGTCTGGGACCAGTGGTAGGAGTGGTACTTACTATGACACTGACGTCGGGTCGGTTGAGACTGGTCTGGGACCAGTGGTATGCACTTTGAGACTGACTTTGAGTCAGTGGAGGATGATACTGGTCTGGGACTAGTGGAGTTGTACTCACTATGACGTTGATTCGGGTTGGTTGAGATTGGTCTGGGACCAATGGTACATACTCTGAGACTGACTTTGAGTCAGTATGATACATCCTTGATCATTTCTTCTTCTTCATAATTCAGACAAAAGAAGAGCATAATAGAACAAAGCAAAGCAACACATAACAGAGCAGATCCGTACAGGGAAGACCAAGACAAAGTAGAATAGGAAAAATAGAGCAGAGCAGGGCAAGGGTCAGGCTGTATAGGGCAGTGCATTTGATGGATGAATAGTAATGACCGATAGATAGATTGTAGATGAAGTTCTCCCTAGTTGAGAGGGAGTGTTAAAATTGGAAACTAGGGAAAAACTTCATGTGGGTCATCTTATTCATGGTTGATAATATTTTTATTAGATTCCCCTCGTCGAGAGGTGTAGGATTGATATAAAGATCATTCGATTCCACCACCAAAAGTTGTGGCTTTTAGAGGAGGTTCAGATGAACCTACAACATAGTTCAGATGAGGAGATCTTCTAGTCCACACAGGTCAAACTTTACTTCTGTAGTTGCAACTTCAGTTTCGGCAGCTTCTGGCTTCACAAGTGTGAGGGAGAGACCCTTTTCTGCGCAGTAGAGAAGAGACTCTTTTCTACATAGTAGAGAGAGAGAGATGTGATGAGATGAGTGACTCCAAATGAGGAAAAGTCTTCCTATATTTATACACATTGTTGGTGTTTGAATAGATGCGACTGTTGGGCTTCTGAGCCTACATGAGTTGTAGGTTGCTTGATATTAATTCCATAATCAAAATAAATTCATATCTCCATGAATACTTATCGGAATCGGATGATCTTTATATCAATCCTACACCTCTCGATGAGGGGAATCTAATAAAAATATTATCGGCTAAGAATAAGACGACCCACATGAAGTTTTTCCCTAGTTGCCAATTTTAACACTCCCTCTCAACTAGGGAGAATTTCATCTGCAATCTGCCTATTGGTTGTTACTATTCATCCATCAAATGCACTACCCTGTACAGCCTGACCCTTGCCCTATTCTACTCTATTCTGCCTATTCTACTTTGTCTTGTTCTACCTTGTACTGATCTGTACGACTCTGCTCTGTTATGTGATGCTCTGCTTTGTTTTGTTTTGCTCTGCTTTTCTCTGAATTATGAAGAAGAAGAAATGATCAAGTATGTATCAAAGTCGGTCTCAGAGTATGTACCACTAGTCCCAGACCAGTCTCAACCAACCCGAAGTCAGCATCATAGTGAGTACAACTCCACTGGTCCCAGACCAGTATCATCCTCCACTGACTCAAAGTCAGTCTTAGAGTGCCTACCACTGGTCCTAGACTAGTCTCAACCGACCCGAAGTCAACTTCATAGTAAGTACCACTCCTATCACTGGTCCCAGACTAGTGTCACAGTCTTAGAGAGTGTACCACTGGTCCCAGACCAGTCTCAACCGACCCGAAGTTAGCGTCATAGTATGTACCACTCTCACTGGTCCCAGACTAGTACTACACTGACACGAAGTTAGTCTCAGAGTATGTACCACTGGTCCTAGACTAGTCTCAACCGACCCGAAGTCAGTGTCATAGTATGGTACAACTCCTACCACTGGTCCCAGACCAGTAACATTGATCCCAGATCAATGGAGGTCATCCTAGTGTAGGGAGTACGGTAGATACAATGATGCGGCCATCGGTACTACTATGGTCCCTAACTTCATTTCCCTGCTCATTGATCAGATGAGAGGTACTTCCCATGAGTCCCAGACTACATGGGTAGGATGCCTTGATAGGAGAACTAATAAATCCTGTCCTCATAGGAGAACACATCAATCCTGCTACAATCTCTATGGAGAACACATCAATCTAGGCCTCACAGGAGAACACATCAATCCTGCTACAATCGCCATGGAGAACACATCAATCCAGGCCTCACAAGAGAACACATCAATCCTGCTACAATCATCATGGAGAACACATCAATCCAGGCCTCACAGGAGAACACATCTATCCTACTACAATGTCGCCATGGGGTGTACATGTATACCACCAGGGTATAGTGAATCATCCTATGGTCATATGCTACTCCAAGAAGCACCCCACACCCCCTTGGAGCTCCCAGAGCTCAATGCATCATACATGACCCTCATCGGAGGGTCTTTGAACAACTCCAAGTTGTTCTTGGAAAGTCAAAAATTTTACTTTCCTAAGGGGTTTTATCAGAATGTTGGCGACCTGTTCATCTGTACCAATATGTTGGAGCCTTATAGCTCCCCGCTGCACCATATCTCGAATATAGTGGTATCTAATATCGATATGTTTGGAGCGATCATGAAATACGGGATTCTCTTACAAACGAATCCCACTCTGGTTGTCATAAAGGATCATGGTGGTATCCAATGTAAATCCAAACAGCTCACTGAAGAGTTTTTGCAACCAAATTGCCTCACTAGAGGCCATGCTAGCAGCAATATACTCTGCTTCGGCGGTGCTCAAGGCCACCAACTTCTGCTTCCTGCTCATACAGGATATCGAAGCAGATCCCAAGGAGAAACAACACCTAGATGTGATCTTATGGTCCTCCACATTGCCTGCCCAATCAGCATCTGTGTATCCAATTAGTCTCACATCTCCGGCAGTGTATCTTAACCCATAAGTGATAGTGCCACGAAGATATCTCAACAGATTCTTGGCACCAATCCAATGTATGTGATGGGGTTCAACCATATGTTGACTCAACGTGTTGACTGCGAAGCATATATCTGGACGGGAGTTCAATAAGAACATTAATGCTCCGACGAGTTACCAATACTCGGTAGCATTTCGTAAAACAGGTCCAGCAGCACTACCGCTTAACTTCTTGAAGTCAAGCTCCATCGGGGTAGTTATAGGCTTACAGCCCACCAAACCAAATCTTTCCAATATCTTCACCACATATTTTCCTTGAGGTAGGAAAGTTTCCCCTGGCTTCTGCCACACTTCAAGTCCTAGGAAATAGTGCATCAGTCCTAGGTCCTTCATTTCGAATTTAGAAGCCAACTCCCTCTTACATTTGAGAATGAGAGGGTCTGCACCTGTTATAAATAGGTCATCCACATACAACACCAGTATGAGAGGTTTATCATCTTCAACCTTAAAGTAAAGGTTAGGATCGGCTTCACTCCTAGTGAATCCCAACTTCATCAAGTAGCTGTCGATCCTCTCATACCATGCTCGGGGTGCTTGCTTCAGCCCATAGAGAGACTTATTCAACCTGCATACATGAGATTTTCGATCATAAATCTCAAATCCTTTAGGTTTCTCCACGTAGACCTCTTCTTTGATCAAGCCGTACAAGAACGCGGTCTTGACATCCATCTGATGTAGGTTCCATCCTTGTGAAGCAGCAAGGGCTATGATTGAGCGGATGGTCGTATATCTGGAAACAGGTTGAAATATCTCATCATATCTATACCTTCCTTCTAGGAGAAACCATGAGCAATAAAACGAGCCTTATACTTTTCCGTACTTCCATCTGCTGCATGCTTTATCTTGTAAAGCCATTTGGAAGTAACAACTGTCTTGTCCTGGGGTCTGGGAACTAGTTGCCAGACATCATTCTTCATAATAGACTCATATTCTTCGGTCATAACATCCTTCCATACTTGATGCTTGACGACATCTGAGAATGATGAAGGCTCATTTTGTATGATCGTGCTCATGATGGTTAGGTATCCCTGATACCTATTAGGTTTCTTACTTTCACGAAAGGTTCCTCGGGGTGCAGCATGTCCTTCAACATCATCAAGTAGACCCCTAAGCCATGAAGGCCTCTTCTTAGAAGAGGAAGGCTCATGTGGAGGAGGATCAATCGGATCCATGGGTTCTTCTACATAAGGCATTGATTCATCATCCTTTTCTTTCAGTTCCTTGGTGTCGGCTTCTTGAGAGCTCCTCGAAAAGATTGTTCACCTTGCTGAGAGCCATATTTTCGTCAAAGGTGACATCATGACTAATTACGACTTCCCTTTGACCGGCTAGATAGATTCTATAGCCTTTAGTATTTTCACCATAGCCCACAAAAATTCCCTTCTTTCTAGATGCACCCAATTTATTTCTTTTCTCTTTCGGCACATGAAAATATACAGGGCTTCCAAAAATTCTAAAATGAGAAACATCAAGTTTCTTACTGGTGAACTTTTCTTTAGGAGTCTTGGAACCCAATGCTTGATGAGGGCATCGATTTTGTACATATATGGCAGTGTTTTCAGCTTCAGCCCATAGAAACTTCGGAAGTCTTTGATCATGTAGCATGGCCCAGACAGCTTCCATAATCGTGCGGTTCTTCCTTTCCGCTACACCATTCTGTTTAGGAGTATATGGTGTAGTAGTCTCCCTCTTGATGCCAGCCTCTTTAAGAAAATCATGAAACTCATTAGATTCATATTCAGTCCCATTATCAGTTCTTAAGATCTTGATCTTCTTTTCGGTTTGATTCTCGATCAGGGCTTTGAAGTGTCGAAACCAAGAGAACACTTCATCCTTCTTTTTCAAGAAGTATATCCAGGTCTTTCGAGAATAGTCATCTGTAAAAGTAAGATAATATGAATATCCCCCAAGGAGTTCGTAGGCATCATACCAGATATGTCTGAGTGAACTAGTTGTAATATATCGAAGGTCTTTCTTTGACTTTAGGGAAATGGTTCCCTTTTGAGCTTTCCTTCAGCACATCCCGGACATACACCTTCTTTCTCTACTTGGAATTCGGGCATCCCTATTACCATCTATCTTACATCAGGTAGAGCTTTGTAATGAAGGTGGGCAAACCTCTGATGCTAGAGTTCGGATTGAAGAGTTGTGTCACAAGACATGACACCTAGCGGACTTCCACCGACTTGATATAAAGAATCAACTTGAAACCCAAGAGTGAAAGCATCTTTAACATTATTTTTCCACATACGTACCTTGCCATCACTGAAGGTTACCTTGCAGCCTTTGTCTTCCATTGCCGAGATGGATACCAGGTTCTTTTTGAGATCAGGTACATATAATACACCTTGTAAGTGGATCGTATTACCTTGATTCAATTTGAGAGAAATATTGCCTACACCTTTCACGGGGTATTTCATGTCATCTCCAAGGATAATTTCCAGGTTAGTTTCTTTCTCTACCAGATTATGGAGTACTTCTTTGTAACCAGTGAAGTGTATTGAGGCACCACTATCAATGAGCCAAATTCCCATTGAGTTCGAAGGAGCGGAGGTAGATAGAGCAGTTGGTAGATAATATTCAGCTTGCTTATTGTCAACAGTGTTAGATTCATACCTGGAATTTCTAGCCTTTTTGAATGGTTTCCCTCTTCCTTGATTTCCAACATTCCTTTTACCTTTGCTATTAAATTTTCCATTCCTTCGATTACCATGAGAGGGATTTTGATCATCATCACGGTGAGATTCCTTTCTATTAGGGCATTCCCTTACATAGTGACCTGCTTTATTGCAAATGTAACATCGTCCTTTTCTTCCACCCTTAGGTCCAGCCTTTCTTTTTGATTTAGACCCAGAATTATTTTTTTCTTAGCATGAGAAGAAAAAGCAATAGGAGGACCTTTAGGCAAGGGCATTTCTTGCTCTTCTACCCTTGTTTCTTCTTGAATGCATCTAGCCATTAATTCCTCGAAACCAGGAATTAGATTATTGTTTAGAAAAGTAGTCTTGAACACGTACCATTCGGATGGTAATCCTCCAAGAGTTGTGAGTGCCATTTCTCTGTCAGTAATAGTCTTCCCAATAGATAGGAGATCGTTCTTGATCTTGGTGATTCTTAAGAAGTATGCTTGCATACTCTCATTTTTACCCTTCGTGATTTCCCTCAACTTATTTCTAAGAAACAAAACTTGATTTGCATCATTAACTTTAAATAAACTCACCAGTCTATCGTAGATTTCCTTGGAGGTGCCCAGATCAGAGATGTAGGCCACCAAGTGCTTGTCGATAGTGTCCCGGATGATCTTCTTCGCTTTAATTTCTCCGTTCTTCAATTTTTTCCTGGTAGCAGGAGGTCCATGGTATGAGACATTCTCGATCAATTCTTATTCTTCATAGTTCAACAGAGCTAAGTTGAGCAGAGACGACTTGATGATGATGCATATTAGTATGGGTAGCATAATAAGATCATGAACATGAAGGGCAGCATGATAAGATCATGGACATGGGCAACATGATGATTATCATGTTTAGTGTAGCATGGTGTAGTATGTAGTGGTGCAACTAGAGGACCAGATGCAGCATGATGATAGGTATCAGTTGAAGCAGAATGTCTTCAACTGATCTCATCGTTATAGGAGATGATCTATGCTTAGATCTAGACAAGTCAAAGTGTTGACTTCTCATTTGCAGAAGTAAGAGGGAGTTGTATTCCGAATGTGGAATGATAATCTGAAAGCCTGTGACTACCTCAAGGATATTAACTTTCAGAAGCTATATAGTAGTGATGTCAGACCAGATTTGGGAAATGCCTCTGAGTTTCATAAACTCAATCACGTTGATGTTCTTGGTGAACTTCCATCTGGACATATGTTTTGCAGTTAGCATGGTGAGCTCATATTTGGTTGAGCCTGACTGGATTGGTGCCAAGAATCCTCTGAGATATCTTCGGGGCACAATCTCTCATGGAGTGAGATACATTGCCGGAAATATGAAAACTGCATGATTATTCGAATGCTGACTAAGCAAGCATTGTGGAGGATCACTAGAGCACTTCTCAGTGCTGGTTCTCTTTGGATTCTGCTTCGATATCATGGATGAGAAGGAAACAGAAATCGGTTGTTGTAAGTACCGTCGAGACCGGATACATAACTACGAGTATGACCTCGTATGAAGTTGCTTGGTTGTGGAAACTCTTTAGTGAGTACACATGATGAATACCATTGTGATTCTCTGTGACAACCAGAGGTGGGATTCAATTATTTAGGAATCCCGTATTCAATGATTTCTATAACAGATAGACATCAAATACTGCCTTACCTGGGATATGGTAAGTCGATGAGCAAGGAGGCTCCATCCCACTGAGATGATGTACAGGTCAGAGCCCCGGGGAAAGATCAAATTTGTGATTTTCTTGAACGACTTGGAGTCATCGAGAGACCTTGGTAAAAGGGTCCTGCATGTTGCATACATTGAGCTCTGGGAGCTCTGGGGGTTTTGCGGTTCTTACTAGAGCAACATACGACCACAGGGTGACTCACCCTCCCCTGGTGGTGCGCACTGGAACAAGATTGATGTGTTCTCTTGTGAGGCTTGGATTGATGTGTTCTCCATGGCAATTGTAGTAGGATTGATGTGTTCTCCTGTGAGGCCTGGATAGATGTGTTCTCCATGGCGATTGTAGCGGGATTGATGTGTTCTCCTCTGAGGCCTAGATTGATGTGTTCTCCATGGTGATTGTAGCAGGATTGATGTGTTCTCCTGTGAGGCCTGGATAGATGTGTTCTCCATGGCGATTGTAGCAGGATTGATGTGTTCTCCTATGAGGCCTGGATTGATGTGTTCTCCATGGTGATTGTAGCAGGATTGATGTGTTCTCCTGTGAGGCCTAGATTGATGTGTTCTCCATGGTGATTGTAGCAGGATTGATGTGTTCTCCCGTGAGGCCTGGATTGATGTGTTATCCATGGTGATTGTATCAAGATTGATGTGTTCTCTTGTGAGGATAGGATTGATTAAGTTCTCTTGTCGAGACATCCTACCCATGCAGTCTGGGACTCATGGGAAGTACCTCTCATCTGATCAATGAGCAGGGAAATGAAGTTAGGGACCATAGTAGTACTGATGGACGGATCGTTGTATCTACTGTACTCCCTACACTAGGATGACCTCCATTGATCTGGGATCAATGATACTAGTCTGTGACCAGTGGTAGGATTTGTACCATACTATGACGCTGACTTCGGGTTTGTTGAGACTGGTTTGGGTCCAGTGGTACATACTCTGAGACTGACTTCGTGTCAGTTCACTATTGTTCTAGGACCAGTGAGAGTGGTACATACTATGAAGTTGACTTCAGGTCGGTTGAGACTGGTCTGGGACCATTGATATGCACTCTGAGACTGACTTCAATTCAGTGGAGAATGGCATGAGACATTCTCGATCAATTCTTCTTCTTCATAGTTCAGCAGAGTAGAGCAGAGCCAGCAGAGACAACAGAGCTGAGCAGAGCAGAACAGAGCCAACATAGCTGAGTAGAGCAGAGCAGAGCTAGCAGAGTTGAGTAGAGCAGAGCAGAGCTAGCAGAGCTGGGCCGAGCAGTGCAGGGCACTGATGGCAGAGATAGTACAGTCGGAATTATGGATCAGCGGATGGAGTTCTCCCTAGTTGAGAGGGAGTGTTAAATTGGAAACTAGGGCCAAACTCCATGTGGGTCATCTTATTTATGGCAGCTGATATTTTTATTGGATCCCTCTCATAGAGAGGTGTAGGATTGATCTAAAGATCATGCGATTCCGATAAGTATTTATGGAGATATGAATTTTTTTTTTTTTTATGTAATTATTATCAAGCTGACCAGCTCTTATGTAGGCTCTAGAAGCCCAAACGTCATGTCTATTCAAACTATACGTTTTTGGTATAAATAAATGAGGATTTGATGTCATTTGAGAATACAATTCTTGAGTGATCTCCTCCTCTCCACGTCTTGGGTTTTTGGAGGAGTGAGACACCAAGAGTAATACGCTGGCCTTACAAATGATGATCTAAAACGTAGGAGCATTGGTCATGAAGAATTCTATTCCCAGCAAGTGGAAGGGTCTATCCACAGCCGCAGAGAAGACTCTCTATACGAAGCTGCAGTAATGGTAATAAAGATATATACATATTTGCAGTAAATGGAACAACAATGGATACACTTGCACATAAGAAGCAAGGCACATACGCTGTCATTCATAGAAGACCTATATGCACAACAAATACATCTATACACTGTCCAATTCAAGCATGTATGAATGCAGTCATGGACCACATAATTAATATGTTTTTCATTGAGACCTAACCGCAGATCTAAGGACCTAACATGCAACAAATATTACACGTTCTTAATGATACCCTAACACGCAGCAAATATTACACGATGTATGCAACAAATATACGCTGGTCATACACAAAGATGGAATGCGTTGCAAGTGAATGTACAACTACATTCACAAAAATACAATGAACACTCAGTCGTTGGTCAATAAGACATATGTATATACGCTGGAGGCATATAATACATGCAGCAATGATACGCTCTTCATAATGAAAGTGATACGCTGAACAGATCATGCCCTAATTATACAAATATCCTTACATGTAGTTAGGTTATGGAAGACATTACGCTGTAATGAACATTATGCTGTAATGGGAGAAAATTCATACGCTGTAATGAATTCATCTAGCCGTTGTTATGGGAGATAATTCATATGTTGAAATGGGTACATCTAGCCGCAGATCATGGAGACTGTAATACGCATTTCATGGATGTAATACGTTATTCTAAATGGATGTGATAAGCTGTTATACGTTTTCATATTCACGCAGTCAACTTGATGCCCTAATCATTGTCAAAGTGAGGTAGCCACAGACCATACGTGAAGGAGCCACAGACTCCTGTGTGTATCCTTGAATGAAGAAAGCCGGATGTATGTGATATGGGCACATCTAGTCTTGATGGGCTAAGATCACAACAGTAATAAACGTTGAACAATGATCTCGATTTCAGTTGGATAAAGAAGATCTTAGTGACATATAGCAACCTTGAAGTATTAGATGATGTTTCTATATGTTGTAGTGTTCACCTCTGAAGAATGTAAGAGACAAGGATCATAATCTTACAGTACAGTAAGATGCAATTATGATCTCAAGGTTCAAAGATCATCTCAGCCTCTAGGAATAGTCATGGTGTGTAATCACTCATCAAAGCAGAGATGAGATCATTAGCATGAGTAGCATAATGAAGCATGATGTAGATCATGGGCAGCATGATATATGAGCGGCATGATGCATGAAGCATGGGCAGCTTGATGATGTATGAGATCATGGAGATAAAGGGCAGCATGAGATCATGGTCATGGGCAGTATGATGATAATCATGATTAGTGCAGCATGGTGCAGTGGTGCAGCAAGTGGACTAGATGTAGGACTACGATAGGTGAAGCCATCACCTTGGAGAATCAGTTGAAGCAGAATGTCTTCAACTGATCTCATCGTTATACGAAATGATCTATGTCAGATCTATATAAGTCAAAGTGTTGACTTCTGTTGTAATTGTACTATCTCTCTCTCTTTCTTTCTCTGCTGAACTTTGAAGAACATAAAAGAAGAATTGATCAAGGGTTTCCCCACATCTTGTGGGGTTTGTCCCTGGCTTGTGCCACATCTTATGTCCTCTTTCCTTGGCTTGTCTTCTGCGATTTATATTTATGTTCTATCTGTAGTTTATTTTATGTTGATGTGATTGCTAATATGGAAAAGAAATTAAATAAATTGCTCTAGCGTAGAACATACCTAAAATTAACATCCTCACATTCAAATATTCATATATTTCCAACTCCTTAGGGTTGGTTGGCTTCTTGATCTCTTTCTTGGCAAACTCCTAGAGCCTGTTGACCTATAAGACCAACTTGATCCTTTCCTTCCAAGGACTATTGTTGGATAACCCCTCTAACCTATCCTCATACCGGAGACCTGGCTGCAACTTTGACATTGTAGTGAACCCTTCACTCACAATGTGACCAACTCCCTCTCATGATCTACTTTGTTGTGAACAACTCTGATTTACTTACTTCCAAATTAGCTCAGACACGCTCTGATACCATGTTGAATTTCCACGACCTTGGGTCTAGGTTAGAGTCCTAAAATCATTGACGCTACCAAACTAAGAATCTCAACCATAAACTACTTTTCATAGTGGAAATATAAAGCATTAAATCGAATATGCACAAATATACACGAATTTTAACAAAATTGTACTATATGTACAGTCTCAATCTTCATTATATTAAAACAAATTTGAATAATACAACAGTGTATGGTATACGAGATACAATGACAAACTTCGTTGCAATTTCAATGTCATATATTTTCTTGCCGGTCCTTTGCTCCCGTATTGCTCACTGGTAGTGCCTTAGTCCATCAAGGCCACTACACATTGAGACTCCAAGAGGGTTGCCTCCTAACAATGTCGTAAGTCACTTATAATACATGTACACGAGCTCATCAAATTTCTCTCTAGGTTGGCTAATTCCCGAGCTTCAATCTGCCTTCTAATAGCCTCTTTCGTCCATCAAAGAGCTACTCATAAGGTTGCAATCCTTCACCCAATCATGCACCAACAATGTCTTCTTGTCTGCTGCTCTTGGGCTACTTTGGGTAGCCAACACGCTGCCCTCGAACAGACCTATGGCACCCAATCAAATCACTGTTGATTCTGCTCCTAAGATGACATTTCACCACCATGGAATGTCATCCACATGGCACCAACAGACTACTGCAATCATGATTCAATCTGGTCACACACTTGACCCAATACACCTCTCCAAAACGATGTTGTCCTCTTGTTGCACTTGTTGTCACTGCATCACTGGTTAGGGCACACCACGCTTCCCTCCACCCAACACACAATCAACAATGCAAGCCTTCTAAGGATGTGTTTCACCAAGGGAAGGAGCCTCCACTCCTACGATGCTCATGTCTTCCTTGTTTAACCCTAAACGCAACCCTAGAGATGGCCCCACTGTTGTCTATGGCCCGCAACCTAGCATAGCAGTTGTTTTAGGCCTTAGGCCTCCTCCAAAACTCCACAAAAAAACCCTAAAACAACAACGAATTTCTCCTTATCTCCTAGGTCCAAACAACCCTTCAATCTGGCCCTTAAATAGCACCAACCATCTCTTGAGACAGTTCGCTATCTCCTACATCTCTTGTCCTCTAACACATAAATTCCCACGCTATCATAGGCCTCCTTCACACTGCTCCTCGACCTCCTAATATGGCTGCGGCTTCCTTGAAATTTCATAGCTCCTCTTGGTGATGTATTGCCACACTTGGATGCTCAAACAATGATCTTTCACCCTCTATTTATAGCGTAAATGAGGGGTGACCCGAAATTGATTAAGGATCCAGAAATGCCAAAAATTCAAAGTTGTTGGATTCTAGCAAAAGTAGCGCCATCGCGTAGAGCTCACAGAAACGACCCCAACGTAACTGGAACGAACACATTTGGACTCCTGATGAAGGAGAAAGAGCTCGTTGAAGTTTGTGGGCAAGCAAGTAAATGAGGCCTTGCAAGCCAAGTGGCAGCTCCACAGTTTGATGTGGCAGTCAACAAGTCAAAGTCAACTCTAGTTTGGGTACAAATCTTCATTACACGGTGAAGGTATCAAGTCTCATAGCACAAACATATGGTTTATGAAATACATAATATGTGGTATAAAAAAACCATATATTAAAACATATGTTATGGTATTAAATTCATACCTAGCACAAAGTTGATTTAAGCCAGATAACATATATTAAACATGTAATGGTTCAAATGAATGGGAGTAGAATTTTAAAAGTCAAAACCTATGCACATATTATAAATATGGTATATTATTATCACCGCTCCAAGCCACAGGTCCAAAGGAAGTGTCATGCTCTGAAACTGCCGGACTTATCACATGAAACAATTACAAAATGTGCCACAGGATCCACCGCTCCATCGTGACCGCAAAGGGCTATGGAATTGCTTGAAGCCACCATTCACATGAGACGATCAACTAATGTGACATCACCGTCGGGGGATGTTGTAACTATATGTTAAGTTTGGAAACCATATAAAATGCGCTGGATTTCAATGTATTATATGGTTACTATTCATATACACCATATTAACTTGGTATAGTTTCGATACCTATGTGCATAGTTTTCATTGCATCAAAAACCAAATATAATGTTTTATATGGTGTGGTTTTGAACTATATGTTATTTTTGTAACAAATTTTCAACCAATTGCCATGTATAGAGTTTCAAAAACTTATAAATTAATATTACGCTGATGCGCTAGAGGAGAGGAGAGGAGCTTGGAATTTTGAGAGAAGAGTTGTGATATTTTTGTGCAGCAGAGAAGTAGCAGCGTTGAAGACCTGGAGGCGAAACTGCGCAGGATTATTTCAAGAGTTGTAGGAGGTATTTTTCTGAGCCGTCAATTGCATAAAAATTCTAAGGTTGGGTAGAACTCATCTGGACCAGTCAGAGATCCTGTTTATGTAACTTTGATATATTTTATTGGCTTTGAAGTTTTAATATAAAAGCCTCCCAGTTGAAGACCAGGGCCTAGAGATGTAGGCTTGAAGATAGCTGAACTCTGTTAACAATCTCTTGTGTCGCTATTCCTTGCATGCTTTTTGTTCTTATTTGCTTCAAAATTATTATAAGTTCTTCATGCTTAAACGTTTATGTGCTCGAAGTGGCATTTTTTCAAAGTTGTGCATTAACTCTTTCTAAAAGACAATAAATCACATTTCAATTAAAGATCTTTCTGGGATCATTCAGTATCAGAGCGAGTTATTGATAATTGTGATTTGAAGTGTGCATGATCACCAGGAGAAAATCAAAGCTTAGTGAAGGAGAACTTGCTGAAGGAGATATAGAAGTTGGCTTGAGAAGAAGGACAACTTGAGGAGAAGAGGTGGCTGATGAAGGAAGCGTGATCATTCGTTTGGATTTAATGTAGTCTTCGTGGATTCTTTCATGACCTTGCGAGCCATGGTTGAAGAAATGTATCGATAGTTTAAGAAAGCAAAAGGTAAAGAAGAAAAACCTAAAGACAAAGAAGTACAACCATCACAATCTGCAAAAGAATATGAAAGTGATCAAAAAGACCCTATCACATCTCTCTTAACTCCATCTGAAACTTTAAAACCGTTGTTGAAGATTTATGTTAAGCTCGAGTTATCCATGTACAATGGAGAATTTGATGCTGAGAAGCTTGACAACTGGGTCAGGCAAATGGAGGTTTACTGTAGCATGTAATGGATCACTAAAGATGAAGTCAAAATCAAACTAGAATCGCTTCATTTAGCAGGCACAAAATTTATCTAGTGGCTGAGTAAGTTAAAGAATGGTACTCAGAATATCAGTGAAATTTTTCCATCATGGTTTGATTTTATTACTACATTTAGAAAGAAATTCTATCCATTGGGGTATAAGGAAAAATCTTTGATAGAATGGCAAGGACTAAAAGTTAGGAAAGGTCATTCAGTGCTGGAATATACAAACGATTTTCGTAAGAAGGCGTTGATGTTAGATATTCCTTTGTATACTCAAGAAACTCTAATGAAATATATAGGAGGATTACTTGAGTATGTTCACAATACTATATTTATGTTCAGTCCTACTAACCTAGAAGAAGTGGCAATACAAGCAACTTACTTTGAAGCAGGTAAGTTAGGAGTTGTGGTATCATCAGAATGGAGAGCAAGGGAAAAGGGAAAGCGAAGAAAGAAAACTTCAATAAGAAGGAGGTTTAAAATATCTCTTGTAAACATTGCAAGAAAGAGGGCCATGATGAATACCATTGTTGGAAATTGCATCCTGAAATCAAACCGAAGTGGATCAGAAAATGGAATCAAAAGTTTGCGAAAACAACAAAACCAATGGACCTAAGGTCAAATTCAGGCGATGAGATGCATATCGCATCATTGGTTATGACCGGTAAACCTGATGAAGGTAATGATTCTAACAGTTCTAGATGCAAGTTATTTCATATAAGGGTTGTTATGAAACATACAAAGATCGACACATTACTAGATTGTGGATCTCAAGCTAGCCTAATTTAAAAAAAAGTGGTTAAGCAATTGGGATTGAAAACCATAAAGCATCATAAACCTTATACTTTAATTTGGATGAGAAGAAACCATAAATTGTGAATGACTAAGCAATGTATGTTACCATTTGCAATAACTTCTCAATTTAAGGATAAGGTGATGTGTGATGTGGTAAAACTAGATACATGTGGGATGGTCTTGGGTAGCCTGTATTTATATGACATGAAATTGATCTTTTACAGGGAACAAAATAAATATCACTTGTTCAAAAAAGGAATTGAATATGTTGTACATTCTCATCACACAAAAGCAGATAAATCTCTTTTTATAGTTGAACAGTTAAAACAAGTTGCTTATGCCAGAAAAGATGTTGTACAATATAAAGAACCTAAGAAAGAGATCATTAAAATTAATCACAAGCAAAAAGACATGCTTAAAGAACCTAAAATTGTACATCAACTAGAGTTGCAACATGATAAGTTGAGTATTATTTCAACTATGAAAGGAGAGAAGGTTATGCCTTCATCTATGTCAATAATTTCAGTGTTGTTAATGGGTTTATTACTATTTAGTGGTGCCTGGATATTAGCAGCAGATATGAATGTATATGTGGGTGAAAAAGTACTTGATATACTTTGTAGTTTGTGTGCTTCATTGACGCTTGCATGGATGAGTAAAGTGTATAGATTCAGAACAGGATGGAAAGATACCGGCCCAGTGGGAAAAAAATACCCACATTTGATTTATGGAACATAAGACTTTTGGTGGTCCAAAAGGTCTCGGCAGGGAGGAAATGACCTGAAATTGATTAAGGATCCAAAAAGGCCAAAAATTCAAAGTTGTTGGATTCCAACGAAAGTAGTGCCATCGTGTATAGCTCATAGAAAGGACCCCAAAGTAACTAGAATGGACGCATTTAGACTCCAGATGAAGGAGAAAGAGCTCGTTGAAGTTTGTGGGCAAGCAAGTAAATGAGGCCTTGTAGGCCAAGTGGAAGCTCCACAATTTGACGTGGCAGTCAACAAGTCAAATTCAACTCTAGTTTGGATGTAGATATTCATTACATGGTGAAGGTATCAAGTCTCATAGCATAGACATATGGTTTATGAAATACATAATATGTGGTGTAAAAAAACCATATATTAAAACATATGTTATGGTATTAAATTCATACCTAGTGCAAAGTTGATTTAAGCCACATAACATATATTAAACTATATATTAAACATGTAATGGTGCAAATGAATGGGAGCACAATTTTAAAAGTCAAAACCTATGTACATATTATAAATATGGTATATTGTTATCACCACTCCAAATGATGTGTCATGCTCCGAAACTGCCAGACTTATCACATGCAACAATTACAAAATGTGCCATGGGATCCACGCTCCACCATGACCGCAAAGGGTTATGGCACCACTTGAAGCCACCATTCACATGCGATGGTCAACTAATGTGACATCATTGTCGAGGGTGTTAGGGCCTAAATCTACCTCAGGTTGAGAAAGGCAGGTCTAGGGTAACATCAAACCACGCTTAACCTGGTAGCTAGCCCTACCAGGTTGGGAGAGGGCTCTCTCCTTGTCAATCTCAATGAAAATATATCAATGCAGGCTTGAGATGACTAATATAAATACTAATTTTAGGCTAGGAGTGATTGCTTAGAGGATTTTGATTGATTTTAATGGTTGGTTGCTGGATCAAATGGGGAAGGTAGCTTTGGATCTGGGAAATGAACACAGATTTGCAGAGGTTTCTGTGGGGTGAGGTAGGCAAGTGTTTTAGCACTTTGAAATGAGTGTAATGGTGAGTCTAAAGAATGGTGAGGAGCTGGACAGGGCATGCAAATGTCATGAGTCCTCTTCAAACAGCAGAATACATGTAAAACTAAACAAACCCCAAGGTAGAGCACTGAAACACCAATGAATTCCACCTTTCAAACTTGATTCGTTTAGCTATGTAGAAAGAGAGAGATAATGGCACACATAAACATAAGATAAACTTAAATACAGAGAAGGAAACAATGCTAATTCACATTACCACAAGAATCCCACAAAATGCTGCAAAACCTTGGTTTATTTCCTTGCCAAAATGCAGAAATGATGTACAAAGTAGCTCAATGCATCCACAAGAGTCCAACCCTGACAAATGACTAAGAAAGTACAAGATATAGGCATCAAACCACCCATGCTATCCATTAGGGGTCGAATCCATGAGTCTAGGAGCTATTTCAACAAGATCTAAACTAGGAACTGAAAAATAGGCAGTGGAACAACTTGCCTCTAAAACTATGGAAACTGATTCATTTAGTTCAAAACCACCTAAAACTGATGTATCTACCTCCTTAAGTCAATTTCATAATTTTTACATCAAAGTACATCAATTTACATCAATTTACATCATGAATTTGACCATGAGAGAGAAAAAGTCAAACTGATAGAAAACTAGGCAAAAATTTGAGTTTTTGAGCAAAATTGACAAAATTGTGCCTGATGTGCAGTGCCTTTTCCAACCTGAGTTTGAAGGCCTTCCCCTTCACCAAATTTTCTCCAAGATGGCTTTTTGGAAAGTTCTGTCTGTGTACTTTCTAGGAAAAACAAAATTTTTGAATTTGGTGACCATTTTCCGCTCCAAAAATCAATTCTCCCAAGGTTGCTTCCCGTGGGTCCAAAACGTGGCAGAGAGGGCAATTTTGAGGTGTTTTTTGCCCTTTAGGTGACCCAAAACTCCTCCAAAATTCATGAAAATTTCTGGGTTTTCATATTTTTTCGTGAGGAATCCAAAAATGTAAGCCATTCCTAAAAATTCATTACCAACTCACAGGTGCTACACATCAGAGGCAATTTCCTGTGTATTGCAATTAAAAATTTAGAAATGACAAAAAGTTCTCCAAAATTCTTCAAAATTGGCAAGAGGCAAGCTTATCAGTTGCTTTGCTAGGCCAAGGAAGCTTCAGCCAAGATTCTAAGTTTATCTTGCTCCTTTTTGGCTTTTAAGGCTCTCCCTAGCTTGGCTTTTAGGCTTCTTATTCTTGTCTTACAAATTTTGTTCTAGGCCAAATAGTGGTAAGCCATGTGGCGCAACATTTTCTTCTCCTTATTAGCCTTGTCCAGTAGCTTCTCAAGGTGGATATTCACTCTTTCCAACCATGATTCTCAGTCAGCCTCTATTTCTTGCTCTAGTGAAGTTAGCTTGATTTTCCTTCTTTTTGCCAATTGCCGATTTTCCCTTATGGTTTGCAGCTCCATGATTGTTTGTTTGTCCTCCAACTGCTTGTTCTATTGCTCAAGGTAGTTAATGACCCATTTAGCCCTCTCAAGGTCAAGAGATAAGGCTTGGATCTGAGCTTCTTTCTCCTTGATAATCACATCCTTGAGCTTTGAGCTTTGGGAGCCCAAATCAGTGTCCTCTTCCTCAACCAAAATGAAATCCCTGTCTTGGCCTTCAGAAGGCCCTTCATCATGCAATGGTTGCTTTCCTCTGTCCAGTACCTATTCTGCTGTAGAAGAAGGCAAAGCCCCTTTCACCCCAGGTGAAGATAACATTTTCCTGTTGTTCGGTGAAGAGAACGAGACCCCTTCCACCCCTGGTGGAGATAATACTCGTTTGGCAGCTGCAAAAATTCTTCTTGTCCCCTTTTCATAAGTTATAAACACAGGAATGTGAGCCTCTTCAGTTTTTCTTTCATGCTCTCTTTGTTGCCCGGAAGGTCCAGCTTCCTCTTGAGGTTCTGCAAACATTTGAGGCCCCTTGAAAATCTCATGGGCAATGAAGGTTTCCCATGGCACTCCCAACTGAGTGAGCTGATGCACAACAACAATCTTGATGACAACAAAGTGATAAATGCTATTAAGCTACTATGGGTATGGTTTCCTCTTTGCAAGCATAGTCATCCTCTCTATGTTTTTGCAAATGAAGTATGGTATGCTCATCATTCTAACCTTGGTAAAATTCATAAGCAATCTGATATGATAGGCATAGAGTTTGGAGAACCTTCCCTCACATGTGAAGTATTTAATGATGAGTTTCATTAATGGCACATACCGGTCCTCCAAAAACTTGAAAGGAAACACCCTGCCCAATTGACTATGATATTTGGCTTTAATGTAGGGTTCATAGTTCTGTTTGCTGATATTCTGTCTCTTGTTCCATCTTTCCCCCACATCTGGCATCCTAGTTGCTTCTGCAATAATGGCTGGTGAAAGAGTGAAATTGATGCCAGCAAGCTGTACCATATTGTCCTCCATGTTGATGACAAATTGCCTAGCCAATTCATGATGATACTTAACCCTCTCAACTAGCTCACAAAACTCAAAGCAAGATTGGTATCTGAAACAAGTGGTGGCAAGAGGGCAAGCAAGAAGTTTAGCAATGCTAATAGGCTCCTCTCTAATTATCTTCCCACCCTTGTGAGGTCTCCTAGGCTGTACATTTTTGTCTCCTAAACTGTCACTTTGTGTTTCTTCCTCATAGCTTGAGTCACTGTTTCTTGCCATAGTGCTTGTCTTAGGAAAATGATGAGATGAAGGTATGATGAAAAATGGTGATGAAAGAGGACAATGGTGATGAGTATGAAGAGATTTTACTCTTGGGAAATGAAGTTGGGGAGTGAAGGGAATGGTTTTGGGAAATTAGGGTTTAGTGAGGGATTTAGGGTTTGATGAGGGAAATAGTTGCTTTAGGGGAGTGGGATATGGGAAAATGGGATAAATGGAGTGTATTAGGGTAATAAAAGAGTGAAAAGGGGTTTGATGATGTTTTTGTGAAGATGGGATGAAAATTGCACAATAGAATGGAAAACAATGAAGAAAAACTAGGGTTTCATTTTCCACATGCAAGATTTATGAAAAACACCAATGTGACCTCAAATTCAACCTTAGGAGGATGATTACTTACTTGTAGAAGGCAAATATAGCAAATTTGAGGGTTATGGCACGATTTGGGATGATTTAGAACAAACTGGACTGATGCGCAGCGCACTGGGCCCAATGCACAGCGCCCTCCTGATGTACAACACCAGTTCAAAATTACACTGTAGTTCTACCTCTGATGTGTAGCGCCTGCCTGATGCATAGTGCACTGCCTCTGATGTGCAACGCCAGGCCAAGTTGCCTTGAAAAACAGGGTTTTTGTCTCCTTGGCTCCCAAATCGCGATTTTTGCTCTCTAAGAGTAAATTTGCACAATGAAATGATAAAGAGGACTTCTTTCACTTTAAATATGAATGACTTTAATTTTTTAAACCCACTTTTCTAATGTCAAAGTCACTTTTGGTTTTGAACTCTGTTTTTCCATTGAAATTGACTTTTCTTAATCATTTGACAAACTGATGCATTGATGCTTGTGTTTTTGCTTGCAGTGGCTAGAGTTGGCAAGGTGACCAAGGGCAGCAGCTCTAAACTTATTACATATAGAAAAATTAAAATTACATAAAATTTTATACATAGAAAATAAAACTCTGTTTTACCTCAAAACAGGGTTTTGAGGAAAAAATCATTTATTGAGCATATCATCATTGAAATTTTGATTTTGTGAACTTATTAGACTTCCTCATGTGCCTGCTGACCATTTATTGAGCTTTTTGCTGACCATGGTGACAAACCCTAGACCTAATGAGACCTAAAACCCTAAAAATGATTTTTGCAAATGTAATGACAAAAAATGACTGTAAATGACTTGAACTTGTGAAAATAGGCTAGTAGGTAAAGACCATGAGGGAAATTTGATAATGAACCACTACCATCAGTTGATCCATGACCTAATGGAATTCAACTGATCGGATGGGACACCTAAAATGCATGCAAAAAGAGAATTTGATCACTGATGGAGGGATGAAGATACCGACACTAATAGGGGGAAGTTGTAACTATATGTTAAGTTTGGAAACCATATAAAATGCACCAAAGTTTAATGTATTATATGGTTGCTATTCATATACGCCATATTAACTTAGTATAGTTTCGATACCTATATGCATAGTTTTCATTGCACTGAAAGCCAAATATAATGTTTTATATGGTGCGGTTTTTTACTATATGTTATTTTTGTAACAAATTTGCAACCAATTGCCATGTATAGAGTTTCAAAAACTTATAAACTAATATTACACCGATGCGCCAGAGGAGGGGAGAGGAGCTTGGAATTTTGAGAGAAGAGTTGTGACACTTTTGTGCAGTAGAGAAGAGCTTTGTAGCAGCTTTGAAGACCTGGAGGAAAAACTATGTAGGCTTATTCCGGGAGTTGTAGGAGGTCTTTTTCTGAGTCGTCAG
Source organism: Pinus tabuliformis (assembly GCA_031772625.1). Taxonomy (NCBI): domain Eukaryota; kingdom Viridiplantae; phylum Streptophyta; class Pinopsida; order Pinales; family Pinaceae; genus Pinus; species Pinus tabuliformis. The sequence continues at coordinate 592,984,906 of CM062804.1, forward strand.
TTGCGTCAGAATTCTAAGGTTGAGAAAAACTCAGTTGGACCAGTCAAAGATCATGTTTATGTAAATTTGATGTATTTTATTGGCTTTGAAGTTTTAATATAAAGGCCTCCCCATTGAAGACCAAGGCCCGGAGATGTAGGCTTGAAGATAGCCGAACTCTGTTAACAATCTCTTGTGTCTCTATTCCTTGCATGTTTTCTGTTCTTATTTGCTACAAAATTTTTATAAGTTCTTAATGCTTAAATGTTTATGTGCTCGAAGTGGTGTTTTTTCAAAGTCATGCATTAACACTTTATAAAAGACAATAAATCACATTTCAATTAAAGATCTTTCTGGGATCAAGGGGCTCCAACGAATCTTGAAGAGACACATCTATTGGGATTGTTTACACCAAGCCTACATGACTAGACAACCAATAATTACTAGTCAACTTCAAAAATTCATAACTTCGTTTCTAGAGCTCTGATTTGAGTGATCTTTGGAGTGTTGGAATTGGCTCGCCAAGCTCTATCACCTCAAATTTTCCCAAACTCAAATTCATCATAGTTTTGACCCAAATCTAGATGGGCGCAAAACCCCATACTTGGGTTCCAAGCCCGTAAGTTTCCCTTGTGGTTCTTTTCCCTCCAAACCCTAAACCCTAGGGATTGGAGTACCTCCCAAGGTACACAAATCAACATTGCATGTCTATTACATAGATATGAATGTTGTTTATGGATTATTCCATGGGACATGACCACCTATACTCTACCAAAAAACACTTGTATCACCTATTAGGATTCTGAAGCCAGTGGTGTGGAGAAGTCGACTGGAAAAGGTTGGCTCAATGATCCACCATTGGAAATTTTTTTGTTATCAACCAAGATTAAAGATGAGACATAATTTTTATAATTATACTTAGCATATTATGGAATTGGAGTATATTCCCTTTTCTAATTAAATTCTATTTCACCTTGGCTCATCATGGCACCCTTTTTGGCAAATTTATTAGCCTCCGAATTTAAGTGGGAAAGAATGTGGAAGAAATCCACCTCTTCAAATCTTGAAACTAAAGAGAGAAATATTTGACTTGTTGTCGCTGACTCTTTGTTGATAACTTTCTTAGCTTTTGTGAATTTTCGGATAACAAGCATCGAATCCCCAAAGAAATTATTTTTGAAACTTTGCAATCCTTGGCAATTTCCAAACCCTTCCATAGGGCCAGATATTCGGCTTGATTGTTGGTGGTAGTTCCAATTCCCCATACGAACTGAGAAACTATTCTTTCATTGGGGCCAATTAAGACCCCTCCTGCTCCAACCTCCCCCACTAATAGTTAATAATATTACTAGCCATCACTGGTACTTTGTTTTTCAAATAAAGGAAAATTTTACAATATTATGAAATTTTTGTTTAGTTTTCATTAATGTGATTTTAATTGTTTTAATTTTGATTTAAATTATTACTATAGTTTTTATTAAATATGATTTTAATTGTTTTGATTTTGATTAATGATGATAATTACTTTAAAATTGGTTTATTAGACTTTAAGAAAGATAACATATTATTTGGATTTTTTAAAAATTTTATCTCTGTACTTAAAAGTATCAAGAAAAGTGCTCTCATATCACAATAATTTTGATGATTTAAAAGGTTAGGAAAGTTGATATTGTGACAAATATTTTGAAATTCAGATCTAACTTAGGTATATACAAGGCATTTAAAAAGAAAGTGCATTTCATTTGCAACCTTTTTAGTGTCACAAAGATGGCATATTTTTTCACCCAGCATGTAACTTTGAGGATTGTACAATGTTCAATTTCAATATGTAGTTCATGGGAGTTTGAACTTATTTTAACAATGTTGATTTTCCTCATTGCATTAATAAAAAGCGTGAGATAATTTTGAGCTTTTAGATTAGGGTTGGTTATATCCTTGTAGTAATTAATTCTCTTTATCATCTAATTCTTTATCACCCCATAGCTTCTCCTTAAATTTATATGTAATGATAGTTTTAATATTATTAATATTTTTGCAAAATGACTTCTTCCTATATTCCCTAATTATTTAGCTAAGTCTTGGCATCTTTATGCCATCTCCACTTAAGCCACTGGTGCTTGTGTCTAGACTTTGAAGGAATTGTTTAGCCTCTTGTTATCCATGGTGTTTATTGTGTTCTTGTATATTAAGTACCTAATCATCATTGTGCGCTCAATGGGGGAAATGCTCGCTTCTATGAGGAGGATAAGATAGGGTGTATTGTCATTAATTTTGAAACTATAAGTCATAAAGATATTTTGGATTTGCTCTATCTTTCTCCAAGATTCACTAGAGATATTGCATCCCCAAACTTCACATCCATATAACATAATAGGAGTGATGCTATCTTCAAAGAGGAGTTTTTTCCTATCCCATAACCAAAGGTTTATTAATTTACACTAGTTTTCAAGCCCATAATAAGCTTTATACCCTCCATTTACTCTTTTCTCAATTCAATAGTTCCAATTGAGCTTGTGATTAATATTGATTCCAAGATATTTGTATTGAGACACTTCATCCCAATTGTTGTTGTGATATACAAAAGTATTGTAGGTGATAATGTTGGATTTAATTATCATAACATTCATTTTGTTAGTGTTCATAGCTATGCTCATACTAAAGTAGAAGTCCTTTGCAATTTGTAGTTACTTGTGTTATAAATGTAGCGAGAAAAGGCTCAATTTTGACTTGTGCCTTAGTCAAACTGAGTAATTCGATTTTCCAAATTAGCAGGATGACTTGGATTTCAGTTAGCTAGAGTGACATGGTCTTGTCTCCTAGTTAGATGAGTAAATTCGAGTTTGTAGGCTAAGAGTAGAGTTGTGCATGTATTGATTGCTAAGATTTAGAAATCTAGTTGAGTTATTGTTAGTTGAACTCAATTAATTGAGCTCTAGTCATTAGTTAAGTCAGTTGAAGGTCAGTTGAGTAGTTATGACTGTTGTTAACTCATTGATCTCTCATCTAACTAGTCATTCAACTAAAAATAGACACAAACATGCATGGAATTCAAATTGCCTAGTTGAGGTGGAGGAAAGGGCATGTTTGTATTTCTAATTGTATATTGTTGAGTGTACAGTGCTTTTGCACTGAGCAGGTGATCAATTATTCAAGCTATTGTGCAAGGAAATATGGAATTTATCTTATTTTTTAGGGGCTAATTCCTCCAAGACTCTGCAAGGAAATAGGAGGTTGGTTGAGGCTTGAATTGGCTAAGTGCTGGCCATAGCAGGTTAGGAAGTGGGAGAATAGGATTTCAATGCAGGTTGTGCTTCATAGTTGAAGCAAGACATTGTGATTATTTCTCTTTTCATCTGAATTAATGTAAAGCAGCGGAGGGGTTTTTCCCAATTGGGTTCCTTGTAAATCATTGTGTTCTTCTTGTTTTGATGGTGGCATGTCATTACATGTGTTTCTAAATTGTGATTTACATTCTGCATAATAGTAGAGGAAATTTGTAATCTCTTGTTTTCAGTTTGAATTCATCAGTAGTAGGAAATTTCTATTAATTTCTACATGGTATTAGAGTAGAAATCACTCTAGAAACCAATCAATAAATCTTCTCCTTCAGAGATTTTGATCTGCAGATTCAGTGAAGCAGTTTTTCTTTCATGTAGGAAAATTTCTTTCAGTGGATTGAGATTGGAGGATGCCCTCGAGGGAACCTTGAATTTCATAGCTTGGAATGATAGGATGGAAGTTATACTTGATGATAATGGAGTGTTGGAGTACACCAAAACTAACATTCCAAAACCAGTAGTATCAGATGCACAACAGTTAACCCAGTGGAAGAAGGATATCGCAAAAGCCAGGAGGATCATCTTGGAGGGTGTGAGAGACCACATAGTCTCGAATTTACATGGCAAGGAGACTCCATTTTCTATGTGGAAGACCCTCACTAAGCTATTGAAAAATGGTAATGATGCTAGGAAATTGGAACTGAGGGATAAGGTTAGAAACATCTGCATGTAGAAAAATGAAATCATTCCACATTACCTATCTAGATTCACTCAGTGTCGAGATGAAATTGGAGGAGTAGGAGAAAATTTTCCATCCTATGAGCTAGTGAGCTTGTCTCTCCTCGACCTCACAAAGTATTGGCACAACCACCAGGGCTCTGTGATTGGAAGGGAAAAATTACCAAATTGGGAGAGACTTTGGTATGATTTGGTGCAAGAAAAAATTCAAAGGAACACTAGAGATGGAGTAACATCCAAAGTTGAGGAGGAAGGGGACTTCTCTCTAGTTGGAAAAGGAAAAAATGCTAAGGGAAAGAAGGCCAAGGTGAGGTTGATTCTAGCTGAAACAATGGCAAGAAGAAATACCTCAACAAAATAAAATGTTTTCACTGCCATGAATATGGACATTACGCAACCAAGTCTCCGCACAACAAATCCAACAAGGAGCCTGAAGCAGGAGTAGGAGGAGATTCCTTGGAATCTCAATTCGAGATATATTTTACCCTCTTTTCTTGAATGGAAAGCACAATAAGAGGGAGTGAGTGGTACCTAGATTCTGGTGCCTCATTTCATATGAAAGGATGCAAATAATTCTTCAGTAGCCTAGAGGAGAAGGTTCTCCAACTACATATAGAATTTATAGATAATTGGAGGTATAGTGCCAAAGGAATTGATATTGTCACCTTTAAGAGGGAGTCAGGCGCCCATATTCATCTGTAAAATGTTATACATGTACCTAGGTCAAAGAAAAAATCGATTTATGTAACTGTATTGGAGGATAGAGGCTATGATGTTGTTTTCAGTAAGGGGAAACCTTTTCTGAGACATGTAGCTACTAGACAAGTGAAATATATTGAAGTCAAAGTGAAAAATATCTACAAGCTAGAGGTAGATTTCGCCATACATGCAATTATATTTCTAGGAGTGAGGTAGGGCAATGTAGAGCTTTAGTCCCAAAGTTTCAAAGATTTGGCTAGGGTCCATACGAGAGCAGTAGAATTTGCAGTTTACTCTTCTCATGGATCATTACCCTTGCTATAATAGCCCACAATATTTAGTAGAAAAAGGATCAATGTTAGTTGATACAACTATATATTGAGCGACAATTGCAGACTAGTTGTACTCAGATGTTGAGGAGAACATAGCAGTATTGATAGCAGTGTAGGAGGCACAATGTAGAATCAACAACACTATGATTTTCCTAGTCGAGAGTGTAGAGACTAGTAGTAGTCAAATTCTTAAGAGATAGTTGCAACTCAAATACAATTGATTCATTGTTTTGGATGCTTCTCAAGTGCACTTGTTGTTGTAACAATAACAACAGTGAGACGTAGTGCTATAGTACATTCCATAAGAGTTGGATTGGGGTTGTGCAGAGCCCTTTTCTTGCTAATAGGGAGTGTTAGAAATGTAGCAATAAAAGGCTCAATTTTGACTTGTGCCTTAGTCAAACTGAGTAATTCAATTTTCCACATTAGTTATCTAGAGTGACATGGTCTTGTCTCCTAGTTAGATGAGTAAATTCGAGTTTGTAAGCTAAGAGTAGAGTTATGCATGTATTGATTGCTAAGATTTAGAAATCTAGTTGAGTTATTGTTAGTTGAACTCAGTTAATTGAGCTTTAAGCAAAGTCTTTCTGTAGAAATAACATAAGAGAAATTTTTGGCCGACGTGTTTCGAACCAACAAGTGTGGTTCATCATCAGGACCAGATGAAGAGGAAAACCATGGAAAAGGCTTAAATAGAGAAAGCTAGATCCATCTTCAACTTGGAACCCTTACGCGAGATCGTTTAAAGTGATGAACTTTAATAGGAATGGCCCTTCCGTATAGGGTAGTAATTTCTGTATTCAGGCTTCTATGATCCATAATGAATTAAGTAAAGTCTTTCGGTAGAAATCACATAAGAGAAATTTTTGGCTGGCGTGTTTCAAACCAACAAGTGTGGTTCATCATCAAGACCAGATGAAGAGGTAGACCATGGAAAAGGCTTAAATAGAGAAGCCAGATCCGTCTTCAACTTGGAAACCCTTACGCTATACTATTCAAAGTGATGAACTTTAATAGTAATGGCCCTTCTGTATAGGGTAGTAATTTTTGTATTCAGGCTTCTGTGATCCATAATGAATTAAGCAAAGTCTTTCAGTAGAAATCACATAAGAGAAATTTTTGGCTAACATGTTTCAAACCAACAAGTGTGGTTCATCATCACGACCAGATGAAGAGGCAGACCATGGCAAAGGCTTAAATAGAGAAATCCAGATCTGTATTCAACTTGGAAACCATTACGCGAGACCGTTCATTAGTTGAGTAATTATGACTGTTGCTAACTCACTAATCTCTCAGTTAACTAGTCAATCAGCTAAAAATAGACATGGTCATGCATGGAATTTGAATTTCCTAGTTGAGGTGGAGGAAAAGTCATGTTCGTATTTATAATTGTATATTGTTGAGTGTACCGTGAGCTTTTTCATTGAGAAAGTGATCAATTCCCCAAGCTATTGCGCAAGGAAATAGGGAATTTCTCCTATTTTTTAGGGGCTAATTCCTCCAAGATTGCGCAAGGAATAAAATGTGGGTCGAGGCTTGAATTGGCTAAGTGTTGACCAGAGTAGGTCAGGAAGCAGGAGAACAAGATTTTAGTGCAGGGTGTGCTTCTAAGTTGAAGCAAGACATTGTAATTGTTTCTCTTTTCATCTGAATTAATGCAAAGAAATGGAGGGGTTTTTCCCAATTGGGTTGCCTTGTAAATAATTGTGTTCCTATTGTTTTGATGGTTTCATGTCATTTCATGTGTTTCTAAATTGTGATTTTCATTCCGCAGAATAGTAGAGGAAATTTGCAATCTCTTGTTTTTTGTTCGAATTCATCAGTAGTAGCAAATTTTTGTTAATTTCTACAGCTTACCGAGGTCATACAGATTATTAGATTATTAAATTCCTAATCAAATGGATCATTGTATATTGCAAATATTATTTTATTCATTTTGGAGAAATATAAAGAGTCATAGGTAAAAGGAATAGTAATTAGACCTCTTGGAATATGAAACAAAAAGTCATATCTCAATGTATTTATATGTGGATGACATTAATTAAGTTCATTCAAGCCTAAATATTGTCAATGGTGGTATCAAAACCTTGGCATTTTTAGATAATTCCATGATGTTGTATATTCATTGCATTCCTTCTCCTTTCCCTTCTTTAAAAAAAATGTTGCTTCCACTTTATATGGCTCTTCACATCAACTACATGCCTATTATTGGTGACCATTATGCACTCACCTAACAACACTATATAGTCATATTGTTTCTAAACCTCTCACAGACATTGTTTACACTTCCCACCATCAACAATACTACTATTGTGGTCATTACAATCATAGGTAGATAAAGTTATAGCGTTGGTCAAGGTGGAGAATGCATACAAATTAGAAATATATATTTCATCTTCAAACTTGTGGAGGACAACAAGAAACTTGCCACAAATTTTGCAAGAAACCATGTTAATATTGAGGGAAAATACGGTTTTCCAAGTTTGTAAAGGGAAATAATCCATGCAACATAGTGGTTTCCATTTATGACACATGCAAAAACCTTAAACCTAATCTAGATCTAGTTATCCCTTGTTTCATAGAAATCTTAATTTGTTGAGAAAGTAGGTACTAGAATTTTCACTCCACCGCCTTAACTTCATTAATGGTTGTTTCAATATCTCCAACACCAATTAGATATACACGCTCTCAACCTTTATCTGGGAGCCCAAACAATTTTCCCTCAATGATCCATGAATTGTCATGGATATTCCATTGGACAGTTTGTCACGTCATATTTGATAAATTATACTTAAAAATTAGAAATCTACACTATGAGGGTTTATTTATATATCGATTTTTGGATATGTATATTATTGTTTATTATGTACACATGAAAATTATAATTATGCAGAAAATAGAGAATAATGAAATAAAAACTCACAAACCATGATTTGACACAAGATATAGCCTAGGAAACACTTTTAGGAGAAAACCTAACTGGAATATGAGGTTGTTATGCTCTCTTTATTTGAACAGAAAATGGTTGTGAGTAGAAAGAAGTAAGTTATGTAGCCAGTGGGCTACTACAATGCACAAATCCTCTCTATGTGCTCTTTCCATGTCCCTTTGGGCTACTTTATTCATATATGGAACAAAATGCACTTGAAAATAAAGGGACCCCTTTTCCTCCCAATGGCTCGATTATTACATAGTCTGATAGCCTACTAATGGTTAGGTTTGACTCCAACTCTTAACTGGAGTTACACTATTGACTCTTCTAGATTCCTCTTCATCATGATCATGTGGCTAGCCCATTTTCCATGACTAATGGGGCTAACATGGCATCCTCTCAAATTATGGTGGACAAAACAAGAAGGTCAACTTCCGAGTGGCATAGCTTTGCATACATACTTCGATTGTGGTGACTCTTGCGTCGTTGGAAAGGTACATGCGTAGAATATGGAGAAAAGGTGCAATGCTAAAGCAACAAAGTCTTACCCCCAAAAAATATTGATTGGTGCCTCAAAATGTTCCCCGAAGGTTTCAAACTTTAATTTGTCAAACTGGGCCCCATTGGTAAAATGGTCTTATGAGTTGCTTCCTTCACTTTTTCCACTCTGAAATCATCGAGATGGATGAAAAACAATATAATGATCTTCGGTAGGGGGCACCTATTCTCGAGCATGATTTTATTTTCCACCTTGTAATCAATACACATCCATCAAGTGCCATCCTTTTTCGGCACTACGATGATGGGTGACCCACATGGTGATGTACTCGGTTAAATGACACCCTATTCCAATAGTTGTTGTGAATATTTATTCACCTCAACTGATTCCATAACAGAATACCTATACAACCCAATGTTTGGTGATGGGGAGTTCGGCAATAATTGGATCTCGTGCTCCACTTCCCTCTTGGGTGGTAACCTTTGGGGCTCTTGGAACACATCCATGTATGCTTGTAGCAAATCTTCTAGTTATTTTTTCTATTTCTTAGTACACCCATCCAAGGATGCCTTTGATCTCACTGACTCTTTTACAAACTAATTCTCTCTTAAAAATAGTAGAACAAATTTCTTTGTAGAATAGGCCAGTTTTTTGTCTTGTTAGAACTTACAACCAAAAATTTTGAATTTCCTTTGTGCATGTTGATGGTGAACGATTTTCCATTCATGAAAAGTTGATACTGGTTGGATATTCACATGAATATTGTATCTCACATGTACATGTAGGGACTTCCAAACACTACTCTACATATATCAAAAGGAACTACATGTAGTTCTACTTCATCAATAAAATCAATGCTTATAGCAAATATAATTTTGTAATGTTTTGTTACCTTTAACTTTGCATCCTTATTTACCCATCTCAATGGATATGGGCTTGGATGATTATGAACTCCCATCCCAATTTGTTGAAAAGCTTTGTTGCAACAAGATTTAGCTACGATCTTGAGTCAAACATAACATCGATCTTTGTCTTCTTGACTTGTATCTTTATGTGGAAGAGTTTAGTCATTTCTTTCTTTTATCGTTGTTGAATGCTACTCAAATTCACCTCCTTCTTTACTAACATGAAAACCATATTCTCATTCACATTTGAGCTACTTTCAACGTGTTTGCTCGAATCAGTGGCCATGAGATTCTTCTTCTTATTATCTTTATTTTTTTCTTTGGGTTAAGCTCTAAATGTTGTTGAAAAGTGTAACAAGAAAGTCTTAATTTGACTTTGCCTTGGTTAAATTCAGAAAATTCGAATTTCCATATTAGCTGACAACTTGGAGGTAGTCAACTTGTGTGACATGGCTCTTGTCACTCAGTTAGCTCAGTAAATTTGAGTTAGAGGGCTTCGAGTTATATTTAGTTGTGTTCAATTAAACTAGTTCTAATTGTTGATAGAACTAGTTGGAGGTCATTTGTGTAGTGGGACAACAGTCTAACTCAGTGATCATCCAGTTAACTGATCAATCAACCAAAAATAGCTAGTTCATATAGAGAATTCAAGTTCTCCAGTTGTGGTGGAGATTCCAAGGCAGTGTAACAAGCAGTTGTAAACTAGTTTGAGTGTACAACTGTTGCATATAGTCAGATGATCAATCCTTGGGAATTGTACAATCAATTGGAGGAAAATTCCTAAAAAATAGGGGTTAATTCCTTAGGATTTGCACAAGGAAATAGGGGCTCAAGAAGAGGCAGAAATTGACTAAGTTTGGGTTAGAGCTTCTCATTGAGTAGAGAGATAGTTTATTCACTTGCAGGTTGAGCTCAAACAGAGCTAAAAATTGTAATACATCTCTATTCATCTAATTAATGCAAAAAGGCTTGAGAGGTTTTCCCCAGTTGGTTTCCCCTAGAAAAATATTGTGCATGTGTGATTTTTCTTATTACATGTTTGTGAATGTTTTTCAAAATTGTGAATTGAATTCCACAGAGCAGTAGAGTAGAATTGTGTCTCTTGATTTAGATCAAATTTCTTGAGCAGTTACAATTCTATCAGCATATTTCTACAAATGCAACTTCCAACACTTCTTTATATGACAGTCAATGTCATAGTGATTATAGTGGTTGTTGGGATCCTTGCATTGGTATGTTGTGTTTGTCTCCATTTTATATTCCTCTCTTTCTAGTATTCTTCTCCTCCTTAGAATCATTCTCATGCTCCTTTTACTTAGATCCACTTGATTTCTCTTTCTTCAGTCCTATGTTCTATAGGTATTTTGCTTGTACACAAGCCAAGTCCGCTGGTATGGGCTTGAAAAACATCACTTGCTTCCACAAATATTTGTGTAAATGCCTCAGATACTTTAGGGGTACATCTAGATTCTTTGGGAGATTCCCAACATTATGGTCATGTTTTTGAACTTTGTGGTGAAAATGAAATCTTTTGTTCTTCCTCTATATGATGAAAATTGAAATAAACTTCTAAATGTTGCAACCAATGATTTAGCTTCAGAGCATTGCTATCACCTTGGTATGGATTGATATTTATCTTCATTTCCATTTTTAACAGGGACTATGAATGGTTCACAACATTCGAACTGGGTTGATCTTTTCGTGTCCTTTATTTGGCTCGTTCTTTGTTTCTTCCCTATCTCCTAATATCCCCTTTGATCATACCTCTACATTAGAACCACATCTTCTCTAAATAGTGTTAGCTTATTGGTCGGGGTTGTAATGAAGAGATTCATGTTACGAATTTTACATGCAACTTGTGCTTCCAGCCATGAAAACCTCTCCTTTTCAAGATCACGAGGGTTATTCATAGATTTTTCTACCATTAATAGGGTTTTATTGCTTTTGGTTTCGTCGATATAGATCCCCTGCAAATATCTACAATATACCCAAATAAACCTACTCTGATACTAGTATGATCCATAAATTATTTTGGATATTCTATTGCACAGTTCATCACAACATATCTAATAAATTATACTTTAAAATTTGAAATATACACTATGACAGTTTGTTTCTCTTTAGATTTCTAGATCTATGAATTAATGTTTATTGTGTATGCATGCAAATTATAATTATGCTAAAAATAGAGAACAATGAAATAAAAACTCACAAACCACAATTTGACACAAGATATAACATGGGAAACCCTTTTGAGAGGAAACCCAATTGGAAGGTGAGGTCGCTCTACTCTCTTTCTTTGAATAGAAAATGGTTGTGAGTACAGAGAAGTAAGGCATGTCGCTTGTGGGCTATTACAATGCACACATCTTATTTGTGTGCTCTTTGTTGGAAATGTAACTAATGTTGGTCATCATAATGTATTATGTAACTCAAATGTACTATCAATGTATTTATTATATTCATTATTATTTTATTTCTAGTCGAAGCATGTTCTTCATGCTTATAGGGTTTATTGAATCAAAAGAGAACTTCTTATGAGTCAAATAAATGTAATTGAGTCAAAGTCCCATTTGGACTTCTTGCAAGAAAAGAAAAAGTGTCTTTATTTCAGTCAAAGAGTCAATTTGTCCTCCACAAGAACAAGTTAGCCTAAAGAGGAAGTTATTTCACCTCCTAGACATGTATATATACAAGGTAATTTGACTTCATTTGATCATCCATCCATCCATCAATTTTATGTGCAAGAAGAAGGAAAACTATTGAAAAGTCAAAGAAGAGAGAGTGAAGTCAAAGGAGAGAGAGAAGATGATTTTTTTGCTCACACTGCGAATTTTTCTAGGGAATTGTAGGCTGAAAATTTCAAGGACCAAAATTAAAGGGGACGAAATTTCAAGAGTTGACCAGATTTTAGAAGTATTTGATCAGCATTGACTTTGACTTGTTGAGGAGACTTGAAGGAGGGATGACTTTGGATCTTTGTGGTAATCTTGCTCTTGGTCTTGGGTTTTAGACATCTCACTTTGATCTGATTCTATAAGAAGAGGATTTTCTTGGCTTCCCCCCTTGTGGGGTTTTTCCCTGGCTTGGAGCCTAATTTCTTGTGTTCTTTATTTCTTTTGATCTCCATGTTTTGTACATTTTGATAATTGTGCGATGAAGAGAATATAAATTTAATAAGAAGCCAAAAAAAAATCACAAGTAATTATCAAGTTAAGAGAAATCTACCTTAATCTACAAGCATCTTGATTTCTCAACATGGTATCAGAGCTAATGTTAAAGGAAGACAGTTTGAAGATCACAACATGTTGGCATATTTGAAGACACTTCTACAATAATTATCTCCTTATCAAAACACACTTGCAGTAGTTATATTTGATATCACCCTTGCAACAACTATAGCTCTCCCTATTAAAGCAATGAAAGAACTTTTAAAGAAGACATTGTCTAAATCATTTGGTGACCTAAATGAGGTATTGATCAAAGCATGTACCATACTTTCTATGGTAGTTCGATCCAAGTCTGCAACCCTCTAAGAAATTAGTGATGACTTGACCAAATTTTGAGGAGATCTGTGATGAGAATAATGAGAGGACAAGTTCAATTCTTATCAATATATTCTAGGAAATCAAAGGTAGAAAATAAAGCAGAATGAAACGAAGTAAGAACACCTTATATTTATGATCAACCATTGTTCAAAATAAATTTGAATCCTGTGACATATATTGTAAAATCCTCAAAATTTATATGACAACGAGTTTGATGAAGTATCTAATTTCAAATATTGGAAGAAGTGTTTTGTATGTATCAAGTATCTATAATAGCAAAGACAAGGAGTATATATGATAGATCTGAACCTGTGACAAAGCCAAACCTTCTGTGGCGGCATCTGAATCTTATATGGCACTGCGGTATATGGAATTTTTATGGCATTATGACATACAAGTCCTGAAATATCTGTGGCATTATGCCTATGTGGCATCCGAGTCTTGTGATATATCTCTCTCTTTTATATAAGTCTTGTCGCATAATTCATTATGAATCTCAAAGATGTGAATTTTAGAGGCACCTTCTTCTATGGAAACTGAAAAGTTCCAATAACATAGAAGTTACAATTATCCCTCTCTCAAGTGGACTACTAGACCAAAGTTTAAAATATGAAAATACATGAAGCTTATTTTTGAGACATCTTGAATGAAGTACTATGTGAAGGTCTGAAGTATACTCTTTCTCCAAACTCTATAACTCTGTGGAAAATTTAGAATTAGTACTCTTTCTTAAATTGTATTGCCATCTGAGATCTAGACCAAGACATAGCAGGATAATTCAAGCATCCAAGAGTTTGTTTTAGATATTTGCATTAGGCCAAGCCCTAGAGGGACAATTAAGTCGAAGATACATTTATTAATGCATATTTCTAAGGTTTAATCTAAACATAAATCTAAGCACTATGGGTTTGGTCCAAGATGTGAATGACAAAATAGAATTTATGATATAAGCAACATATGCAAAAGACAAAGTTCTGAAACATGTCACCTTACGGTAGTGGATCATTTCTGAAGCGAAAGGCTGAGACCTCTCAAGGATCTAGCATCAGGCCTTAGGACTATGACAATGAAGAATAATACAACAAAATTTGAAGCAATATCTCTGTGGAAACTTGATACAGTGCAAGCAAGGAACATGACAAGAAATTTGAAAAATATATGAAGCCCATATTTGTGGTTTGTAGCTTAGCTTGAAAGACAAAGGACTAAGATCAATGTTTGACCTCTTGAAGGCCATATGAAGACCTAGTTGCAGTATTGTAGTGACAGAATTGAATAAGAAATTTGAATTCAGTGTATGAATGTCCTTTCGAAGCAACTACATTACCTCTCTTCCAATATATAAAATAAGGACCTACTACATCAATGAAGTCGTATGTTTTTATAAAGTGAATACAACCCTGGTAACTCAAAAACATTCATGTGGTTTGATTGAAGGATTGAGACACCTTTGTTGGAAGAAATTTGGTACATGACAACTAAAGATAGGTCAAAGATTAGATATTTGCAAGAAGAGACAAGGTGAGGTTAAAACAAGTATGTATCATTCATGCTCATTTCAAAATTGTCTTGCAAACTATTGTGCATATAATGTTAAGCTTTATAGATCACAGTGAACTCCCAAGAGGAAAAGGTTAAAAATAATATGCTCTTCTGAAAGTTAGTGTCATATTATGAAAATATCGATGTAAACATGTTAGATTTCATTGATTAGAAGTATTTCCTTGCATATAAGGACTAGGTTTTTATTGTCAATATCAAAAGAGGAATGATCTAATATTGATTATCAGTGAGAAGAATTAGAAGAACGTGGCAAAGCATGCAGATTAAGAAGCATGAAGAAAAAATTGATTAGATGTTCACCTACCTCAACTGGAAAGAGGGAGCTCTGATTGGTTCGATTAAGGAACATATTGACAATACTAATGTTGATTGAGATTATACTAATGGTTGGGAGCTAATATGATTTCTTGAAGAATGTGAAGGAAGTAATATCACCTTCAGAGGGAACTAGAGGAAGAAATTTACTTGAAGGATCTTACAACTTGAAATTTGGAGCTAAAAGATCTTGGGTGGATACAATATTAATTGAAGTTTGACAAAGAACCTAGAGAATCTTATGATCAAAAAGAGAAGATGACTAATCTAGGGCTATATCTTGTAGCAAGAAAAGGAAGAATTATGATATTGTTGTACTGAAAACTGATTAGTTTGATCCAGAAACACATTCATTGGGTTGACAATACTGATGAGATTACTATTGATTGGAAGCTGATATAATTTCTTGGAAGAGCATGAAAGCAAAACCATGTTACAAAGAAAGAAGATGTGGAGGCTTGTGTGATTAGCTATGAAGAAGGTTGGCTCTGTAAGATGTTTGATGAACTACTTGATGACATGTTGGATTCAAATATAGAAGAATATTGTCGGAGAACTAGGAAGGTAAATGCTCGTTATGACGTGATTGTTATGAAACCAGCTCAAGAAAAGATAGAAAAGATAGATCAATGCCTTAGAATTCAGCCTCTTCAAGGGGGCAACCTCCTTTACATTACATAAATGAACAATTCTTGGATGATGCAAATGAAAATACCTCCTTTCTATATATAGGAGTCTAAGGGGTCATAACATAATCAGAGCCGACATAACAATAATAATGTAAGGGCACAATAATAACAATAGTGGGCTTCTATGGGGCACAATAGTAACAATATGGGCACTACATGGGTACGTTAATATAATAAGTGGGTTATACTAATAACAATAAGGGGTTACACTAGTAGTATAGGGGCCTAACATGCCCCTCTCCTTCAAAAAGCGTTGTCCTCAACGCTTGAGTAGTTCTTGATGCTTCTGTATAAAATTCTTGTCCTCCCATGTGGAATATTCAGCGGGTAAGTTCTTCCACTTGATGAGATACTCTGAAATTGATTGATTCCGTAGCTGTCGGGTTCTTGTTTCTGTGACTGCTCCAGGTTCCAATATGATTTTTCCTTCCTCTTTAATTTCTGGCAATATTGTTTGAATTGGGATCTTTTGCAACTTTTGAATAAGTGGCCATACTTCTTCGTCCTTCTTCCATTCATCCCTTGCTTCGTTTATCCAATCTGGTTGGATAATATAAATAGCACAAAACAATGCTTCATCTTTGAAGAGTCTTCCCATTCGGTAAGGTCGCCATTTTTTAAGTGCCTGTTGTTTCGTTTGATTTTGCACCGAAGTGGCGTTACGTTTAAAAGTTGGAGAACTTGTTGTTGATGCTCGATGTGATCTTTCACTGCTTGAACCTTTTTCTTCTTGGTATGTCCTTCTATCTCTAGAGTTTGAGGAGTGGTAATTTCTTCCAATCCTTTACAAGATATGGTCAGATTTATTTCTTGATGCTCGATGTGATCTTTCACTTTTTGAACATTTTTATTCTTTATATGTCCTTCTATCTTGATAGTTTGAGGAGTGGTAATTTCGAACAATGAATTGCAAGATATGGTTGGATTCATTTCTTCTTTCTTGATGTGATCTTTCACTTCTTGCACCTTTTTATTCTTGATATGTCCTTCTATCTTGAGAGTTTGAGGAGTGGTAATTCTTGCCAATGCTTTACAAGATATGGTATGATTCATTTCTTCTTTCTCTGGGGTGGGGTCCTGGTGTATATCTTCTTCTTTTGTTGTTTCTTGATCCTTTTCTTCCTCCTCTTCATATTCTATGTAAAATAATTTCTTCTCAGCACACTTACGACCTTTAGTGCATTTGCTATCACAATTGTAACAAAGCCCTTTTTCTCTTTTTTCTTCCAATTGTTGTGGTGTAACCCTTGTAGGTTGTGGAAGGCTAGGAGAAACAACAATTCCATCTTTATAGTTGTGAGGGGTACACTTCCTGGTTTCCATAATTTTGCTTCCCACTATGTCACAAAGCCCTTTTACTCTTTCCAATTGTTGTGGTGTTGCTCTTTGTATCCTCATAATGTGCTATCATTTCCTCCGTGAAAATTGACCACGTAACAAGTTGTTTACGAGAACAAAGCCCTTTGTACCATAAAAATTGATCTGGTTCTAAATATGAAGATGCAATACATACCTTTTCTAACATTTGTACACCATGTATATCAAAATATTGCTCCATCTGAAGTATCCAATTTACCGGATCCTTGCCATCAAACTTCCTCATCTTCCTTTTTCTTGATTTTAGGAGCTCTACATTGAAACGACTGTAACTCTGTACTTTCGAATCTTTAAGTTCTGAAATTATGACCTGTAGTAGCCCTCTGTGTCCTCTTTCCAATGCCACTAGTCTGATCCAAATTGGATTCTCCAAGAAAGAGTTATGCACAATCTCCCAAGATGACCTGATTATAGACTAGTTCAATAGAGCGAACTTGTACGACGTGCCACGAGTCACTTTTTCAATCTTTGGATCTGAAGAATGCCTAAAAAAAACTACAGTCCGTCCTCTTTCTGTACCTTCTTACGAAATTTCAATCCGATCCCCAGAGAGAAAGTTATGACGATTTTCCCCAGGTCACCTGTTTTGAATGTAATTTAGAAGTCTGCAAAAAGACCAAATTCCTCAGATCATATCTCCGCAAATATCACGTGAAAAGCTCTGAAATTCGGACCCAAGGTTCAACGTGATTTCTTCTCAAATGGGTTTTTTTTGCGACTTCTAAAATGTCACAGAAAAAAAGTTATAGCGAAAATTCCACGATGACCTGTTTGGAGCAGCGAAACCCTAGAATCCAAAGCTCTGATACCAAATGTTATGAAACCAGCTCAAGAAAAGATAGAAAAGATAGATCAACGCCTTAGAATTCAGCCTCTTCGAGGGGGCAACCCCCTTTACATTACATAAATGAACAATTCTTGGATGATTCAAATGAAAAGACCTCCTTTCTATATATAGGAGTCTAAGGGGTCATAACATAATCAGAGCCGACATAACAATAATAATGTAAGGGCACAATAATAACAATAGTGGGCTTCTATGGGGCACAATAGTAACAATATGGGCACTACATGGGTACATTAATATAATAAGTGGGTTACACTAATAACAATAAGGGGTTACACTAGTAGTATAGGGGCCTAACAGTGATACAGATAGGATCCAAGAAGCTACAACATATCTCCATTGAAGAAAAAGTAGTTGATGCGTTGATGAGTAATTTTGACAAGCTTGGGCTTGTGATTATTTATCATTGTTGACAAGGAGTGAAGATCTCCTCCATAGTTGAGAGGGAGTGAGGGTGGACACTGTATTCTCCATGTGTCATTTACTATGGCAAGGATTAAGAATTGTAAGCCTAGTGAAGCCACTGGTAAGGATAATGATGGATTGGACAAGCATTTGGGACCAATATTCTTTGAGGATTTGTATCCAAGTTAAGAATATTCATGAGGACTGATATTCTTTGAGGATGGGTATCCAAGATAAGAATATTCATGTGAGGACATACCTAGTGAAAATTTGGTTGGGGTATGTGCCTAGAGAGGTGGTGGTGTTGAAATTTATGCCTCCCAGCATTGTGCTCTAATCTAGTGGAGAGAGAGAGCTCGTTATTCAAGGCCTTCCTATTTTTGAGAATGTTGGTTATTTTGATGCTTATTAATCCAAGTTCCTTCTTATGAGAATATTTCAATTTGAGAGTATCCCATTGTTTCATTATGAATAACTCCCTAGTTAAGAGGGAGTGTTGTAAATGTAACTAGTGACGATTTTCATAATATAACATAAATTTACTATTTATGCATTTATTATATTAATTATTATTTTATTTCTAGTCAAAGCATGATCTTCATAATTTATTAAATCCATGAGAAGTGATAATGGAGGAGAGTATGTGTCTAACACCTTCAAAGAATTATGTGCCAAGGAGGGTATTAGAAGGAAGTTGACTACACCTCACAACCCACAACAAAATGGGGTGGTAGAGAGGAAAAATAGAGCCATTGTAGGGTCTACAAGAGAAATGTTGCATGATCAAGGATTGACACTTTACCTATGGGTATAAGCATGCAATACAATTGTTTATTTTCGTAATAGGAGCCCTCACTAAATTCTTGGAATGATCACACCCGAAGAGGCTTTCTCTGGGAGGAAGACATATGTCTCCTACTTTCACATTTTTGGATCCATTATCTATTGTCATGTCTCCAAAGATAGCAGGAAAAAGTTGGAGCCTACTACAGAGAGGGGGATATTTGTAGGATACAAAGAGACACCTCATATTTATCGGGTGTACATGCCTTCACTCAAAATTACTGGGAGGAGAGAAAATGTCATATTTGATGAGGAGAATTCCATGAGAAGCTCTCTAGAGAAAGATATGAGCATTCCACCAAAGGAGTCAATTCTAGCTCCAAAGGAGGAGCCCTAGTCATATCCACAAGATGTTGTGGAGCAACCACATGTGGAGGAGCAAAGATAAGTTCGAGTGGAAGCACCCACTCACACAGAGCCTTCTAGAGAAGGGAGGAAGAGAACCAAGGAGGTAGACAAATTGGTGTAGGATGCTCAGGATCATGTTGGAGCTCCTAGCTCCTTGCACAAACAGAGGAGATCACCATACATATATATTAGATATATGGCACTCATGACATAACTAATTGATTTTGAGACTTCTTCATTTGAGGAAAGAGTTTTCCAACAGGTGTTGGTAGATGCCATGGTTGAGGAGTATGAATCTATCATGAAGAATGATGCTTGGGAGGTTGTGATTAGATATGAGGGAAAATTTTCTATTGGCTCCAAGTGGGTGTATAAGGTGAAACATGCAGTTGATGGCAGTGTTGAGAAGTACAATGTCATATTTATGGCCAAAGCTTCTCACAAGTAGAGGGAGTTGATTATGAGGATAAATTTCCCCCTGTGGAAATTTATTCTTATATCAGAACCATATTAGCATTAGAAACACAGTTTGGGTGGAAGATCCACCAAATGGATGCTAAGACTACCTTCCTTAATGGAGTGGTTGAGGAAGAGATCTACATTGAGCAGCTTGAGGGATTTGAGACATATGATAGGGAAACACGTGTGTAGACTCAAGAGAGCCCTTTATGGTCTCAAGCAGGAATCTCATGCTTGGTACACTTGTATAGATTCCTATATCTGTGGATTGGGCTTCAATAAGAGTGAATAGATGTCAATCTCTACTACATTATGGTAGATGGTAGCTTTCTCATCTTAGTCTTGTATGTAGATGATTTAATACTAATAGGAGATGAGAGGTTGATATAATCTTGCAAGGAGGACCTTGAAAGAGAGTTAGAGATGAAGGATATGGACTTGATGCACTACTTCCTTGGTTTGGAGGTGTGGCAGGGAGATGGAGAGTTATTTGTTGGTCAGAGGAAGTACACCTATGAAATCCTTCAGAGATTCCATATGCAGGATTACAAGCCCATGGACACTCCTCTAGCTACTAACCGAAGGAAAGATGATGATTCTATAGGGGAGGCTGCCTCCCCTAATTTAAAACCCCTTAATTTCGCCAAAGGGCGAACATTCGCCCCTAAAATTATCCTTGGGGAGGCAGTAGATGACATTATCTATAGATAGTTGGTGGGGTCCTTGATGCACTTGGTGAACACAATGCCCGATATTTATTTTGCAATTAATCAACTTAGTAAGTTTATGATGGATCCTACCAATCTTCACTAGAAAGTAGCAAAAAATGTTCACAGATACCTCAGAGGCACAATAGATTTTGGTTTATAGTATAGGAGGACTGATAGAGTGAAGCTACAAGGCTTCAAAGATGCAGTTTGATTAGGGAATTCATCAGACAGGAAGGGAACATCAAGAGCTATCTTCAGTGTTGGGTTAACAACAATTTCTTGGTATAACAGGAAACAAAGATTTGTATCACTCACTTCAGTGAAGGTTGAGTATATGTTTGCTAGTCAAGCAACATGCGAGGCTATTTGGATGAGGAAGATCATGGTTGGTCTCTTTAGTCAGGGGATGGAGCCTACATTGATCCACTATGACAATTAGAGTTGTATCAAACTCTTTGAAAATCCAGTGTTTCATGATAGGTCCAAGCATATAGACATCATGTACCATCACCTAAGAGATTGTGTGCAGAGGAGGATCATCATGTTACAGTACATTCCTACAGAGGAGTAGGATGCAGACATTTTGACAAAGGCTTTGTCAAGAGGCAAGTTCGAGTTCCACAAGAGCAGGATTGGGGTTGTCAAGAACCCTTTTCTTGCTAAGAGGGAGTGTTAAATTGTAGCAAGAAAAAGACTTCATTTGACTTGTGCCTTAGTCAAATGTAGAAATTCAAAATTCCACATCAACAGGATGACTTGAGTTGTAGTTAGCAAGAGTGACATGGCCAAATCACTTAGTTAAATCAGTCAATTCGATTTTGTAGGCTAGAAGTAGAGTTGTGCATGATTTGATTGCTAAAATATAGCAATCTAGTGAAGTAATTGTTAGTTAAACTCAATTATTTGAGCTCTAGTCATGAATAAAATCAATAGGAATTCAGTTGAGTATTAGTAATTGTTGTTAACTCATTGATCTCTCAATTAACTAGTCAATTTACTAAAAATATCCCTAGTTCATACATGCAATTCGAATTTCCTAGTTGAGTGGAGGAAAAGGCACATTGTAATTATCAATTGTATACTAGTTGAGTGTACGGGTTTTGTATTGGAGCATATGAGCAATTTCTCTTGGAATTGCACAAGGAAATAGGAGATTTTCATATCTTTTAGGAGTTAATTTCCTCCAGGATTGTGCAAAGAAATAAGAGGAAGGTTGCGGCCTATTTTGGCTAAGTGTTGGTCAGAGTATGTCAGAGAGTAGGAGATCGATATTGTAGTGTAGGTTGAGCTTCAAGGATTGAAGCAATCATTGTAATAGATCCATATTCTCATATGATTTAATACAAAACATTAGAGGGTTTTTCCCAGTTGAGTTCCCAAGGAAAAATATTGTGTTCATTGTGTTTGGATGGTTTCATGTGATTGCATGTGTTTCTATTGTATGTTTTTCTTTCTGCAGATTGAGTAGAAGAAATTTGTGTATATTGTTTTTAGACTGAATTCATTAGTAGCTTCAAATTTTGAGCTATTCGTACATTACTCTCATGACCTTCATCACAACCCTCTACTTGTGAGGAGACTCAATGCAACTTATTCTCTAGCCATGATAACCTCTCTCTAGTTGGATATATTAATATTCATTGATAATTTTGTCAAAATATGTTATATAAAAGTTGGAATCTAGATGCCATAATGTGATTCCCTCAAACCAAAATACAATTCACAAAAACTAAGCTAACAAAAATATAGGGTTCATGTTTATCTCTATGAGTGTACATATGTTGATGTTATGAATGTATATTTTCAATGGTTGTGTATACTTTATTCCATTTATTTTATAATTAATTGTTTATTTTAATAATATGATCTTATTTTATGTACATGCAGAATTAGGTGCAAAGAAATTTATAATTAGACATTCCTCTCATCAATCCATGATGGTTTTTATTATAGAATGCCCTATACATTTATCGATTCCATCTCATTTATTATGTTCATATAGTAGCTTAATACATGTCAATGTTAAATATCATTTTCTCTTGCTATAGGTATTTATGATCGCAATAATGAAGAATTAAAGCATGCCCTAAGTTCTAACATTTACAAAAGAATGATGAGAAATATGAAGCCATGCCCCAAGTAATTAATCATTAATTATTTGTTTATTTTCTAAATTATAAATAATTGGAATATTTATTCATTCTTTGATACATATTATATCATTCCATACTGACAATGACAATAGTGGATTGAAGGGAATAGAAGGTATTGACAATTGTTTAACTTATATGCTTTTTATTAGATCTTTAAATGCAATGAGAAACGTTTAGTTTATTAAACTCTTGTTCATTTATTATGTTTTTGTAGAGTGAATAAGATGATGTTTTAGAAGATGAGGAGGAAATTGAGCGCAATAGTTCAATCAACTTATGATGTCACATCATTTCATTTCCTCATATGTGTGCATGTGTTTTCATGAAATGTTCTATAAAAAATTGACATATAATCTAGTAGTGTACCACTTTTTTACAAAGAAAAAATATTATATGATTATTTACAATATAAGGGTGAATCCATGAAGATGGTTTACACTTTTGGGCCAAATGTGGTGATGAAATTTCAAATTGTTACTCTTTTATCGAATTGAAGCCCTCAAAATTCATATAAGCTTTGTGAATTTTGATTTGGAGTAAAAAGACAATTTGTGGAGAATTATGTTGTTGTATTAATGATAGTTTTTTCAAAAACTATTAGTGTCATATAATCTATCAAATTTTCATTGAATTAAATGCTTGTCCTTGCAATTTTCTGCACATCTTAACATTTATGTGTATGTTTGAACGAAATGACTTAGTCTAAAATGTATATCTTCATATATATATATATATATATATATATATATATATATATATATATATATATATATATATATATATATATATATATATATATATATGAAGGTAATCTACACAGAGAGCACTAAATTATGCATATTGAAACTTCATTTTTTTATGAAAAATTATATTTTTTATTATTTTTCAAAGTTGGTAAATAATATCTGAATTGCATTTTTCAAACACGTGTGCATGCATGATTTTCTTATACTATTTAAATAGATTCAATAACCAAGAGTATCATTTTGAAGAGGACTTTTCTTCTTCTTCTTTTTTTCCCTTGGAAAAAGTCGTAATCTTCATTAATGAGGAAAATTACATTTTGTAGATGCCAGCGGCATATACTGTACTGTGGGCTAGAAGCCTATCCTTGTGAGTTCAAACTAGATAGAGGTGTTCTCCACGCAGGGAGACACTTCTCTGAGCTATGATCTTCAAAAAATTACTTATATACTTACTCTACATAGAGAGTATCAAAAAATAACTGTCTTGTGAAAATGAACTGCTTGATAAAAACTTCATATAAATATTTATATAAAGACAACACAGGAAAATATATATAGAAAAAAACTTTAATTCAGCTCCCATTGAGCTTTTCTAATCTGATATTTCTATGAAAGGTCTATGATAATACTGATGGAAGGTTCCATCAGTTTGCTCCAGTATGCTCCAAGTGCCTACAGGCCTGTGCGCTGCTTCCTTGGATAGTAGATCAACAACTGTGTTCCTCTCCCTGTATATATGTTGACAAGTAAATGTGTCAAATAAATTTATAAGTCTGAAAATTTCTTCCATGATGTGTCTCAAAGAAAAAGCATGACAAATAGTAACTTTGTTAATCCAATTGCATATAGTTTTTGAATCTCCAAATAGCTGTAAGTTTCTGCACTGTTTTTCCAAGGCAAAGTGTATTGTGTATTTTGCTGCTGTAAGCTCGACAAAGTTGTTTGTCCCTCTGCCCATACCCATTTGAATTTTGTAAATATGATTTGATGTAATGTGGAGGACAGTGCCTCCCCCACAACCAATGTCTTGAGTTGAACCATCAAAGTATGCCCAGGGGAGGGATTGGTTTATGCTCTCCGGGATGATATGCCTAGGAATTTGGTTTGTTTCCTCCTCAAGTATCTGTTGGTAATCTACTAGGATTTGTGCAGTAATGTTCAACCAGTGGGGGGGAGAATTTTGAAATGTGATTCTGTTTCGTGCAATCCAAATTGCCCAGCTAGTCAGTGGAGGGATGCTTTTTGCTCTTTCTAAAGATACATTAGACCACCATCCCTCCCAAGCTTCCTGAATGGTTGTGCCTTGCCACCTAGGGAGGGAAGGTATTTGAGAGTGGATAGAATTCCATAGCTCCCTCATGCATGGACAAGTAAGAAAGAGGTGATTCCCAGTCTCATTGTCTACTTTGCATAGGCCGCACCAGAAGGGTCCGTGAAATGATCTTTTAGTCAGGTTTTCTCCCGTTGGGATTTTATGATGTAGAATGGTCCACATGAGGAGTCTGGACCTAGGTGGTGCTTTAAGTTTCCAAATGTTTCTCCACCAAGGTTCACTCTGTGGAGGTTTCAGAGAGTTTATAAGGGCTATGTATCCCTCCTTAGGTGAGTATTTCCCATGCTTTGCAAGAGCCCAGATAAGCTCATCCTCCCCTTCTTGTATCCTGATATGAGATTCCGTGAGAGCCCCCGTGTATTCCTTCCAAAGCTGCTGCCATTGTCGAGGGATCTGTAACATCCTTCCAGATTTCCAAGCTTGTTGTAAAAATGTAGAGCGGCCGTTGTCTGCTATATGGTTAATGTGCGTGATTCCTCTGGAGGTGAGGTATGCTCTGAGCTCCTGTGGGAGTCTGTGAGCGTTCCCACACCCAATCCAGGGGTCTATCCCTATTTTAACAGCTTCTCTTGACTGTATTCTCCATGTGAGTCCATCCCTGATAAGGGGCATAGCCTGGAGGATCACTTTCCATATGATTGATTTTCTAGCTTGTGTCCACTAAGGTTGTCGAATCCATTCCATAATATTTAATGGAGCTATGTATTTAGATATGGCCACTTTAGTCCACAGGCTGGAGGACGAGACTAGCTGCCATCCTAGTTTGGCCGCCATGGCTGTGGAAAAGGAGTCTAATCTTTTTATACCCCATCCTCCCCACTTCTTTGGGAGTGCCAAAGAGTCCCAATTTGTCCAGGCGAAGATCCTACCGGGTTGGTTTCCTCTCCACAGGAACCTGCAACATAGGTTTTTGATTCTGGATAGTATTCCTTTAGGAATCCATGCTAAAGACATCCAATAGATTGGAGTTGCTTCCAACACTGCTTTTATGAGTATCAGTCTTCCTTCTCTTGATAAATATTTTAAATACCAGATGTTTAGCCTTTTCTCTAATTTGGTTATGAGCTAGATCCAGTCAACAATCCTATAACCATGTGGTTTTAATCGATAGCCCAGATATTTTAATCCCTCGTCCAGATTCAGTAGGTTATAGGGGAATCTTCTTAGTGCATATTGGACCTCATATGGAGTGCATCCTATAGCCGTTATAGAGGATTTCCCATTGTTAACCATCATGCCAGTGGCTGCTTGGAATATAGTGAATGTATTGAGAAGTGCAGTCACATCTCCTATACTCCCATTTAGGAAAAGTAACACATCGTCCACAAAGAGCAGGTGTGTTAATGTGCATTCTTCAGTGATTTGGATCCCCCTAAGCCTGCCTCTTCGATGTTCTTCCTTTATCAAGAAACTGAGACCTTCCATGATGAGTAACAAGAGGAGAGGGGACAATGGACATCCTTGCCTGAGGCCTCTTTCAGAATGGAAGAAAGGTGAGGCCGCACCATTTACTAGGACACTGTATGATACATTGGTGATACAACTCATAATCCATCTTATGAATTCAAAGGGGAAACCCAGGTGTGTTAAGAGCATTCTGAGGTATAGCCAGTTGACTCTATCAAAGGCTTTCGAGAGGTCAAATTTCAGGACCATGCCCTTCAGTTTGTGTGTTTGGATAGAATGTAGGACCTCTTGTGCCGTGCCGACCACTTCATGTATTTGTCTATTCTGTAAAAATGAAAATTGTTCAGGTGAGATATGGTTGGATAATATTGGCCGAAGACAGTTTGCTATAATCTTGGAGATGATCTTGTATATACAATTACAAAGGGATATGGGCCGGAAGTCATTGAAAGATGTGGGAGTGTCCGATTTGGGAATAAGGGTGATAAAAGTTGTGTTCAAGGCCTCATACATTGTTGGGTAGCGCAAGCCCCATGGAATGAGTACGGGGTGTGAAGCCCGGAATTGTGGATAATATAAGGGTAAAAGACTCTGCGGAAAGCGCGAATTATAGTAGTTTGAGTCAAAGGGTAGTCCACCCAAAAATAATGTAAAGAAATAGAAATAGAGTCGGCCCGCGGAGGGATCATGGGCCAAGGGAAAGTATAAATAGAGCACGGCTCTATGAGGGAAAGTAGTTCTTTTAAAAGATGGAATGTAATGGGTCCTTAAAGGCAATAACTTGAAAGCATCTGTAAGTCCGAGTTGAGGGAGTAGGGTAGAAGGTAGAGGCTCTGCAGCTATGTGCGCAGAGGCCTGGAAAGTCCGCAGTTGTGTGCGCAAACCCCTGCAGCTGAGTGCACAGGGTGGATCTGGATGTATTTTTGAAGATTGATAATAAATATAAGTTTCTTCTGAATTCTGTGTTGATTGTGACTTTACTCTTTTATGATAAATGAACTATTATGATTTCTGCATTTGCTACGGTTGAATATAAGTGAACTAGGTTAATCCTGATGCGTGAAGTAACCAAAAGTAATACATGTTTGCTTAAAGACCGTTTTAACTAGATCAAACCAGTAATAAGTGATTCAATCTGTAATAAGCACGATAAGGATATTCCGATCTCCGCGGATCTGGCATAGTGCGAGGCTGCAAAACAGTGCGCGAGCCCCAAATCACATCCAAGACATCCCCAGGGTGCAGAAACCTAGTTCCAGCACCCTCCCCTGCTACCTCGGATGAGACCTCAGTCCGCGCTTCGTGGGTTGTTGCCGAAAGGGCTGGTAGCTGCGGGATTTGTTTGGCTAAATAATTCTTCCAAACCTGGGTCAAGCCCATATAAGCCAACAAACGGTTTCGTTGCCGGGACCAAGATCTGCCTAAGGGGTGTCTGGTGTGAAAGGTAGGGATGCTAGAGAAAAGAGCGACGAAAGATCAGGACGATAGTAATGGCGAGTGCCATCCAGTTCCTAGTATTCAAAGGAGAAGGAAGTGAAGATCCAGAAATGTTTTGGTTTGTATTGAATTTAGTATGGAACGCGCAGTAGATCATAGATGATAATATCAAGAAAGTCGTCTTAGTCAGCACACTACAGGACTGAGCACTAACATGGTATATGAAGTATTCAAGCATCAACCCAACGGTGGGGATAGTAGACATCCACACAGAATTAAAAAAGGAGTTCAGCTGGCCAAAATCGGAATCACAGTCGGTCGTGGGATTCAAAGAGATCACAATGATGCCTAGTGAGACCCCGTGGGATCTGGATCAAAGGTTAAAAAGCACTATTCGTGAGGCCAACATGACCCTGACGGATGCACAGCACCACGCTTGGTTCATCACATCACTAACGCCATATCTGAAATTGGCTTTGTCACAGCAGAAGATCTCAACCCAAGCAGAAGCGCTAGAGGTAGTAATGTGGCTGCACGAAACCCCGATACAAGACCCAGGGTTGGGAGTTCAGCAAATCCAAGCGTAGGTCCAAAATTTGTGTTTGGAAATATAGAAGTTAAAACAAGACCAGGCGCCAGAAGTTCAGGAAGAAGTCTGGTGCATCAAGTGTAGGGGCCAGGGACATGATAAAGACCATTGTCTAGTCGCGGTGAATCTTGTTGTCATGGGGGGACCAGCACCATTGCGACCAGAGGCATAACCAGGGCCGAGCGTGATCGCCCCGCTTTGGTGCATAATCTATCAAGTAGGAGGAAAACACAACACGAATAACTGCCACCTATTGCCAAAATATAATCAGACCCCCCAACAACTCTTTTGCAACTTCTATAGATCAGTGGGTCACGAGGAAAGGGATTGCCGGATGTTGGTAGATTAGGCATCTACCTACCAAATGCAGACTGAGGGGCGAAGTCAAAACCCAAGTGCAACAGTTGCGTGCGGTGGATTCCAAGGACGAGGTTGAGGACGGGGCGGAATGGGACCAAGAAGGGGTCGAGGACAGCTAATTTGTTACAATTGTGGAGGACTAGGACATTACGCGTGGGATTGCACAAATCCAACTCGAATATCATGTCCCTATTGTGAACAATTCGACCATGAACTGCTAGATTGCCCTATGTTGCTAGCACAGATTCGTGAAAAAAGGACAACACCTCCTACGACGACACAAAATGTGCAGATGATAAGGGCCGAACCACGCGATGAAGAATCTAAAGTAAATATGGTACTAAGGGGTGATGCAACCTTAGAAGGGGATCAGTCTGAGCTGTACAAAGGTCCCTCGATGTTGACAACTTTTTTAGAAACCTGCATGAAGTTACTTTGCGATAATAGGGCAGTGAAAGGACTACAGGAGGTAATTAACAGATACGCAGGGTGGGGAGAACCTCGCATAGTCCGACGAATGGGGAGCCATACATCGCGGACCAGACAAGAAATGCGATTAACAGCGCGAATTGGCGACTATGAGATGGATCAGGTCATTCTGGACCTCGGCTCAGATGCAAACGTCTTGCCTAAGTAGATGTGGGAGCGTATCAGAAAGCCCCCACTCCAATGGTCTCCAATCCAATTACGGATGGAAAATTAGTAGAAGATCTTGCCCATGGGTAGGCTGCAAGGAATCACCATAGACCTGGATGGTGCAAGCACTAGAACGAACTTTGAAGTTATTGAGATAGTGGATGAAAAAAGCCCGTACCCCATGTTGTTGGGAATAGACTGGGCCATCGACATGAATGGGATTATTAACCTCAAGCAGAGGAAGATGATATTTGAGAAAAAGTTACGTTGCGTAGTTGTTCCACTAGATCCAACCGAGGGACCCCGCTACACGGAACCTGTGCGCGATGACGAGCAGGACGAAGCATTGGATTGCATCTACCAAATTGCTGCACAAAGGCCAATAAAGGGTAAGGCAATGGAGGAACGGAGAATTTCACAGGGTTACGCGGAACCATACACCGATGAGTTGGAGGAAGAAGATGAGCAATGACAAAACAGAATGCACGGGGCAACTACTTTAAACTGCAATATGCTGACAAAATCCGTGTACTGCGTTAAAGCTCAAAACCGCGAGCTGCTGGTGTATGACGGGTTCACAATAGTAAATGAATTCCTGGAGAAGTTTGAGAGCGTAGTACCAGAATACCAGCGATTTGATGCGCTCAAATGGGCATTGCGTGTGACACCAACGCGATGGTGGGGTACCCATGAAGGAACCTTCGCAGATTGGTGAAGCTGTAAGCGCATGATGCAGATACGATTTGGGAAGCCAGTGCTCCAACTAATAGAGAAATATGATGGACGAGAGAATCCACACATACACCTGAGCAAATGGACCAAAGCCTATGGCGAGGAACCACAACTAGAATGGGTGCACCTATTTTATCATACCTTGGATGTCATCCCAAGGAATTGGTATACTGAAACAGAGCTCTGACATGGCATAGGGGAGTGGGATATCTTGTGTGAAGGGTTTCTATCAACATTTCTTTTTGAGGATCAATGGATGGATATAGTGGACAATGCATTAAAGCTAGTAAAGACTGCAATTTTCACGATGTTGCTAGAACCAGAAGAACTTGTGCAACCAGACTGGTCGCGATAGCTAAGCCGGGCCCTGGAATGTTACAATGTAAAAGTAGAAGGTGATGAAGATGATCTGCGTGACATTAGTATACCAGAATCCGAAGGAAGTCGAGAAGTGTGCAACCCTGAAATAGAAGATCCAGACGTCACAATGCCATTAAAAATGAAGCAAGTGAATATCGTGAAGTATGCTACTCTTGGAGATTACTGGGACGATGCTATAGTGGAAAAGGTCATCGAGCTGCTCTGGGAGTATCGATACCTCTTTCCTACCAAGATTACGGAGCTGAAAGGGATTCGAGGTGAACTAGGAATGATGAAGATAACTTTGAAGCCTGACGTGAAACCAGTAAAGCAACGACCTTACTGATTGAAATGAAAATATAAAGCAAAAGTACGAGAAGAACTAGACAAGATGCTGGTAGCCAGGATCATTGAACCAGTTGGGGAGTCCGATTGGGTAAGTCTGATGGTGGTACAGGAGAAGAAACAAAAGGGTGAGTTCCACATCTACGTGGATCTACGGAAACTCAATGATGCTTGTGTTAATGATCCGTTTCCCACACCTTTTATTGATGAAGTCTTAGAAAATGTGGGTGGGCAGGAAGCATATTCCTTTATGGATGGGTTCTTTGGATACCATCAGATCAAGATCGCGCCAGAGGATTGAAGCAAGATAATGTTTGCTATGGAATGGGGTTTCTTTCAGTATACGGTGATGCCATTTGGGCTAAAGAACGCGCCAACAATATTTTCTCGCATTGTGGTAGCTGCATTCAAGGAATTTATACATAAATTCTTGGAAGTCTATCTTGACGATTGGACCGTCTTTGGCCTGGTTAAGAAACATACTGAGAGCTTACGATTAATGTTGGATACCTGCCATCAACACCAAATTGCGCTCAATCTAAAGAAGTGTATGTTCCTTGTTCCTTTCAGGAACTTGCTAGGTCACGTAGTTTGTAGGAAAGGCCTGATGGTGGATCCGGAAAAGATCATTGTCATATTAGGTCTACAAGCACCGTACAGTGTCAAAAAGTTCCGCGCTATATTGGGACACACGGGGTACTATAGGAAGTTCATAAAAGGTTACGCCCAGATCATGGCTCCAATGGAACAGTTGTTAAAAAAGGATGCCACATATTGCTAGAACGAGGAATGTAACAAAAGCCTGGAATTGCTGAAGGAAAAAATGGCATCTACCCCTATCTTGACCTTTCCAAAATGGGACGTGGAGTTCCATGTGCATGTTGATGCATCATGTATCACATTAGGAGCAGTACTTACTCAGGAAGGAGCAGAGGGAGTTGACCACCTGATTGCATTTGCAAGTTGAAGGTTGTCGAAAGCTGAGAAGAATTACTCTACTACTAAGCGAGAGGGATTGGCGATGGTGTACGCACTCCAGAAGTATCATCACTATTTGCTTGGAGGAAATTTTAAGATGTATACTGATCACTCTGTGCTAAAATACCTAGTGAATAAGCCTGTGTTGGGGGGGCGCATCTGTCGATGGTTGCTGTTGTTTCAGGAATATGATTTTGAGGTTGTTGTAAAGCTAGGACATCTGAATGCGGGTCCAAACCACTTATCTCGGATTGAGATGGGCAAGGAACCCACGAATCTAGAAGAAGGACTCCCGGACGCCTAGTTGTATGCAATGCGCATTGCAGATGGCCACTTTGAAGATATAATCTATTTTTTGACTACCGGCACTGCGCCGCAGGGGTATTCTGTGCAACAAAAAAATGAATTGGTGACACGAGCAACGGATTTCACTGTGATTGCTGGCCATCTCTACAATATGGGCCATGATGAGATATTACTCAGATATGTACCAGAGTTTGAGCGAGAACAGATCCTTGCCGAAGCACATGGAGGGGTTGCTAGCAGACATTGTGTGGGCTGCGCCACAGCCCAGAAGGTTCTTCACGCTGGATTATGGTGGCCCAACCTCCATCAAAATTCAAAAGCATACTATCGGGCCTGTGATGTATGCCAACGAACAGGCAAGTCGTCACGAAGGGATGAAATGCCATTTTAGCCACAGGTAACGATACAACCATTTGAGAAATGGGCGATCGACTTCGTCAGGCCTATTGAACCGCGAGGGAAGATGGGCATGCGCTATATTATCACTGCGACCGAATACTTGACCCGATGGACAGAAGCACAACTAGTTAAGGATTGCACAGCCATGACAACGGCAAATTTCTTGTTCGAGAATGTGTTAACCAGGTTTGGGTGTCCTAAGATTCTCATGAGTGATCGAGGAACACATTTTTTGAACGAAACCATCAGCCCGCTCACTGAGGAATTCCAGATATATCACCAACATAGCACACCATACCATCCGCAAGAAAATGGGACCGTTGAGGCTGTTATACTCCTATACCAATAGGTGTCATATTTCATGATTGACTTGATGAGCTATGTAATATGTTCATCCCTTTCCTTGTTGCAAAGGTTTTCCATATTATCAAAAAATCAGAAAATGTAAAAAATGTAAAGAGGGTATACCCTAAAAGAAAAATCAAAGGGTAAAAAGAATAAAATGGTCAAAAAAGTGAAAGAAATGAACCCCAAACAAAGAAAGACCAAGAAAGTGTGAAGTCCAAAATGCCACTACTTTTTCATTTTCTGTAAATAAAGCATTGTGTGCAGCTTGTATGAACTTTATGCCATAATTGATGAATGGCCAAATAGCTTAATCTTGGCTAGTTCATATTTGAATTTCATGCTTTAGAGATAGAGAATAAAAATCTGACCAAACTGTTCAATCTTGGCAGATAAGTAGATAGGTAGAGAAGCAGAGCTCAATAGTTAAATCTGAGCCCTTGGATGTTATAAGTGCAAACTTAGGTAGGCTTACCATGCAAAGAAAAGAAAAGTTGATGAGGGTTTGCTAATCTAAGTGCACTCGAATAAAGAAGAAAAAATGCTAGGCAAAGTAGGCAGGGTAGGTAGATTGGTGTTGCAAAATGATACTTGTGATGGATAATGTCTCTCAATGTGTTAACTTTTATTTTTATCACAAGTGCAATGGCGGACATATACTTGGAGCAGCTCAAGCAAGGCAAGTTTTCATAACTAACTCCCCTTCATATTTTTCCCTAAGTCATTTACTAATTTCCCCCTCAAAATATTAAGAATATGTTCTTAATATCCCTCATAAACCACTCACTCCATTCCATAACGTTTGCCTAAGTGAATTCCCATTTTTACTTAGAAAAATACATTATATCACCTCAAAACCCTTTTTTATCCTAAGCCTAAGTTTATAACTTAGCGCTTTCATTTACATTTTTTCATATTAACGTTTAAATTCTATTTAATAAATCCCTTACAAATACTACCCTATCCCGTATTATGTAAATATAATAAAAAGCCCCAAATACTATGTATCCCCACCCCGGTCGAAATACGACCATATCAGTGTTTAAAAGGGATTAATGGTTTATTTGAAACCTATTAATAACCTTCCCGCTGTGCAAATCATGGGATTAATTAAACCTCTGGTTAATTAATAACCAATCTCCCCCAACCAATCAAAACCGCCCCGATATGTTTAAAAACACAGTTTATTTGTTTTGGGCCCGCACATTAAACCTCCGCCTTGTTCTAAGCCCATCCACCATTCAATCAACCTGTCCTCCATCCAACGGTCCGCATCCATTTCGTGACCCCCCTAACTGCCGCTGTTTAACTTGCAGGGGTTCGGCAGTTTTGGCGCCCGTACTTTGCCACGCATTGCCCATCTGGGGTGCTCGCTAGCCCTCCACCCGAAACCACTTGACCCGAAAAGCGGTGCGGGAAAAACCGCTTACCACCCCCCCGCAAATGTCATTTGCTGACATCCTCTGTCCTATGTTGACGTCACCTACCACGTCACCTGGCCCCGTACTCCCGCTAATGTCATCCATCCTTCAACTCAAAAATTCCCGCCAATACTTCATTTTGTCAAAATAAAAGGGTAAAATCATTATTTTTGCTACATTTTTCTGTATACAGCGCTCCAAGCATCTAAAAACTTCCGAGTTCACAGTTCCAGTTTTTCAACTATCGCTCGACCAGAAAAGCTACAACGCGAGATCCACAGCCTGCCATTCAACCTGCATAGTGCAGTCTTCCTCTTTAATACGGTTTGAACCAACACCGAGGGACTTCCGAGCTTGCAGAAGAAAGAAATAGGGATATACAAGGATATTTGCTACCCTAACCAATGGACCTTTAGAAGACATAAATTTCTAGAGAACAGTGGTGAGAAGACACATTAGCAGTTTTGTTTTACCAGAACACGAGGGACAATGATGAACAGAGGAAAACAAGTCAAAGTGTATCAGTTCAGCATTAAAAAGCATCAGATCAGAATTAAAGAGTGTCAGAGTAGAATTAAAGGCAGCAAATCAGAATTAAAGAGCACAGTTAAGACAGGCAGTCGGTGCAGAGCTACTACAAAAGATAGCTGCCAGCCGAATTAAAGAGCCATCGTCCAACACAACATCAGTTATCTTTCTCTAGCCGCTTCTATTTTTTCTTGTAAATTGTTATCAGTCATCCTAGATATTATCCCACAACTGTTATGAGATATTTGTTGTACATATTTTTTTGTACATATTTGTTGTACATAAGTCCTCTATATCTTGTGTTTTACAGTTTTATGGTTTACTATATCATGTGTGTCTCATAATCTGAATGATAAAGAAAAGGTTAATTCAGAATATGCTTGATTGCACTCCGTTTTCAGTCTTTTTTGTTCTCTGTGTTTTCTTCAGAATTAGAATAAGCAGTGAAATCTTAATTGTTCCTGTTTCCTAATTCTTTCATGTTGATTATTTGCTAAGGAATACTTAACTGCTCTTTATCAGTAATCATCCATTTTCCCTCTTTCAATAGGTTGAAGGATTCTTAACTGCCCTTCACCCATTTGAGCCCATTCCATCTGTTTCAAGTCTTTATTTGTTCCCTGTTTGACTACCTTGCTCTGTGAAGCCATCCTATGTTAAGAAACCAAATCCAAAAAACCATCTTCTTTGACTCCATTATCCCAATGGACTGAACTACTCTGTCTTACCTCTCTGTTCTATTGAATCTCACCACCCAAACTCAAACAAAACCCTTGAACTTCATAACTAGCCTAATACCTTTAAAAACAAAGCTAAATCATAAAGAGAGAGCCCTCTCTGGATACAGATTGGCTAGATTCTATATCTAAAAGATTGGTCTGTGGTTACCTCGGCATCCTTCCCTTTCTTACAACTTTGGGGAAAACCTGAGTGATAACATCATTGGCGACTCCACTGGGGACCTGAATAATTGTTTGTTACTATTGTTTATTTCATAAGCTACAGACAGAGCCTGAAGTTAGCCAGGTAGCCTTTGAAATGGTTTTTGCTTTGCAATTGCAGAAGTAAATGAATGCTGCTTCAGTCTATCTCCGGTCTAGCTTATAGATTGGATAGTTGGTTTCAAATACTTGATTAGTTCCTTTTTTTCAAAAAACTTTTTAGGAAAGATCAAAACTCCCACATCTAAAAATTCCTAGAAGAGATTGTTAAAGTTGTATTGTCAAATCTATTTTCAGGAAAAAACCAAAAAAACACCTAGAAACTGGCTTCAGAAAGGATTCATTACACCAGATCAAATCTTGATCCTAATCCTCCACCAGTGTTTGAAAATCCTAATCTGATTCCTAGGATTCTTAACTGACAAGGGAGCCAAGAAAATTTTGCTAGTTCTCAGCCTCTATACAGATCAAGATCCTGTCCTGTGAGGTGGATCTACCCTGAGGATGAACCTGTTGATGAGCATTTTGAAAACTCTTTATTTAAAACCTTTTCAAAATCTGGGTTAACCCACACAGTTCAAAATCCAATATTCATTGAAAATTTGCAGATTGAAGTTGTTACTTCGCACCTTGACAGACATTTGCAGAACTCCATTCAATCTGAGCTTACCTCTGGAAAAACACCAAACCTTTCTGTGATTACTACAGCTTCTCCAAGTTCACCATCAGCACCTCAAGCCACCCTTTCCACTCCTCCATCTACAACACACATTCCCATTGTTATCCCTACTCCTCCAGTTGTCACATCTATTTCTGCAACCATGGCAAACCGATATACTCTCTGCACTTGCCTGCCAATCCAGGGGCTCTTCCCCAAGACTATCAAAGTAAAATCCCTTCTTTTGAAGGTACTGGCACTTACACAGCTCAACAACATACCAATAAAATGATCAACTATTTTGAAAAATATGAGGTTGATGATGATGATGTTAGAATGA
Source organism: Pinus tabuliformis (assembly GCA_031772625.1). Classification (NCBI taxonomy): domain Eukaryota; kingdom Viridiplantae; phylum Streptophyta; class Pinopsida; order Pinales; family Pinaceae; genus Pinus; species Pinus tabuliformis. The sequence continues at coordinate 593,021,386 of CM062804.1, forward strand.
AAGTATTTGTTCAAAGTTTAACTGGAGATGTTAGAACCTGGTTTAGAGCCCTCCCTGCAAACAGTATCAATGACCCACAAGCTCTTTATCAGACCTTCTTGAACAGATGGGAAAAGAAGAAATATCCTCTCCACATTTTATCAGAGTATGAAAACCTAAGAAGAGGCACACAAGAAACTGTCCAAGATTACTGTACCAGATTCAATAATGTCTACAATGCTATTCCTCAAAATCTCAGACCTCCTCCAGATTTGGCCTTGATCAAATTCCCTGATGCATTTGATTCTGATATGGCATACCAACTTAGGGAAAGAGCTCCTCGAAACTTAGAAGAGATGTAGAGTATAGCTGTCAGCGTTGAGGCCAACCTGATATCTAAATGGTCTAGAGCCAGAGATGAAAGGAGGACACCTTTCAAAGAAGAACCTTATGCCTTTGAACAAAAATTAGATGCTATTATCAAAGGAATGGATAGACTTGGAGATAGAGTAGAAAAAATCAAGAGAAAATCCCCTTGGGATGGTCAACTAAGCAATACTAGGAGAAATCCAAATTTCAGGAAAAACCAAAATCCTAACACTGGAAAGACAGGGCCTGACCAAAATATTAGGCCCCCATTTCAAGAAAATTATGCTGAAGCCTCAACTTCTAGTGAACCAACAGAAGACACTCAAATCAATCTGATGGGACTCAACAATGAACAACAAGTTTTCTTGACCCAAGAGGATCAAAAAGCTCAAAATTTTAAACAATTCCAAACTCAGTCAGGTGAATCATTTGACTTTAGGGAGGGATATGATACAGCTATTTATGAAGTCCACAAACAATACAATCTAAGGAGCAAAAGAATAGATGTCCCTGAAACCAGTAAACAGAAAGATACTAGGCAGCCTAAAAAAGGTAAGATCAATAACCCCCCTATGCATATGCTTTCTAAGACAGATCCTAACCCTAACAACCCAATTATTGAAGATGCATCATATAATAAACCACCTAACAGACAACCTTCCACTACTAATCCTTCTAAAGGAAAAGTAGAAGAGCCTCTAGAACTTGATTTGGAAACTACTTCAGCCCATAATCCCACTCCTGAAGAGGAGAGAAACGAAGAAAATCCAGCTGTCCGAAATACAAAAAATCAGACTGAAAAACCTTTTAATCTTGAAACTAAAGATAGTTGTTCCATTATCAGAATTAGCTAAACATGATGTCTACAGAAGTCAAATCAACAGATCACTCAAAATTTTTGTGAATGAAGATTCAGTAAATGTTTTTGATGACCAACCTGAATTGATATTTGGCCCTAGAGTAAATGGAAAAACAGTAGAGGGAGAAGTTCCTCCTTTCTATGTAGGTTTAAACATACATGATAAAATACTTCATAATGCCATGTTTGATTCTGGTGCTTCCCATAACTTAATGCCTAAATCTGTAATGGAGAGGTTAGACCTTGACATCACCAGGCCATATAAAGACCTTTTCTCTTTTGATTCAAGTCAGGTCAAATGTTTAGGTTTAATCAAAGACTTATGTGTGTCACTAGTCCAATATCCTACCAAAACCATCTTAATGGACATAGTAGTAGCTGATATTCCACCAAAGTATGGCATGTTATTGTCTAGATCTTGGGGTGCAAAGCTTCAAGGATCTCTACAGTTAGACATGTCTTACGCTACTATTTCAGTGTTTGGTCAACCCAAGAGACTATACAGAGAAACCTTAATGAAGTATGTAGTAAGTAGTCAAGAGAAACCTCAAAATTTCCCTATCTACTCAGTACATTTAGATATGGATTATTTTATCCTTTACAATGCTGAAATTGATCCCCCACATGAAATAAAAGTTCTAGCAGATGAAACAGAAAAAATTGCAAATGAAAGGTCTAGGGTCCGAATCCAAGAAATTTTTGAAAATCATGAAACATCAGATAAACCAGAAGAAACTAAAAAACCAGATCTCCCTGTTAAACAGATCCCTAAAACTCCAGATACTAATTTTGAACATGAAATCCTTTAGTACTTAGAATTTGATGGTTCTGTGAACAAATTAGGAGCAGGAGCAGGAGTCTGGGTGCACAATCTTGAAAACAATCATGCTGAAGGCCATGCCTATAGGTTAAACTTTAGGTGCACTAATAATATGGCTGAATATGAAGCTCTATTGCTAGGTATTAAACTTGTCAAGAAATTGGGAGCAACTAGAGTGTCAGTCCTAGGAGATTCTGATTTAATCATTCAATAGATAAAAGGGAAGTTCTTAACAAATGATCCCAGATTAAGAGAGTATAGAGGGACAACTATAGAGATCCTCAATACATTTCTAGAAACTCAGCTTGCCAAAATCCCGAGAAAACATAACTTGTAAGCTCATAGCCTAGCAATGTTTACCAGCACTTGTAAATTACCATTTAAAACAAATCATCAATTCACAGCTGAAATTAGACACAGGCCAGCCATACCTGATAATGTAAAGAATTGGCAAGTGTTTGACAATAATAATCAGATCAACAGTTTTTTAACCCTAGAAGAGGAATTTTCTAGCACTAACGTAGATGGAGATACGGTTAGTGAGTTTGATCCAACAAATCAGATAGAAACAAACATTTCAGTAGAAAATGCAACTCAAATGCTTCATCCAATGAAATTTACCAAAAAGGAAATACAAGATCTTAAAGAAACAGATGTTGATGAGATTATTGAAGGAGAATATGAAATTACCAATTTGAAGGACAATCATTTGCCCAAAGGATTAACTCCTTTGGAAGTCCTCTTTGATTTCAACGATTTTCCAAAGAAACCCCAGATGGAACCTCTAAAAACAGACATTGAAGACTACAACATAGGAACTGAAGAGAATCCAAAAATGGTAAAATTGTCCAAATCTTTGCCCCCTGATAAAAAACTTAAGTATGTTGAACTGATCAAAGAATTCCAGGATGTTTTTTCCTGGAGCTATGAAGACCTGAAATCTTACGACATCTCTGTTATTCAGAATACAATACCCCTCAAGGAAAATCAAAAACCATTCAAACAAAATCTCAGAAGAATCAACCCTGTACTACTTCCTTTAATTGAAAAAGAAATCAAACGAATGCATGATGCAGGGATAATTGCTCCAATTAGATTTTCAGAGTGGGTGTCTAATTTAGTGCCTACAAGGAAGAAAACAGGAGAAATCAGATTATGTGTTGACTTAAGAAATGTAAACAAGGTTTCTTTGAAAGACAATTACCCTTTACCTAAGATGGATCATATCTTACAAAGAGTAGTAGGTGCTTCTAGGATTTCACTTTTGGATGGGTTTTCAGGTTTTAATCAGATTCTGGTTCATCCTGATGACCAAGAAAAGACTGCATTTACAACACCATGGGGTACATTCAAATATGTTAAAATGCCATTCGGACTTAAGAATGCAGGGGCAACCTTTCAACGAGCAATGGACATAGCTTTTGCAAAAGAAATTCACGATTTTCTGGTTATATATCTAGATGACCTCACTGTGTTTTCTAGATCAGATCAGCAACATTTAGATCATTTGAGACAAGTGTTTTTAAAATGCAGAAAGTATGGTATTTCATTAAATCCTAAAAAGTCTTTGTTTGATCTAGAAGAAGGCAAACTGTTAGGCCATATCATCTCCAAAAATGGCATCAAAATTGATCTTGCTAGAGTAGAAGCTATTCTGAAAATTCCCCACCCCAGAAATGTCAAAGAACTTCAAGCTTTCCTAGGAAAGATTAACTTTTTGAGAAGATTCATATCTAATTTGGCTGAATTAATTAGATTTCCGAACAATATGTTACAAAAGGATTCAAAGGTTAAATGGACAGTAGAATCCAAACAAGCATTTGAAGAGATTAAAATGGCTTTGACCAGAACACCAGTCCTCACAAGTCCAAAGTTCGATAGAGACTTCATAATTTTCTCAGCTGTATCAGAACACACTATAGTAGTTGTTTTACTGCAAAAAGATGATCAAGGATGTGAAAAACCCATAGCCTTTTTCAGTAAAGCACTTAGAGATGCACCTCTAAATTAAAAAATCATGAAAAAATAGGCTTTTGCACTTGTGAAAGCTATTCAAGACTTCAGAGTCTATATATTGTACTCCCATGTACTAGCTTATGTACAAAATGTTGTTGTCAAAGACATCCTGACTCAGGATGGAATTGAAGGCAAAAGAGGTAAATGGATAGCTAAAATATTTGAGTATGACATTGAAATAAAACCTACAAAGTTGATAAAAGGACAGGGATTGGCTAAACTCATGACTGAAACAAACTTTCAAGCCCTGGATATTAATGAACTAGATAATGAACAGGAGATGGCGACTCCATAAATCAGCCAGGCCTTCTTAGAATCTCCTTGGTATGCTGATATAATTCATGTATTATTAAACCTGCAGGCTTCTCTAAGGTTATCCAGAACAAAGAAAAGGTTTTTAAAGATGAAAGCTTCAAAATTCTGTATTTTAGATGGTGCTCTTTTTTGGAAAAATCATGAATGTATTCTATTGAATTATTTAATAAAAGAAGAAGCTAACAAAGTTCTCAAAGAATTTCATGCAGGGGACTGTGGGAGACACCTGTACTGGAAATCAAGTGCAGAAAAAATCCTAATGGCTGGATTTTACTGGCCAACCTTGTTCGCTGATGTAAAGAAGTTTGTCACTGCTTGCCACAAATGCGAAATTTTTGAAGGCAAAAGGAAATTGTTACCCTTACCTTGAGACCAATTTCCACTGAAAAACCTTTTCAACAATGGGGTTTGGACTTCATTGGAGAAATACACCCTCCCTCTTCTGGCCAACATAAATGGATTCTTACTGTTACAGACAATTTCACCAAATGGATAGAAGCCATTCCTTCTAGACAAGCTAATGATGCAGTGATTATAGGATTCTTAGAAACCAACATATTGTCTAGATTTGGCTGTCCTGAAAAGATCATAACCGATAATGCTGTTGCCTTCAAATCCAAGAAAATCATAAATTTCTGTAACAAATACCATATCACTTTAGGCCATTCCATAGCCTATTACCCTCAAGGTAATGGTCTAGCTGAGTCTTCCAATAAAATCTTGATTAATATTATTAAGAAATTGTTGGAAGAGAACAATAAAAACTGGTACAAGAAACTTACAAATGCACTATGGGCAGACATACTTACTACAAATAGATGTATTGGAACTAGCCCTTATGAGTTAGTTTATGGCATGGAGGCTGTATTTCCTTCATCTTTAGGAGTTCCTGTAATGAAATTACTGCAAGAAGCTCAGGTGGAACCCAATGAAATTCAAAGGAGAATAAATCAGACCATCCATTTGCAACAAACCAGAGAAGAAGTGCACCAAAGATCCCAAGTGTTACAAGAAAAAATTAAGAAAATATTTGATAAAAGGACCAAAGTGGAAGACTTCTACCTTGGAGACAAAGTTCAAAGGTGGGATTCCAGGAGAGAAGACAAAGGAAAACATGGGAAGTTTGACTTCCTGCGGAAAGGGCCATTTATCATCTAGGCATTGCAAGGGAACAATACTTACTTTTTGAAGAGCCTGGATGGTACATAAACAAAAGAAGGACCAGTGAATGGTCGAATGGTGAAACATTACTTTGATCCAGCTTTTTAATGTATTTTGACTCTAACATGTACATACTATATCCTTGATAATGTCACAGTTTGGATTGGATAGTAACTTGCTGCAGTTGAAGCCCGAAGAGAAGGCCCTAAGCTTCACAAGTGTGTTGTCATATATACAATAAAACAACCAGCAAAAGGAGATTTCAGAGCACAGTAAAAGTTATTCAGAAGGCCATCTGACCTGCTGTTCTTGACTTTCCACTAGGGAAAGCCATCCCCAAGTGGAGCCACTATTATACTCCTATACCAATAGGTGTCATATTTCATGATTGACTTGATGAGCTCTGTAATATGTTCATCCATTTCCTTGTTGCAAAGGTTTTCCATATTATCAAAAAATAAAAAAATGTAAAAAATGTAAAGAGGGTATACCCTAAAAGAAAAATCAAAGGGTAAAAAGAATAAAATGGTCAAAAAAGTGAAAGAAATGAACCCCAAACAAAGAAAGACCAGGAAAGTGTGCAAGTCCAAAATGCCACTACTTTTTCATTTTCTGTAAATAAAGCATTGTGTGCAGCTTGTATGAACTTTATGACACAATTGATGAATGGACAAAAAGCTTAATCTTGGCTAGTTCATATTTGAATTTCATGCTTTAGAGATAGAGAATAAAAATCTGACCAAACTGTTCAATCTTGGCAGATAAGTAGATAGGTAGAGAAGCAAAGGAGATCAACAATTAAATTTGAGCCCTTGGATGTTATAAGTTCAGACTTAGGTAGGCTTACCATGCAAAGAAAAGAAAAGTTGATGAGGGTTTGCTAGTCTAAGTGCACCCGAATAAAGAAGAAAAAATGCTAAGCAAAGTAGACAGGGTAGGTAGATTGGTGTGGCAGAATGATACTTGTGATGGATCATGTCTCTCAATGTGTTAAATTTTGTTTTTATCACAAGTGCAATGGTGGACATATACTTGGAGCAGCTCAAGCGAGGCAAGGTTTCATAACTAACTCCCCTTCATATTTTTCCCTAAGTCATTTACTAATTTCCCCCTCAAAATATTAAGAATCTGTTCTTAATATCCCTCACAAACCACTCATTCCATTCCATAACGTTTGCCTAAGTGAATTCCCATTTTTACTTAGAAAAATACATTATATCACCTCAAAACCCCTTTTTTATCCTAAGCCCAAGTTTATAACTTAGCGCTTCCATTTACATTTTTTCATATTAACGTTTAACTTTTATTTAATAAATCCCTTACAAATATTACCCTATCCCGTATTATGTAAATATAATAAAAAGCCCCAAATACTATGTATCCCCACCCCAGTCGAAATACAATCATATCAGTGTTTAAAAGGGATTAAAGGTTTATTTGAAACCTATTAATAACCTTCCCGCTGCGCAAATCATGGGATTAATTAAATCTCTGGTTAATTAATAACTAATCTGCCCCGACCAATCAAAATTGCCCCGATACGTTTAAAAATACAGTTTATTTGTTTCAGGCCCGCACATTAAACCTTCGCCTTGTTCCAAGCCCATTCACCATTCGATCAACCCGTCTACCATCCAATGGTCTGCATCCATTTCGCGACCCCTCTCACTGTCGCTGTTTAACTCGCGGGGGTCTGGCGGTTTTGGCACCCGTACTTTGCCACACGTCGCCCATCTGGGGTGCTCGCTAGCCCTTCGCCTGAAACCACTTGACCCCAAAAGCGGTGCGGGCAAAACCGCTTACCACCCCCCGTTGACGTCATCTGCTGACATCCTCCATCCTATGCTGACATCACCCGCCATGTTACCTGCTGTTATAGACATTTTTGGGCACTGCAACCCCAATCATAAATGTCCATAAACCAAGGGCTCCTAAGTCCCTATAATTGTTGTTCCAACCCCTAAAAGAACAAGGTCAGCTGATGACATCATCTCCCATAAGTTCTCCATGAAAAACTACTCAGAACTGGTCAAAATTGGACCATCTCACCTGCTCCATGGTCAAAGTGTGCTGCATCCCACCTAAATGCACACGGGAGGTGCGATGCATACTGAAAAGACCTTCTATGGGGTGCGATGGGTGAGAGTGGACAAATGGCAGGGTCAGTCTGTGAGGTGGAGGATCATGGAATCTTCTAGAAACTTCTCCTGTGACACTTGCCTCTCTGCATTCGCCCAGGGATGAGTAAGAGATCATCAATCTCCAAGTGGAATCAAGAACTATCAGAGAGAGGACACTAATCAAATCTCAAAAGCTGACTCACCCCCCTTGCAAACATCTATATATGGATCCCTCATCCCAGAGATCCAGAGGCTGGAATTTTGTATCTTGTAAGGAAGTGCTGCTGGTTTCTTGGTGTGACATCATAGTGTTGGGTGATCTAAGCTTTTCATGAGGTGAAGAAGGGCTTTCTTGCTGAGAGGATGACGCTGGGTCAGAACAATTGGTTGTAATCCTCTTTACTATTCTTGATTATTAATAAAGCTATTCTATTTTTCCTCCACATTCTTGTATGATTGATGATATATGCATTTGTGTGGTCAATATATATCTGGTCCTATATTGTTTATGATAGTAGATCTCTGTTCTTGGATAGTGTTATGCTGCTTTGATTCTACAGGTACTCTTTGAAGCTGGGTAAACGAGGAAGCAAGTGGCAAAGATCTACCAAAAGGGAGAGGAATCAAGCAAGGAACCAAGTGCAAGACAGAGGTTGGTCTCCTTGTTTCCCCTCTTATCTACTTCTCATAAAGCTGAGCTTAGAAAATTCTTCAAGAATTCAAAAACCTCGGTGGTATTAACTGATCCGTTTCCAAATCCAGGAACAAATCTGGTTGCCAGTGATAATTATTCCTCGTCCCAAGTGCTGATGTTGTCGGTTTTGAAATAGAAAAATGATGCTTTGATAACGACAAGGAATAAAGATTACGAGAATCCACAGCTGTCAAACAACAAGGATAAAGATCAACCTAGTAGTTCGACAACAACTTCGACAGAAGTTGCGCCGCCCATCATTCCAGAGCTAACAATAAAACTGCCAAAGGGAGTAGTACACAAGTTGACATTTAATCCTCGTGCCAGAGTAGCACAATATTATAATATAGTGGAAGATCTGGCCCAATCGCCATCCGCTATGTCGATGCTTGAGGTACTGCAAAATTGCCCCTCCCAAAAGCAGGGTTTATTATCAGCAATAGGTGGGATAGACCCAAAGGATTCTAATCTTGTGTCCTTTAATCACAAAGGATATGATCCTCAGTTACCAGCTCAACTAGCTTTCCTCATTCAAGTGAAAGCCCTCAACAAAACTGTTCATCGAACAATTATTGATGAGGGGGCATCTACATGTATTATGTCGATGAGTTGCTGGAAAACTTTAGGATCTCCAACCTTGTCGCGATCTTCAATGACATTAAAAGCATTTGATGGACGAACATATACCCCATATGGGATTTTAAGTAACTTGCAAGTTGAACTGGGGGGGAAAACAGTAGAAATAGATGTTGAAGTAATCGACGGAAACCTTGATTACAACATCCTACTGGGAAGGCCCTGGATATATGCTATGGCTGTGGTTGTGTCGACCTACTTTAGGAAGATTGCATTTCCTTTTCAAGGAGGAATTACAATCGTCGACCAACAAATATTTCTCCCCAATGTTTCCCAAGTTACGGGAAACATTCTGATGATCCATGGAAGCCCCCATTCACTTCAAAATATCGGAGTAGGCCTACTAAAAGACCCTATATTAATGGGGACTTTTGCCTTCCCATCTCCAATCAATCTGGCAGAAGTGGCAACGGTGGGAACCTGCAATATGATATCTTCTATTCAAAAGATCTTAGGAAACGATATTAACATGGATCATCTGCAGGTATTGCCTCCAAGCCCAATAGAAATATTGTAGCAATCAATGTTTTTGGCATGGGAGGCAGATCCGAATCAATGCTTATCAAGCGTTTAGATAGATAGGTCTATGGAATATGGCACCCCTTCAGATCATTGGTCGCAAGTGCATTACACCGACGAAGGAATTGTTCAGTCAATGACAATTGACGGGGCGCAATGGGAAAATTACCACCATCGTTCCCATCTTCCGGATTGTCAAGAAGATACTCCTGATGACCTTCATCATCCTTTAGTTTTTTATTTGCTATCAAATACTGTAAACACGGTGGATTTCGAGTGAAACCTGCCCAATATTGAAGAGACTATCGCCGTAAATATCTCGACCAGAACAGATGTTGTAGAGAATATTTATGTTGGCAAATGTTGTTCTCCTTCAGAACTGGAAATATATAACGCTCTTTTTCGCAAATTCAGAGATGTCTTTTCTTGGTTATATGATGAAATTCCAGGCATTGACTCGAGTATAGTTGAACACGAAATAAAGATGTATCCAGATGTCAAACCGGTAAGACAACAGCTATGGCAGGTGCACCCCATGAAAGCCGTTGCAATCAAGGCAGAAGTTAAAAAACTTCTCCATGTTGGTTTTATTTACCCGGTTCCTCTAACCGATTGGGTATCGAACATTGTTACTGTAATGAAAAAACAAGGAACGATTAGAGTGTGCGTCGATTATAGGGATGTAAATCAAGCTTGTCCAAAAGGCAACTACCCTACACCCTTTATTGACCAGATAATTGATGAATGCGCCGGATGTGAAATCTTTTCATTTATGGTTAGATTCTCTGGGTATAATCAAATAAATATCCGCCCACAGGACCAGTCAAATACTGCATTTATTTGTTCGTGAGGCACATTTGCATATCGCAAGTTACCCTTTGGTTTAAAGAACGCAGTGGCAACATTTTAGAGGGAAATGAATTATGCCTTCCATGACATCAAAAACATCCTTCAACCATATCTCGATGATCTCCCGGCTCATTTGCGAAAGCGGACCGATCATCCGCAGCATTTAAGAGCGATATTTCTACGTTGCCAACACTACAAGATACGACTCAATCCACACAAATGTGTGTTCTGTGTCAATTCTGGTCGTTTACTTGGCTTTGTAGTCTCAAAGGATGGGATTCGTCTTGACCCATGTAAGGTTCAGGCAATTATAAATTTTCCTCCACCTTCAAATTTGCTTCAGATTCAGAAACTCCAAGAGAAAGCAAACTTTCTGAGGAGGTTCATTCCAAATTACGCCGAACTTGCTAAAGGTTATACGCGTCTACTAAAAAAGGAAGTGCCCTTCATCTAGGATCAGGTCGCGCAAGCTTCCTTTGATTCTTTAAAAGAATCCCTAATGAAAGCATCATTAATGTATGCTCCTGATTATCAAAAATACTTTAACCTGTATCTGGCTGCAGCGGATACAACCATCGCAATGGTTTTAGTTCAAGAAGACAACTGAATTGAACATCCTATATATTATTTGAGTAGAAACTTAAACGATACAGAAAGTAAGTATTCCTATGTTGAAAAGTTGGCTCTCGTAGCTGTTCAAGCAATACAAAGATTTCGACACTATGTCCTCTTTCGAAAAACTACCATTTTATCAGATTGCAACCCCATGAATTATATATTGTCGCGACAGTTGCTGGGGGGAAAATATTCAAAATGGATAGCAATTCTTCAAGAGTTTGATTTGGAATTTATAAAATCCAAATCAAAGAAATCCCTGGTTTTCGCGGAATTACTATGCGATATCCCATCATCGTCCAACGATGAAACATCCGAAGAAACCATCGTGGATGAATCTTTGTTTCTGATATCTTCAAGCAATCCGTGGTATGGAGATATAATCATCTATCTCCAAACCCAAAAATATAGGTCTAATACCTCTCACTCAGAACAAAAACGTATTCGATACCAATCAAAAGACTACATGATTGTCGGTGATACACTTTACCGTCGTGGTGTCGATACAGTTCTGAGGAGGTGCCTCACCCATGAGGAGGCTGAAAAAGTCCTGAATGATTGCCATTCAGGCGCGTGTGGGGGGCATCAATCTGGTTACGCTACAACGCAAATTTTTTTACAAGCAGGATACTTCTGGCCAACAATGTTCAAAGATTGCATAACCGCAGTCAGAAGTTGCCATGCATGTCAAATTTTCGATAGCAAAACCAAAAAACCACCCGCACCCCTGCAACCGATAGTTGCTGTTGGGCCGTTCGCCAAATGGGGCATTGATTTCATGACATGTAACCCCACCTCCACTGGGGGGCATGGGTATATCATAGTCACGGTAGACTATTTTACCAAATGGGCCGAGGCGATGCCTACATTAGATAACATCGGTGAAACAACTGCCCTTTTCTTTTTCAATCATGTAACCACCAGATTCGGCGTTCCACAGGCTATAGTCATAGATCATGGATCACATTTTCGCAATCACATGATTGTCGAATTGGCTGCCAAATTGGGGTTGTCCCACGACAGCTCTACTCCATATTACCCGCAGGCCAATGGACAAGTTGAAGCGATCAACAAAGTCCTAAAGCAGATGCTGCAAAGGATGATTGGAGTCCACAAACGGAGTTGGCACCTGATCCTGTACTCAGCCTTGTGGGCATACCAAACATCAGTAAGGAATGCAACCGGGTTCACTCCTTTTCAGCTAGTGTATGGCGTAGAAGCAATCTTACCAGTTCAGTGTGAAATCTCGTCCCTCAAACTCGCAGTCAACCTTCTCCCCGGAACTTCAAAAGAGGAGGCTCGTTTCTTGGAACTAAACCAATTGGATGAAACCCATCGTGATGCCACATTGGCTAACGAAGCCCATAAGAAACGAGTCAAGGCGCAGTTCGACAAGAATGTCAAACCCCGTGTCTTCTCAGAAGGTGACTTGGTCTTACTTTACGACCAGGAATCCGATAAATTGGGAGCAGGTAAATTCAAGTCTTTGTGGATGGGCCCCTATATTGTTAAGCGTGTATTAGCAAAAGGAGCCTATGAGTTAATGGATTATGATGGGATTCCATTGGCACAGCCCTGTAACGGGTTGTACCTTAAGCGTTACTACGCATGATTCAGTGTAGTAACCCATGTGCTTTTGTTACATTTTTGTTTTCGCTAAGGGTAATTGTTTTGGTCAAATAATCCACTTTTTACATTTGTCATAGATGTCGAACCTATTGGAATCTTTTGTTGGATATGCCGACAGAGCGAGTCGTAGTTCGCGGAACCTATCTTCTGTGGCCTGGGCCATTTTTTATCCAAGCGACGAGTTAGTAAGTTTCAGAGGGGTATGTATTGGTTGGTCAACAAATAACATCGCTGAATATAGCGCGTTGATAGAACTTCTCTCTGATGCCATAACCCATGGCATAAGCCGACTTGTCATCAGGCTAGACTCACAACTCGTCATCCTACAACTCACTGGTATCTACTCCGTCCGAAATCCAGCTATCTATCGCATGTTCCTAAGGGTCAAGATTTTGGAAAGGCAATTTGATTTTATTCAATATCAACATATTTCCAGAAACTTAAACACATTAACAGACTTATTGGCAAATTATGTGTTAGATAGACATTTGCAACATTTATAAAAAGAAACATTTCATCAATATTTGCATCAGGATCATGTAACTCAACCAAAATAAAACTCCGAATATATATATATATATATCTATATATATATATATATATATATATATATATATATATATATATATATATATATATATATATATATATATATATATATATATATGTTTATGGTTTACATATAATGTTCTGTAACCAAGACAAAATTGGTCAGATGACCCAAAACTCAAAACGCTAGGGGGCACCCTAGTCTAATGATGCTGGTGATAACAAGTCATCGCCTGTGCAATCATGCGTAAAAGCCTAGTCCATCGACTCGGCACGCCGGTAGTATGTCGCTGCAACCTCAGAGGCAGCTCGTCAGTCCTCACATCCAGAATACCAAGAGTGAGGCCTTCGACCTGATCCTGCAATTCTGAAAGAGTCTCAGCCACATCAAGGTCGCAAAGGATAGCCCTTCCCACAACCTCTCCTGCTGGAGCGGCAGCGGGCACTCTCAGGCATACTACTGGCCGAACTGGTCCAACATCTGCATGAGCACATGAGTTTTGATTAGTCCTGATAGAAGAAAGCACAAGAACATTATAAAAAGAAACAATAAATAGAGATATGGTCAGAGAATTTATTGATGACACCCCACTGCTCGCCAGCCGGCAGTACCAAATCCGGATCACCCCGGAAATCCATACCAGCATATGGATACTCGGAAAAAACCATCTCCTAACGGTTGAACCACTCGAAAAAGGTATCAGAAAAGGAAACCTGGGACTGACCAGCATGTCTGGCCATAAGGTCAACCCATCTCTGCATCCGTGGCTCAGTCGGTGGAGGTAAACCAAGTGAAACATACTGTGGCTGCATCAGCGGGATCTTTTCCAAGGTGAAAGCTGTCAAGATAGAACCATATCCAAAGTTCTTCAATCTTCCATTTTTCACCTTGGTCAATTGTTCTTTCATCACAGAGAGTACTGCATCACACCAGTTGAACACCTTTGGTTCAAGGCATTCTAAGGCATACTGCATATAAGATCTGTTGGCCACATGGAGAGCCGCACTACCAGCCAGTCTAGAAAAAGTGAACAGAATGGTCCTCAAGGACCTGTCAGTGACATCTCGGATATTGATCTTGCCGTCCTTACTCGGCTGAGATCCATCTCTGCAATACCTATGAATGTAATCTCTCACAGATTCACCCCCACGGGCTGAACCTGATAATGAGATAGGGGCACCCCACCTCAATAAGTCGGTCAAAAAATAGATGTCCACGACATTCAAGGGGATGGACTTGCCCCTAATCTGGAACACCTGGGTGGTAGGATCCCATGCATCGAGAAAATATTTCAACAAGTTGATTTGTTGCCTCATGCTAGAGATGCAGAAAAACTTGAACAGGCCACAGTTCCGCAGTGCATTTACTGTAACCGGATCATGTAAAGCAAGCATGTCCTCTTCTTCATGCTCACATTCTCACCATGTAACAGGAATTTTTCTCCAATGAATCTCTGAAACAAACAAGAGAAGAGTCAGGATCCTAATTTGGTGAAAAACAGGCAAAAATTTCCATGAAAAACTGTGCATAAATTTCCCTCTTTGTGCCCATTGCACCCCCAGCAGTGTTCTGGGTAGGATGCATGCTGACTGGCCAATGGCCAAGCCAGCATGCATCGTACCTTTCGATATAGAAGAGGTGCGATGGAGCCAGGGCGAGTTTTTCAAACCCCAGAGGCTCAGAAAAACCACAAAACATGCTCAGAATTCAAAAAGGAAAGGATGAAACTGAAGAGATCAGGTTTAGCTCCTACCTAGTCCAGACAACGCCACGAATCATCCACAGAATCTCTTGGAATCAGCTAGTGAAAATCAAGGGGGAAAGCACCTCCAAAGCTCCAACAAATCAAAGTTCAAATGAAATGGTAAAATGAGAGGTAAAAAACCACTTTTAAATTACTTTTCACGTAATTCAAGTAAAATATTAGTGTTTTAACTCATTTTTCAAACATATATTGTTCGTTTCTAACTAGTTTGATGAAGCAATTGAGCAGGCAGTACAACCTTTGAAGGAACAAAGTTGTCAATGGTAAAATCAAGATAATCAATGACCATTATATCGAGTAGTTTTAACGCGGAATTCAAGCTCGTTAAAAAATAAACATAAGCAATGAGAAAATGTTCCCCCAGAGTTTAAGCTCATTAAAAAATGAACCAATTTCCAGTAAATAACCATCGTGAATGTATTATCATCAACCTTTGAAGCCTTGGTCGTGTTCTCATCATCACCTCCACTCTGTTTTGGCCGATCATTCACCTCCATTTGATTGTTTACCCTTTTTGAGGAACAGCTGCGAAGAGTGATCCTGTTAGCCATCCTTGTGACACTGCCATGATTGGAAAATTCCAAACCTTACCTGGAATTAGCTGCTACCCAAATTTATCACCCGTTCCTCAAAAAACGAGTCTCCTTTAAGCTCTTTTCAACTGACTCGTAAAATATGAAAATATTACCAAGCAATTCGCCTCTCCAGCTCGTTAAAGTGACCGGAAGTGATATACCTCCTTTAGATTTTAATCTTTTTGGACCTAAGGGATTATTACACAAAAATATCGAGCACTTGTTTTGTTCGGCTCGTTAAAAATACCGAAAATTCATCCCTTTTGTATTGTTTTATATTTTTTCGGACTTAAGGGATTATATGATGAAAAATGATTATTGGAGTTTTCTTTACGTCCCTTTCAGACTCTCTAAAATTGAAAAGGACCGAGTTATCTTTGTCGTTAAACTCGTTAAAACTGAATAGCGACAAACTTGTCCATAAAGAAAAGAACGAGTTTCACTATCGCTAGGCTCGTTAAAACATAGCGATGGGTTTTCCCAAAGGGCAGATTATAGAACAAGCATATGTTATCCTCCTCAAGCTTGACAAAAATAAAGAGGTACTGGTCAGCAATGACTGGGGAAAAATTGGGAAGAAAACTTGAAGAAACTTTATTGGTAGCAAGTCGCTCTTAAACATGACACTTTCACTCTGCATCCGAGTCGAGTTGGGTTGTTCCGTTCACTAGTCATATCACCATTGGTCCATCACACCATCCATATTTGGGATTAACGCTACCAATCCATCATGTCAGTTTCGCCGATATGTTCAAGAGAAGTCGCTCAGAGAATTCACCTGTGCCTCATCCACTACAATACTTTTACGCTCCATTCTTTCATGACCGCCACCCTGAAGCTTATGTCATCAGATCGTTTTCACCTCCATTAAAATCATTTGCTCCGTTCCGTGTCATTGATGTGGGATTCACTAAGGCCCTCCTATGTCAAATCGCTTCTATTCGACATCAGCTCATTATCCAAGAAGTCGATCTAGGAACAACCCTTTCAGTACTTTGAAGCTTGCATGCCTCAATGGCAAGTTTCTCACTTCCGGCGACAGGTTTACATCAATGGCCTTCGACCGAAAGATTTTGCGTGGTTTTCGACTCCAAGTCCCTTATTCACACCACGTGAATTGTACTGTAGTACCTTGAGGGTCATCATCATTATCGGTGATTCCTCTCGCGCCTGTTAACAGTTTACATCATTGGCTGGTAATCAGGTGATGTCTTTCCATGTTCGACTCGAGAACATCTCTCACATGGATCGACTTGTACTTTGAGTGAAGATCAAATGAGATTGAAGACCCCAGATCTAGTTTCATCCATCCAAGCTGCGATATATATTCAGGAAAATAAAGACATCAAATGTACATCATAGCTGCAAAGCTAATCATCCAATCCAAGTGATGATGGCTCTACCAGAATCATCAGTCTGCACACAGACGGTTGTCTGTCTTATGTACATGAAAATGAATTTATAAAAGTTGAGCATGGGAATGCTCGCCTCAGCTAGATCATGAAAATATTATGAAGATAATGTATTGTATTGTATCTTATCACAGGTCGCCTTACAACTCGAAAAAGCTTCGGATCCTCATGATAAAGCATTTCACCAGACATCAAAAAAGATTAACGACCTCATGCTTTAGGGGGCAACTGTTATAGACATTTTTGGGCACTGCAACCCCAATCATAAATGTCCATAAACCAAGGGCTCCTAAGTCCCTAAAAGTGTTGTTCCAACCCCTAAAATAACAAGGTCAGCTGATTACATCATCTCCCAGAAGTTCTCCATGAAAAACTACTCAGAACTGGTCAAAATTGGACCATCTCACCTGCTCCATGGTCAAAGTGCGCTGCATCCCACCTAAATGCACACGGGAGGTGTGATGCATAAAGTCCTTCTATGGGGTGCGATGGGCGAGAGTGGACAAATGGAAGGGTCAATCTGTGAGGTGGAGGATCATGGAATCTTCTAGAAACTTCTCCTGTGACACTTGCCTCTCTGCATTCACCCAGGGATGAGTAAGAGATCATCAATCTCCAAGTGGAATCAAGAACTATTAGAGAGAGGACACTAATCAAATATCAAAAGCTGACTCACCCCCTTGCAAACATCTATATATGGATCCCACATCCTAGAGATCCAGAGGCTGGAATTTTGTATCTAGTAAGGAAGTGCTGCTGGTTTCTTAGTGTGACATCATAGTGTTGGGTGATCTAAGCTTTTCATGAGGTGAAGAAGGGCTTTCTTGCTGAGAGGATGACGCTGGGTCAGAACAATTGGTTGTAATCCTCTTTTCTATTCTTGATTATTAATAAATCTATTCGAGTTTTCCTCCACATTCTTGTATGATTGATGATATATGCATTTGTGTGGTCAATATATATCTGGTCCTATATTGTTTATGATAGTAGATCTCTGTTCTTGGATAGTGTTATGCTGCTTTGATTCTACAGGTACTCTTTGAAGCTGGGTAAACGAGGAAGCAAGTGGCAAAGATCTACCAGAAGGGAGAGGAATCAAGCAAGGAACCAAGCACAAGACAGAGGTTGGTCTCCTTCTTTCCCCTCTTATCTATCTCTCATAAAGGAAAACGAAAGTGGTTTTAGTTTGTTTGTTTCTAAGGTAGCTACCAGCCTTAGTGGGACTAGTAGCTCTGCATAGACACTAGATTTCCTGATAACAAAATGGCGACTCCACTGGGGATTGATGAGACATTCCTTCCGTGAAAAGACCATTCAGTGATGGTATTTGACTATTTGCTATGTGTGAACCGGGGAATGAAAGCTGGTCTACGAGCTTGACCACTCTTCCTTCATGCGGAAAACACATTACTCTAAAGAGTGAGGAGACAATGGCTCCCATGCAATAAATATAGTCGCGTCCAAGGAGTAGATTATAATCCAGGGGTCCTTGGACTACCATTACGTTCATGTGAACAATTTTCCTTCTCAATGTTATTGGTACATTGGGAAGGATCCCTAACGGTCGACTGGTTCCTTTGTCAAAGCCTGTTAGATTTCTCATTTCAGGCAAAAGCGATGGCGAACCAAGCACTTTCCAAGCAGTTGAGGAAAGGATACTCACAGAAGCCCCTTCATCTATGATGGTACCGGCCATGACCATTCTATATATTTGAGCAATGATTCGAAATGGTACACTAGCCGGTAAACGGGGTCTGCCTAGCAGATTCCAATCGAAGGAAACAACTAGGTTGCTTGGAGGTGGGACCGAATAGACGGCCGGATACGACTCTGACGAACTTCCTTCCTGCGGTAAAGGAATGGGTAGACTGCCCCCATGTTCATCGGAGTCTGTGCTTACGAAGAGAATTTGGACGGTGTCGTTCTTGTTCTCTCCGGTGACTGTATCATCTGAAGATGGATCCTCTGAAGGCAAGACCGAGTCAACTGCCGCCTCGACCTTTTGACTTTCGTCTGGTGTGGATTCAGATGGTTTATCTTCAATGATAGACGCTTCGGCCGACCACAACGGTGTGTTGGCCGGATTTTCAACTAGTGACAAACTCGGCAAGAGATTCTTATATCCAGGAGGAAGCCGTAACGGTGAAACCAGACGGTCGTCTAAAACTCTTTTAGCCTCATCTAAGAAGGGACAATGGTGGACGGCGTGATCACCTTCACACAGTTTACAAGGAAATTTATATTTTCCTTTTTGTCCAGGGGCTTCACTTTCACTAGTTGACAGTGTATTTTCAACATGATCATCAGAGGTTGATGACACCGGATTGTGCAAATGAGTAGACCAGTCCCTTAAGATCCGAGGGATGCAAGGACAATCTCGATGATAGTGGCCTCCTTTGCAAATGACACATGGCAATTTAGGCCTGGACGGTGCAATGTTTGGATTTTTGTCAGACGATGTCTGGTTGCCCCTTTTCGCCTTTGGCTCCTTCTTCTTCTTCTCTTTCTTCTTCTTCTCCTTCTTCTTCTCAGTTACTTGATTTTTGGCTTTACCAGCTTTATCAAGCGAAGAGGAAGGAGGAGAGGGAGAATTGGACGAAGTAGAAGGTTGGGGGGTAACTTTGGTATCGTTTAGTTGCTGACTTGATTGTTCAGGAATCACGGTGTTCTAAACGATAGAGGTCGAGAAGAGCCATACGGGCAAGTCGATTGTCAATCCTGGAAGCGACAATGTGGCCATATGGGGTGCACCAACATCTACCCAAGAGGAGAAAGGACTAGGATTTCCCCAAGGGGAACTCCTTGGTTGGTGGAATCCATTTTTCTCAACCTAAGACCAACGTAGGAAAGGTGATATTTATTCCGATTAAAATAAATTTTAGATGCTTTGACACAACTTGTTTTTTCAATTTTTAAGAGTCGAGAAAAAACAAAAGATGACTCTAGTTGCCTTCGATTTTTAATGAGCTTGAAGTGACAAGTGCTCAGATGGACCTTTTCCTTTAAGGAGTCTGAAAAGGAACAAAAGAGACTACTCTAGAAATCTAGATAGAGGGATTACCAAACCAATCACAAAACTGCAGAATACTTTTTATAGTACGGCAGTCAATCTTCCCGAATGCTGTGTTTAGTGCATTGCGAATGATAGGGCGGCAGACATGGCTTCCTATGGATAAAGGATAAATCCTATTGTGGTATCCCAATATATACTCGACGGTACGTGGGAGCACAAGTCCGTACTGGCACTTATCGTCTCAAAGTGGAGGAATCACCCAACCAGCAATGAAAACAACAATTACCAGGCTTTACGACGCCGGAATATGTATCTAGCCTAGACTTCTAAATGTTGTGCGTTAGGTTCCAAAGCGTTTTTAGATTCATTAAATTTATTTTATAGTTGATCTTGCTTAAGAAATTTGCCTTTCAGGTTCACTGCATGATGTAGATATACAATTCCTAAAATGCAATCTAAGATGATAAACAATTGTTTAATATTCTTTTTGCAATGAAAATCCTAGCTACTAAGGAAAGAGAGATGCTATTATTTCAACATAGAGCAAAGAGCACACACTATATGCACTGTCCTAAATCAAACCAAAAATTAGTCTAAATGAAAATGCACATGCATGTATTTGTTTCAGCCTTCTTAATGTGTGAATGATAAAAAGAAATCTAAGCGCAAATCTGAATTATTTTTCAAAGCAACATTACTAACAAGCTTCTTTTCAAGACAAAATGAAGACAATGACGACACTTTGTGATTTGGAATTGAAAACTTGCTTTTGACACTTGAAAAAACTATTATTTCAAATCAAATACAAGAGTAACAATGTAATTGACTATCAAGAACAATCAGATTCTTTTCTATGATTGAAAACGACACTTGCGACACTTCCAAATCAAGAAACGACAGTTCAATTACGCTACTTCTTTGTAAAAGAGAATTGAAAATGGCTCAAAATACATAAAAACATTTACAGTTCTTTGCATAATGGAGGCGGAATAATGGCAAGGAAGGGGGTTCCAACAGAGGTATACTGACTACCGACAACAAAACTCCTGAATAGAGCTGAAAAGAGTGAACACAAAAACCAAAATCTAAGAGTAGAAGAGGTCTTGTCTGATCAGCGCACCTGTAACACAAGGAAAGTGAGATGCAGCGCACCTACTACACTCGAGAAGTGCGATGCATCCAGATTCTAAAGAAGAGACAGTGCGATGGTCCAGGGACGAGACTTCAACTGGGTTCCAGGTCACAGTTTGCAGCTCAATTCAGGGATTTAGGCCGAGCAAGTGGTAATCAGTAAATAAATCCCAAGGGTAGATCTAAGGAGGTTACTAGAGCCACCACAACGGAAATTAGAGAGCTTGTAAATCAATTGTTCAGTTCATAAACAAAACCCGCAGATACACTGAAGTAACATTGATCTACTTTGCACTTGCATAGCAAATGCAGTTCGAAGGCTAGCTGGCTTGACTTCAGGCTCCATTTGTAAGTTTATAAAGCAAACAAATATATACAAACAAACAATCTATTTGCTCCCTAGTGGAGTCGCCATTTTGTTATCAGGAAATCTAGTGTCTATGTAGAGCTGCTAGTCCCACTAAGGCTGGTAGCTACCTTAGAAACAAACAAACTAAAACCACTTTCGTTTTCCTTTATGAGAAGTAGATGAGAGGAATCAAGCAAGGAACCAAGTGCAAGACAGAGGTTGGTCTCCTTCTTTCCCCTCTTATCTACTTCTCATAAAGGAAAACGAAAGTGGTTTTAGTTTGTTTGTTTCTAAGGTAGCTACCAGCCTTAGTGGGACTAGCATCTCTGCATAGACACTAGATTTCCTGATAACACCTACCCCTGTACTCCTGCTGACGTCATCCGTCCTTCAACTCAAAAATTCCCGCCAATACTTCATTTTTTCAAAATAAAAGGGTAAAATTGTCATTTTTGCTACATTTTTCTGCATACATCGCTCCAGGCATTTAAAAACTTCCGAGTTCACAGTTCCAATTTTTCAACTATTGCCCGACCAGAAAAGCTACAATACGAGCTCCTCAGCCTGCCATTCAACCTGCATAGTGGAGTCTTCCTCTTTAATACGGTTCAAACCAACACCAAGGGACTTCAGAGCTTGCAGAAGAAAGAAATAGGGATATACAGGGATATTTGCTACCATAACCAATGGACCTTCAAAAGACATAAATTTCCAGAGAACAGTGGTGAGAAGACACATTAGCAGTTTTGTTTTACCAGAACATGAGGGACAGTGATGAACAGAGGAAAACAAGTCAAAGTGTATCAGTTTAGCATTAAAAAGCATCAGATCAGAATTAAAGAGTGTCAGAGCATAATTAAAGGCAGCAGATCAGAATTAAAGAGCACAGTTAAGACAGGAAGTCGACGAAGAGCTACTACAGAAGACAACTTCCAGCCGAATTAAAGAGCCAGCCTCTAGCACCACATTAGTTATCTTTCTCTAGCTACTTCTATTTTTTCTTGTAAACTGTTATCAGTCATCCTAGATATTATATCACAGTTGTTATGAGATATTTGTTGTACATATTTTTTTGTATAAATACCCCCTCCATTAAAGTATTAGAGGTGGTGTGTGGATTCCTAGACTTTTCTATAATACTAATATTTGGAATAAAGAGCTGTTGGAATCAACTGTTGTTTGGCCTACTGGATGAAGAATTGAAGCAGAGGACTTGTCACAGATTTCTTGAATCAAGCTCTGGAACAATAAGTCCTCTATATCTTGTGTTTTATAGTTTTCTGGTTTACTATATCATCTGTGTCTCATAATCTGAATGATAAGGAAAAGGTTAATTCAAAATATGTTTGATTGCACTCTGTTTTCAGTCTTTTTTGTTGTTTGTGTTTTCTTCAAAATTAGAATAAGCAGTGAAATCTTAATTGCTCCTGTTTCCTAATTCTTTCATGTTGATTATTTGCTAAGGGATACTTAACTGCTCTTTATCAGTAATCATCCATTTTCCCTCTTTCAATAGGTTGAGGATTCTTAACTGACCTTCACCCATTTGAGCCCATTCCATCCATTTCAAGTCTTTATTTGTTCCCTATTTGACTACCTTGCTCTGTGAAGCCATCCTCTGTTAAGAAACCAAATCCAGAAAGCCATCTTATTTGACTCCATTAGCCTAATGGACTGAACTACTTTGTCTTACCTCTCTGTTCTATTGAATCTCACCACCCAAACTCAAACAAAACCCTTGAACTTCATAACTAGCCTAATACCTTTAAAAACAAAGCTAAATCATAAAGAGAGAGCCCTCTCTGGATACAGATTGGCTAGATTCTGTATCTAAAAGATTGGTCTGTGGTTACCTCGGCATCCTTCCCTTTCTTACAACTTTGGGGAAAACCTGAGTGATAATAGAGGCATTCAACAAAATTTTGGAAACCGCGCTGACTAAGATTTGCAATGCGCGATGAAATGATTGGGACTTGCGCATCCCTGCTGTGCTATGGGCATATCGAACCACGTGCAAAAAGTTGACAGGCCAGACACCATTTCGACTAGTCTATGGTAAGGAGGTTGTGATGCCTATGGAATATATCATGCCCAGTCTGTGGATTGCAGCAGCTATAGGAATGGCTGATCGTGGGGCCTTGGAGGAAAGGCTTGCACAACTCGACGAAGAATGATTTCTGGCGGGATTTCATTAGCAGGTACAAAAACAATGCGAGAAAGCATGGCATGATCGCCATATCAAGGTGCGCACGTTCAAGAAGGATGATCTCGTATTGTTATATGACAGTAAGTTCGAGAAATTCCCAGGTAAGCTCCGCATGCATTGGTTGGGACCTTATGTCATCAAAGAAGTAACTGATGGGGGTGCAGTTCAGCTGGCTAAGCTCAACGGAGACCCCTTCTTGGGAAGAGTGAATGGCAGTCGCCTGAAGCTCTATACGGGCAGGCCAACCGCCTGACTAACTGTTCCAAGGAGAGTCTCACCGCTCCACCCAATTGAAAGAGAGCGAGGGACGATAAAGCAGTCTGGGGGACAGAGGCACGGGTATCAGGGTGCGCGTACATTTGGCCAACAATCAGGGGCGTGGTTCCGCGGACAAAGCCACGCGGGTGCGCTGTTCCAAGGAATGATGACCGTTAATACCACTGTTCATGACAAGAAGGCTGCATTATGGCAAAAGGGAGTGGGCAGCGGGCAATTAAGAGCAACAGTATGACCCATATATGAAATGATCAGCCACAAATTTCACATGGGAAGGTTACATGAGCTGGAATGAGCAGCTATCCGGGCAGTTGAAGTTTGCATGGCTTATAAATCACCATGGGGAATCCGCTGGGCAGCCTACGCTTTAGAAATACAGATGGAGCTATTCATCATCTCTGCACCAGGCATGCACCCGAAGGTAGTAATCTGGCTGAGGGAGGAGCAGGACTCTCTAAGGAGTCCGGTATTGACAGCTGCGGGTATCCCGCAGGCTGCAACATTGCTAGCAAGGGATGTACCGGAAAAAAGGGAATGCGAAGTAGAATTGGTCCGGATGCCATCGCCCCACCTAGGGGCAGGATGGCACACTACAACAGAACAATAGAAGGATGGACAGATGGTGACCATGGGTGGAGATGTAGTTAATAAGTCGCCTCTGATGGTTCCCAATGATTGGGATCATGTGGACAACACCCAGGGTCTTGCAAAATTGCAACACAGGTTGCAGCGGATGGTGTGAAGAGAAGATACGATGGTCGGAAAGGGCTACGGTGGTACCAGGAGGTCTCGTATGTGGCTCCCCCACTCATGCTAAAATCCTCGGAGGGGGTGTTCTATGTTAACCAAGCAGAGCAGAATGAGTATCATCGGTTGTGAGATGTGGTAGAAACACTGAAGCAGGAGACGGATGAAGCGTTGCAGGAGACAAACCAGGAGCAGCCGAATGATGAATGCCACTCAATGGGAGGCGAACCACGATGCTAAGGTAGAGCGTCTAGCCACGCCAGCAAGTGACTCGGGACGAGTCACGATGATTGTGTTGGGGGACTGTTGGGTAGCGCAAGCCCCACGGAACGAGTATGGGGTGCGAAGCCTGGAATTGTGGGTAATATTAGGGTAAAAGACTTCACGAAAAGTGCAGAGCGTGAACTATAGTAGGTTGAGTCAAAGGGTAGTCCGCCCAAAAATAATGTAAAGAAATAGAAATAGAGTCGGCCCGTGGAGGGATCGCGGGCCAAGGGAAAGTATAAATAGAGCGCGGCTCTATGAGGGAAAGTAGTTCTTTTAAAACATGGAATGTAATGGGTCCTTAAAGGCAATAGCTTGAAAGTGTTTGTAAGTCTGAGTCGAGGGAGTAGGGTAGAAGGTAGAGGCTCTGCAGCTATGTGCGCAGAGGCCTAGAAAGTCTGCAGCTGTGTGCGCAGACCCCTGCAGCTAAGTGCGCAGGGTGGATCTGGATGTATTGTTGAAGATTGATAATAAAGATAAATTTCTTCTAAATTCTATGTTGATTGCAACTTTGCAACTTTACTCTTTTATGATAAATGAACTATTATGATTTCTGCATTTGCTACGGTTGAATACATGTGAACTAGGTTAATCTTGATGCGCGAAGTAACCAAAAGTAATAAATGTTTGCTTAAAGACTGTTTTAACTAGATCAAACCAGTAATAAGTGATTCAATCTGTAATAAGCGCGATAAGGGTATTCCGATCTGCACAGATCAGGTGTAGCGCAAGGCTGTAGAACAGCACGCGAGCCCCAAATCACATCCAAGACATCCCCAGGGTGTGGAAACCTGGTTCCAACACCCTCCCTTGCTACCTCAGGTGAGACCTCAATCCACTCTTCGTGGGCTATTGCCGAAATGGCTGGTATTTGCGGGATTTGTTTGGCTAAATAGTTCTTCCGAACCTGGGTCAAGCCCATATAAGACAACATACATTCTTCCAGAAGTTCTGCATTCCTCTATAACTTGTAATAGGTCCCCCCAGGGTTTCAAAAAAAGCCAGATAGAATTCCACAATCCAGCCATCTAGGCCAGGGCTTTTATCTCGTTTGAACCATTTGAGAGTGTCCTCCAGTTCCTTCAGGGAAACCCCTTTAGTCAAATCCCCACTTTCATCTTGGTCTACAAACCTTGGGAATAGTTGGGTTGTCTTCATTATATCTCCTAGGGTGGCATTTGGTGGCGACTTATAAATGTTACAGAAATGGGCAGAGGCCATAGATGCTAGCCGGGGGAAGGTGTTCACAGGTTCTCCATACTCATCTAAAAGCTACCAAATAGTATTGATAGCTTTCCTCCCATTTGCAAATTTGTGGTAGAACTTGGTATTTTCATCCCCTTCCTTCACCCAGATGGCTCTACTTCTCAGCCTCTAGCTCTCTTCTCTGTTTTTTAGGATCTGGTTTCTCTTGGCCAGCAAGGAGGTAATTTGCTCTTTGTGCTCAGGGGAGGAGAGTATTCCTTCATGGTCATTTTCATACTTCTTGATGGCTTCTTCTGATTGTTTGAGAGTATGGTCTTCCTGCTTCCTCTTCTTATGAGCCCATTTCTTAGTGAGGCTCTTGAGTTCTTTAAGGTTTTTAGCAAAACCTTCCGATATAGTCCCTTCTGCCACTGGGGGATGATTTCTCCAGTAATTTGTGACAAGGTGGATGTATTCAGCATCCCTCAGCCAGGCTGCATTAAATTTGAAAGGACCTTTTGGCTTGTTCATACCTCCTCTGATTTCCAAGTAGATCGGCCTATGGTCTGATATTCCTCCAGAGCCCACCCACTGTCTATATCCCAGTCCCATGGATAACATATGCTCCTTAATGAGATATCTATCAAGTCTTCTGGAGAGACTGTCTACTCCTACTCTGTTGTTCCTCCAAGTGGGCATTATTTTATGGGAGGGGATGTCTATGAGGTTGTGAT
Organism: Pinus tabuliformis; assembly: GCA_031772625.1. Taxonomy (NCBI): domain Eukaryota; kingdom Viridiplantae; phylum Streptophyta; class Pinopsida; order Pinales; family Pinaceae; genus Pinus; species Pinus tabuliformis. The sequence continues at coordinate 593,048,174 of CM062804.1, forward strand.
CCTCCAGTTTGGCCTCGAAAAAATCTGAGAGGATATCCCATTGGGCATTATGACCCCATGATTTTGCATAGTCGATGGAGAAGTTTAGATCCCCCCCCAGGACGAGATTTTCCTTTTGAAGAATGTGAGATTCAAGGAGTTTGTTCCAAAACACTTGTCTATTGTGACAGGGGCCATATATATTAATGATCCTGAACTCGAAATCTAGTTCAGAGGAGTATATATCAACACCTATGTACCCCGAACTCCCCCACACATTACAGATTCTGATAGATTGATTATTGACTCCTAACACCAGCCCCCCAGACCTCCCTGATGCATCAAGGGAATGGAAAGTCCAACCAGGTATCTAGGTTTCCAAGAGGTGGGTAATGACACTCCCCTGACCTAGGGTTTCTTGCAAAAAGAGGATGTCAACAGGTTCCGCTGAGAGTAGTCTCCTCATGGCTAGTTTTTTTGCAGGGCTAGCCAACCCTCTACAATTGAAGGAGAGGAGTTTCATGGGGGAGGAGCCTCCAGGGTATTCACTGCTCTAAGTACCCGGTCAATGGCCTATTGTTTGCCTGAAACAATCTCTTCTCCTACTTGTACCTTGGCTTTGGATAGGGAGGATGGTCTGCCCCTAGCCGATTTTAGAGGGGGAGGGGAGGTGATGAGTCCAATACCCAGAGAGTCAGAGGCCTGTGAGCAAAACCTGGATTTGGTGGGGTATCTGAAGGGAAGAGGGTTGGAATGAGAGGGAGGATCAAGTAATTTCGGATTATGGGGAGGATTTTTAGGGAAAGAGGATTGAGTGCAGGAGAAGGTGGGGGAGGGGGGTTTCATAGGGCATTCCATAGCCTTGAGGGAGATGAAGGTGTGTGAGGAAGACTAAACTGAAATGAACTGTGCATGACAAGATTCTATGCCGTGCAGAGATGCATTTGAGTATACAGAGGAGGGGTTTGTAGTTGACATACCCATGGAGAATGTCGCTTCAGTAGCTACCCTAGCTCCGGTGAGAGGTGGAGAGGGTGCTCCGGTGGGTGCCTTTCCTCGCTTCTTCTTGATCTCTTTTGAGGGCATAGGTAATGCCTCTGATTGTGCCCGATTTGCAACCTCTTCCCCCTCAGAGGGGTTTTTCTGAGCTTAAGTATTGTTTTGAATTGCGTCCTTCTCCCTGTCTCTTGCCCTTTCCTTCTTATTCAGTGGACAGTCTTTGTACAGATGTCCCACCTTGTGAAAACATCTGCAACTGAAGGGGACACCTTCGTAATCTAGGGTTTGCTTATGGGAGAAGGATTTCCACTGTAAAGTAATGTGCTCCTCAAGACCTCCCCGTGTATCCAAGTGAACTAGAATTCTGGTGTATGCCATCATACCAGATGCTAGATAAGTTCTGTCATGGTCAAGATAGGTGCCCAGCGTGTTTCCTATATGGTGGAAGATATCCTCTGACTAGAATTGTAGAGGCAGTCCAGGTATCTGAACCCATATAGGGCTGACTCCTATCTGCTCTTTTGCGGGGTCGAATAGAGGGTTCCATCGCCAGAGGAGAACTGGTGCATGCTCGAAATGCCAGAAAGACGACAGGACCCAGTTTGTGTGCTCGGCTCTGGCAAAACAGAGAGAAAACCATCCTCTAACGAATGTTTGAATGGTTGGGAGATCCGCCAGGTGCTATCCCCAAACCTCCGAGGCCCATATCTTAAGCCTGGCCATTATATAGCTTCGACCATGAATTCTCCCTACCAGAACTCGGTCTGTCATGTCCATGGTGTCACCCCACTAAATGTCCTCCCCGAGTTTGAGAATGATGTCCTCACTTCTGACCTTGAAGCACTTTCTCTTCTTTCCCCTCTGCACCGGCACTTCAGGGTCTTCTATAGAATCCCCTAGCTGGTTAGGGTTTGGGTCCGGGGTTTTAAGGCAAGGGAGCTCGACCGCTGGGATTAGTTCCGTGAGAGGGGTACCGCCACGTAACTGCCAAATGGATGCGCCTCAGGAACTAGAGCTTGTGGTATTTCCTGGTCTGGTGTGTGTGCTCTCAGAGGGTTGTTAGAGGATTCACCAGGGAGAGTTGAGAGGGGGGTTTGAGTGCTAGCTTCCTCAGGGTTTGAATGTAGGCAGGCGATGACAAAAATGGAAGGCAAAAGAGATTTGGTGGCGGGAGGAAACGACTAGATCGGTGGGGGCTCTAAGAAAGTGACAGTGGAGCAAGAAGGTCCAGAAATGGAAGGAAGGCCCTCAATGGTAGCTGACAGGTCGCAACAGAAAGGCAGGATGTCATCCGTGGCGGAGTGAGGAGTTTGCCAGATATTGACATTCTCCAACGGGTCTTCCGAGTAGTCTACTAGGTCAAGTTTCATAACTATTCCAATGTGCCCTCCACCAGCCACCTCCAGGACCATCGTAACTGTCGCCGCAGGTAGGGTATTGGAAATCGGGTGGATACACAGTGAAATAGGAAGGAGGTGGTAACAACACTATTACGGAGCGATCAGTGATAAACGGGTGTTGGGAAACCATCGTGGGTGATGCAGCCGGAGACGGGAGCATGCAGCGACAACTAGCAGGTAGGTGGGGTGAGTAGGGGGTCTTCGTGTCGCCATCCGCTGCAGCAGGACCTAACCCCTTTCAAAATGCCTCCTCCTCACCATTTTCCCATCCAACCATATCTTTTAATGTCGTTTTGAAGAGGACTTGTAAATGAAGAGAGTGTAATTTTTTTTTATTTCTTTTATTTTTCATATTTTATGTTATTGGTTTTTGTTTCAAGACCTTCAAAATTGTCCAAAAAAAATTCAAGCATAAGATTGAAAAGAAATTAGATTAAAAATATCATATTAATTCAAAAATATCAAACTCATATGCCATTGGATAGAATATTCCTTCACGAATCCAACGTGTTCAACTCCACCACCTAAGGACAAATATTTCCTTAAGTTCACCATACTAAAAGAGCATGGCGTTGTGGAGAAATCTGTAGAAGGGGAGCTAAAACTATATTTTTTAGCTCCTCAATAGATCGTTAAAGCACTTAAAAAGCTTGATCGATAGCTTTAAGTGAAATTTGAAATAGCTTGATTGAAATTTAACAAACCCTCGATCAATCTACTAGAAAAGTTAAAGAAAACTCTCGATCTAGCTATTGTTTTCTCGAGTAGGATTGAAGAGCTCGATCAAGCTTTTCTAATAATTAAACCCCACCAACACCAACAACCAAATATTAATATATTAATTGATATTAACTGACATTGTTACAGAGCTAGGAGCTAAATCAAGCTCCTTCTGGCACCCAACAAAAAACAAAACAAAACACAACAAAACGTTCATGGAAAAATAGCACAGAACATGAGAATTACATAGAGATTGACAACAACCATGGGAGATTGGAGGATTCTATCTTCAAAAAGGGCTCGAGTGCCAAACCAAGAAGAAGCCCAAGAAATTTCTAGAGAAAGGATGAGGCAAAGGCGAGCAAGAATGAGAGAAGAAGAAGAAGAAGATTATCCAATTCAACCAGTTGATGCAAATATAGGTAATTCTTTGTGTCACTTTTCATATTATAAAAAAGTATCCAAGAAATATTATTCAGTAAAAGTAAACAAGGGAGAATGAAACAATAGATCCAAGATAAAATAAGCAGTGAAATTAATACCATATATTTAAAAATTTAGATGCAACAACAACTACAAGATCCATAATAAAATGAAATTACATAAAATTCCCAAGAAAATTGATGATATCCTTGATAGTGGTTTTCAATGATGGATACATTTTTAAAATGGCTTAGATTATTTTGAGATGAACATGCATAAAGAATTTTTACTTTTGTATGTACATTAGTCAAAATCAATGTAATGGTTTTAAGCCATGAGAAAGAAATTATATCCCCATTGTTGAGAAATCAATGCATGTAGTTATTAGGGTTTTGATTCCTCTTTTCTTGATAGTTACTTGTGATATGTGTTGACTTCTTTATTTCTTTATTATGTTGTCTTTTATCAAGCAATTACCAAATCAAAAATACATGAAGATCACAAGAACAAGAGACACAATACGTAGGCACTCATCCAAAGAAAAAATCCTCTCCTAGCGGAAAACCTAGTAAAACTCTTCTTCTATAATAGAATGAAGTCAAAATGAGACAATCTGATACCTTTTGACCAAGACAAAAACTTCCTACAATCATCAAGTCAACCTTCCTTCCAAGTAGACAAATTCTGCCAAAGTCAACAATGGTCAACACCCTCAAAATCTTTTCCGATTGAAAATTTCCGCCCTCTTGCAATAAAAATTTGGACCTATAGTAAGATAAAAAATCCCTCCCCCCTAAAATTACCTATAACCCTATAAAAAATTACACGTGTGAGAGAGAGATGCCCAAAAACTTGTCTTTTTACTTCTCCTTGACTTTGTCTTCTTTCCTCTAGACTTCGCTCTTTGTTTTGTCCTCTTTCCACTGTAGATCAAACTTATTGTGAATGTAAGTTATTGAGGGCGAATTCATCTTCTATATATACTTCTTCCGTAGGGACGAATAGCCCCAAATAGGGTTGACTTGGTGAGGAGGTGTAAAATGATTGTTTTGACTCAAAATAATTTTTCTTTACATGATACAAAAGCCAAAGAAGGGTCAAATACATATTATAATGACTCTTATGACTCAAGAAAATCCTAGAAACCTTCAATGGAGGATTCGGCCTAATGAAAAAGTGAAAAGAACATGAAACCCATGGTTCAAAAATAATTTCCTTTTTCTTCTTTTTAAATTTTACAATAAATACATAATGATGGAGTATAATAAAAATTATGAAGACCAACCATAGTTACATTTTCAACACTCCCTCTTAACTAGGGAGGTATTCATAATTGCAAAAATAGGTACACGGTTGAACTCAAATTGACATGTTATCATAAGAGTATCAACATACACAATGCTAGGTATCTAGATACCATCTAAGCTAACTTGGTAAGGTATCAACAAAATAAGGACTAAGGTGTCATCAAGGCAACTGGCCACTATAGGTACCATGAAGCTACAACCAAGGTATCAATCCAACTAGGTATAAATATCATCCAAACTTCAAGACACCAACCATCATAGGGATCTAATCATCATCTGGGTCAATATATCTCCATATCATCAAGACCAATATACCCTCCCATACAGGGATCTAGACATCATCTATGCCAAACTATAACTGAGATTTCAATACCATCTAGGTCATTATGTCCTCCCACTCACCTTCATACATGCACACAACCTAAGGTACTCATCTCTCCCTCTCAACCAAATCAGAGATATGCATTAATCCAAGCATGCTTCTAAATTAACCGTCAACACATTTCGTCAACACATCAGTGACTCGTTCATCTGTCGGAACATACTATAGCTTCACAACCCCATCTTGTACCAAAATTCTAATATAGTGGTACTTATTATTAATATGCTTAGTTCTAGCATGGAACGTGGGGTCCTCAAACATTCTGATGTGGCTTTGGTTATCACAATTTATACCCTTGGGATCCAAGGGCCTTCCAAACAAATTTGACATAAGCTTTCTTAGCCAAACCACTTCTTTTCCAACTTCACAAGCAACAACATATTCATCCTTATAACTACTCAAAGAAATTAAGCCTTGTTTACAACTCATCCAAGAAATCATTGTGGATCCTAGACTAAAACAACCACCATTAGTGCTTCTTCCATCCGTCTCACTACCACCCAAATCAGAATCGGTGAAACCTATTAATCGGATTTCCTTTCCATCATACTTTATATAGTGATGAATATTCCGATAAAAATATCTCAAAATATGATTGGCAACTATATAATGATCATGACGTGGTTCCAACTGAAATTGGCTTAGAAAATTTACAACATAACATATATTGGGTCTAGTATTCACCAAATACATCAATGAGCCAACCAATTGATGATAACATGTGGGATCAACGAGGCTAGTGTCTAAACTTCTCAACTTCTTTAAGTTAGTGATCATTAGAGTTGTCATGGGCTTGTAATCCATCATACCAAAATTTTGTAGAATCTTGATGATATATTTTTCTTGACCAAGATATATTTATTCAGGTTTCTACCAAATTTCTAAGCCCAAATAGTAATGCATAAGTCCTAGATCTTTCTTTTCAAATTGTGTTGCCAACATCTTCTTACATTCTTGAATTCTATGCTCCACACTTGTAAGAAGTAAAGAATTCACATATAATAGGATAATGACTGGTTCATTCTTTACTACCTTTATGTAGAGGTTTGGGTCTTCATATCTTTGATAAATCCAATCATTAAAAGATAGGAATCCATTCTAGCATATCAAGCTATAGGGGCTTGATTCAAGACATATATATCCTTCTTCAATATGCAGACATGAGTTTTCTTGCTATGTATCTCAAAACCTTCTGATTGTTCAATGTACACTTATTCATCTATGGTTCCATTCAAGAAAGTTGTTTTGACAACCATTTGCTGGATGTTCCATCCCATAGTAGCTGCTAAAGAAATCAAGGATCTAATGGTAGTGTACCTAGCTATAGGAGAAAATGTTTCTTTGTAGTCCACTCCTTCCTTTTGAGAGAAACCCCTTGCTAAAAATATTTCCTTGTATTTATCTATGCTTCCATCAACAACACATTTGATTTTGTAGATCAATTTAGAGGTGACAATGGATTTGTCACTAGGTTTAGGAATGATTTCCCAAACCCCATTCTTCATGATTGATTGATATTATTCTTGCATGGCTTTCTTCCATTCATCATGATTAGTGGCTTGTTCAAATGTGGTTGGTTCTACTTCAATCAGTTTCATCATATATGTTGCATATCCAGAGTACCTTTTTGGTTTCTTTCTTTCTTTGAAAGTACCTTTCACTGCTCCATGTCCTTCAACATATTCAAATGTGGCTCTCAACCAATTTTGCCTCTTCTTTACTTCGATAACGATTGTAGGTTGAATGGGTTCACTTGGTCCTTATTTTTTCTTGATTTGTAGGTGCTTTGTCATGTTCCTCTTCTTCTTCAAAGAGTGGTATATCTTCTTCATTAGACTCAATGGGAATTTCCTTGGACTTTCTGTATGCAAAGATTTCATCAAATATGACATCTTTGATAACTTCAATTATGTGATATTATTTTATGTAGATTCTATAAGCCTTTGATGAAAGGCTATAACCAACAAAGATACCATTTATAATAGTAGAATATAACTTATTTCTCTTATCCTTAGGAATATGAACATAGGCAGGGCATCGAAAGATTTAGAGATGATTTACATATGGCTTCTTCCCTGAAAATGCTTCTTTCGATGTCATATTTTCAAGAGTTTTATGACGACTTCTATTTTGTATGTATATTGTCATCATTGTTCCTTCTCCCCATAACAATTTTGGAAGGTATTGGTCATATATCATGGTTCTAATGCATTATTCAATAGTCCTATTCTTTCTTTCTGCTACTCCATTTTGTTCAAAATAATAGGGAACTATGGACTCCCTCTTAATACCTACTTCCTTGCAAAATTCTATGAGTTCCTTAGATGTATACTCACCACCATTGTCATATATAAGGGTTTTTATCTTCCTTTTTGTTAATATCTCCACTTCTGATTTGAAATCTTTGAAATTTCCAAAGACTTCATCCTTAGATTTGAGAAGATAAATCCAAGTCTTCCTATAGTGATCATCAATGAAGGTCACATAATATATATGGCCTCCGAGAGATTTATCTTCCATTGGTCCACACACATCGAAATGAATGAGGTCTAATACTTCCTTAGAACTTGTGTCACTTCTTGTAGATGGTTTCCTTGTATTCTTTCCCAAATAACATCCTTTACACACTCCTTTATGGTCCTCCATCAAGCCAAGGATGCCTCTTACCATTTGACTTAGGGAGGGAAATATTTTATAATGAAAATGCCCATAACTTATATGCCAAATCTCAGAGGGACTAATATCCATGTGAAGAAGAGCTTGAGGAGGAGGTGTTATAAGTCTATACAACCTCCCCTCACAAATCCTAATAACCCTAGCCTTTTCAATACTAGAGTCCCTTCCCTAAAAAAGAACTTTTCTATCTACAAAGGAAATTATATCTCCTTTATCTTCTAGACAAGAAATAGGAAGTAAATTCTTTTTTAAACCTGGGACATAGAGGATGTTGTTGAGATTATTTTTCCACCATATTCTAGGTATAATGAAGTAGTTCCAAGACCCTTAACTACATACTATCTTCTTGTCTCTAAGCTCCATTGAATTAGATGATGATCCTTTTGATATGGTTTGAAGTTGCCCACTTTCTCCTGCCGTGTGTCTCAAGGCTCCACTATCGATGATCCAAGCATTGTTATCATCAAATGTACCTATAAGTGCAGAAAATAGTCCTCCATATTTTACTCCTTTTGATATGTTATAGATGACCTTAATACCAAAGCTTCTTATAGCTTCCAAGATACCTTTAAGGGTCTTGAGTCCCATATTTAAATAGCTTTCCATTGAAGATGGATGCTTAGAGAGATCTTCCTTTCAAGAGTGTTTTCCTTCAAGTATTCTTTCCTTCAAAGTATAACCAACAAAGAGATCTTCAAACAATCCTTTCCTCACCTTAACTCTGATACCATGTTGAGAAATCAAAGCATGTAGTTATTAGGATTTTGATTTTTCTTTTCTTGATAATTACTTGTGGTATGTTTTGGCTTCTTTAGTTCTTTATTATGTTGCCTTTCATCAAGCAATTACCAAATAAAATATACATGAAGATCGCAAGAACAAGAGACAAAAGATGTAGGAAGTCAATTAAGGAAAAACCCCTCTCCTAGGGGAAAACCCAGTCAAACTCTTCTTCTCTAATAGAACCAAGTCAAAGTGAGACAATCCAATTAATTTTTACCAAGACAAAGACTTACTCTAATCACCAATTCAACCCTCCTTCCATGTAGACAAATTCTTTGAAAGTCAATAAAGGTCAACACCCTCAAAATCTTTTCCAACTAAAAATTTTGGCCCTCCTGCAACAAAACTTCAGACTTGTAGTAAGATTAGAAATTTCACCCCCCTGCAATTACCTAGAAACTTGTTGACAAGTGGAAGAATTACTCGTGCAAAGAGTGAGTATTGGCATGAGCAGGGTGTTAATTAGACCCCTATTCATTTGTCTAAAACAAAGTCCTGGTTGCATGTTCTAAACTAAACTAAAATTAAAACTAAAGGAATGACAAATGAAAACTTTTAAAAAGGGAAAATATATGACATAATTTTATATTTACAATTATCTACAAAAATATAAACAAACTATTGAGTGCTTGTAGGAGCTTTGATGAAGTAGATCTAGACAATAGCTAATGTCGGGGGAAGGGGATTTATTCAAACCAAATAAACTTAAAGAAACATTATGTGTTTGAATCTTGCTGGAATTTGGGTACAACTAGCCACACAAGTTGATTTTGAGGGAACTTTTATTTAAAAATCCCAAAAAAGATGTTTATAAGGTTTTCCTTCTCTTTCAAAGTGTTTTTTTTATTCATGCATTAACAAGAATCAATAAAAAATTGCAAAAAATATTACTATCTCGAAAACAAGAGAAACTTATATTCTACCTTTTGAATATCAGATTTTAACCACCAAATAGAAGAGAAAAAAAAGGATAACAATTCATAAATTTTTGTTGATAGTAGATATAAACTGCAACATATCCTAAGAAATGTTAAGTAGAAAACTCAAATATTCATTCAAAAATAAATATGCACAAGTTAAATATAAATACCAGAGGCATCCATTAAATAATTAAAAAGATGACTAGACATTAATCGCATAGCTCAAAAGCACATTTGATTTTGAAACTGGTCTTCAAAAACACTGTCACTTCAAAATTTGATTGAAAAATTCAAGTTCTGATTTTTTTCACAATTTCTCGACCCTTACTCCAATGTAAGAGGTTGCATAAATACTTCAAAAATAAGATAAGTCAGCTTGACAAATTAAATATATAAAATCTTAAAGATCTTATCTAATAAAGCAATAATTCTAAAAATAAAGGTTTTATCCTTCTCAACTGCTTCCTTCCCAAAAATATGGAAAATTGTTCAACTTTCTCCCTCATCTTCAGAATTTTTATCCTCAACGTTGAGTAGATGTTTTGCATTGGTTTGGATATGAATCACCCATTCTAAATATATATGAGAAACAACTAAGAAATGAATTAGATGAAGATGAGCTATGTCGACTTGGAACATTGAACTTGAATTCTAAACTATTTTCTTCCTTTTTTGATATTTGATACCAAATTTAGAAATAAGCTTGATCTGTTCAAAAGGGAACTGCATAAATTTTTAGAAAGTTTGTTGTGTCCATATTTTAGTTTCACTTATTTCTTTTTGGTCTCTAATGATGATGTCTTTTATTATCTTTTTGAATTCCCCTAGAAGAGATTCTTTCAATGGTTTAGACCCTGGAAGATCAAATTATTTAATATAATCAGTTCCATTTTCCCATATTGCTAAAAATTTCTCAAGGGATTTCTTAGCCCATTCCCTGATTTCTTTGGCTTCTGCCTTTCTGCGACTTAAAGATGCATGCATAAGTCTTCTATCATTTTTGGAAACCTTTGGAATTTTTTTGGCTGCAATTGTTTTTCCCATTCGAGAATGGACAAAATATCACCTTGGTATATTTATCTTCTTCCACCAAGGATTCAATCATTTCATTAAGATTTAAGATCCCTTGATAAAATCTTGAGATTTTATCCATTTGCTTGTAGAATTTGGATTGATCCTTCCTCAATATTAGGTTGATTTGTAATGCTTATTCTATGAAAATTTCAAGACTTTGCTTTGCTCCATGGATTTGATTCAATTGAGATTGAAGAGAATCAACTTGTTCTTTTAAACTTGTAGTTATGATCTCAATATTATTTTCAACCTCTTCTTTTAGAATTCTATTCTAATTTTCATGAGCTTCTTTTAATTCTTCAATGTGTTGGCCATGTTTCAAATTTAACTTGTTTGATTCCTTTTGGAATTGATTATGTAGATTTTCTCTTTCAATTGAAAATCCACGGACAATATTTGCAGATTTGATTTCCCAGTTTTCTTCACTGAATACCTTGCCCTTCTATATTTGCATTTCTAACTCCTTAATATTCAATAAACTATTTTCATAAGAAGTTGCAAGCTCATTGAGATGATATTGATTGTAATTCAAAATGCACCTAGGGCCTATGAATATTCCTTCGCTTTTTCCTTGACATCTATTTAAGCTTTCCAACTGTATTCATAAGCAGTTTCAAGAGTACCAAGCTTTCTCTTCTTAATCTTCCTTGCAACTAATTTCGTCTGGGAATTAAGATAATAGGAAAGAACAATGTCATATATTGTTTTGAGTTCAGAAACATGTTTAAATAGGAAGGAATCCCAAGGAATCTGAGTAGAAATAAGAGTCATTTAAGTATCAGGAAGTGTTTCAAGTATTGGGAATTTCATAATATTTGTCTGTTGCTCCATTGTTTCTTTATATTTTTTAGAAAATAATGTCTTTAGCACATGGCATCTATTTTTTTGTTGACTCTATTGTCTCCGGTACTTCTTGCTTTTTCTTTGAACTTTATGTGATTACAAAATCCTTTGGTTTTAGGTGAATTTATAATTCTTTTCCTTTGATATTGTCATCTTCTTTTGTGATCACCTATGTACCTGTAATTGCTTCTTTACCTATAATAGAAAAACCTGCTTCTTTTTCAATTTGACCCTCTTGTTCTTCTTGAGAAGTAGAGGGAGGATATGAAGTAATTTGTTTGAAATTATTTTTTTAGAATTTAGAAGCTTTGAGTTCTTGAACTGGGATATAGGTATGGAGACACTTCTCTTTTAGAAAATCCTCAAAAATAATTTCTCTAAACTCCTGCAATTTATCCCTTTCTTCAACATTTAAAATTTTTTTTCTATCAAAATCTTGTTGGAAATCATTAATGCATGTAAAAACATCATCAAAAAGGGGTTTTGATGTGTGGATATTTTAACATAGCTCACAGTTTTATAATGATTACTGATAATTCCATGGGGGTTATACTGATAATGAGGTAATGAGTAAAGCCAAAAATATTGGAGTGCTTCTGCTTCTTTAAATGCATGTCATCTTAACAAACCTAGTGAAAAATTCATGTAATAAAAGTTAATAAAGGCAAAATAAGACCATGGTTAAGGGACACTTATTCCAAGCTGAATGTTGGGAAAATATATCCTAGCGGGCATCATTGGATGTGTGTTTTGGATAAGAAATTTGGAAAAGGCTAAGGCAAAGGCATTAAAAGGCAAAAAAGGCATTTTGGCACATTTATTTATGAAAATAAAGGAAATTAGGAGAAAAGGAAGGTAAAAGGTCACAGATTGCATGTGAGGAGGAAATTAAAGGAAAATAATGGAAATGATGAAATTAGAAGCCTCATGCATAAAAATGCTTCTAAGGATTAGTTCATGGCTTTTGTCAAGTTCAAGTTTGGAGCTCCCTCATTATTCTCTCTCTCTCTCACTCTCTTGGTCACTTAGAGTTTTCTTGGAGCACTCTAGTTTGGAGCAAAGGAAAGGAAATCAAGACTCAAGCAACTTCAGCAGGAATACTTGCAAGTAACCTTTTGCAAGTGTGATTTCCTAGCTAGTTTGGACATGCATGGCCTTGCATGTTGGCGTATGTTTCTCTCGTTGTCACTGGCATGGTCTTGTCAGGTTATGATAGTGGATTTCAGCCTAGCCTAGCCTTTTTCTGGATGCCATGGTATGTTGGGATGTTTATTTCAGTTTTGGAACTTTGGATTTGCTAGATGGATTTCAGAATCTGGGGTGGAGGTGGTCTCAAGGTTCATTCCCAAAGGCCTAGGAATCCCTTGACCAGTTTTGGCAGGATACACGGTAAATCCTGAGGGAGTAGTCTCAGTTTAGGGCCTAGTGATCTGGGTTTGGATTGCGGTAAAGCTTGAGAGACAAGGAGACGGAAAATTCCTCAAGGATAGTGATGGATTCTAGATGGCATTCCAAGTTATGTTCGGTTGTGATCGGAGCACCAGTTTTGGTGTGATCACGGTTGGATGAGGGTGGAGGTGGTTTAACCTCTGGATTCCCTTGGTTGTTATTGGATTGGTTTTTCTATGAGATCCCACATTCATGCTTGGAATATGGCACGAGGTGACTGGCTGAAAGAGAGATTTGGTTCAACCATGTCTATGGTCGGGTGGTACGTGGAAGTCTCAAAATAGGTCGGATTTACCTATAATTAATAAAATCTAAGTTCTATTACCTTTTCACTGATTTATATGTGGATTTAATGGTTGTCATATCACTGATATTTATATGGTTTTATGTTGGTTATACACATGGTTTAATGACTGGTTCATGTCATGGTTATTTCATATATTTACTTGTAATTTTTAAATGGATGGATGCAAGACCTAATTGATGATGTAGTAGTTCAACAGAGAAGGAGGCGATCCTTTTGGTTATGGTTCATAAGTTGTTTCAGTCATTTATGCTCTGTCTTGTATCCTAGACCTTTAGGTTGCATTGATGCCAAGTGTTTGACAGAATGTCAGTCCCAGTTGGGGATGCTCAGGCTTATTCCTGAGGGTGATTTTTGATTGATTAGCATTGTTATTATGTTTTTAATGAATTCTAGAAGTTACAACAAGTTCTGGGTAAAGGGCAGGATTCTGGGCTAGAAAAGTGGCTTAAATCCCAAGGTCGCTAGAATAGAACTAGCAATTATGGTCCACAGTCACTGGCAGGCATGCTTGTGAGAGAGAATTTAGGTTTCTAGCTGCTCCCTTGCCCATAGCATGAGAGCGATTATGGCCTAAGAGTTGCAGAATAGCAGTGGGACCCAGGGACATGCTGTCTGAGTGGTTGACTTGTCTCCTAAGGGTTATGTTGATGATGTTGGATGACTGTATGTGATGTTCCGTTGATCCTACTTCCTTAAGGTGACATGGGAGGTCAAATATGATTGTAGTAGCTTCTCTCCTCATGTTTACCCTGGTTGTCATGGTTAATTTGGGTAGACCTGGGAGGGGTGTTACATCCTTGGTCTTTTATATTCATTTCTCCAAATTTAATTGGAAAAACTGGCCATATTTTCTTTCGAAGTTTGTTCATTTTCCAAGCTTGGCCATATAAAGAAACCTAATTTTCCACTTCCATGAAATCAACTATTTCAGGAATATATCTGGGTAGAAGGTGAGGACCAACCTCACTTTCATATACTCTTATGTAAGTGAATAATTCTTCTACAAACTAGTCGCCTATTGATTCTAGGGCTTCTTTGAGACTTTCAATGACCTAAGGAGGACCTTTGCCAAAAATAATATCATGAAGAGGAATCATTACGTAATAGAAAATTTCATATAAATTGAATTTTAAATTACTTTCCCATAGGATTGGGGTATAATTCTGAATGGGGCATTGTTGATCAACTGGATAATTCCATTTCATTAGGGGAAATGGAACTGAAGCAATAACAATATCCATAAGAAAAGTGGACATACAAAACATTTGTTTATAGTCAAGAGGAGATAGAAATGATAATTTTAAGGCCTCTATGATGTTTTGAGATAGAATTCTGACCCAATTAAAATTCTTTGAATCATGATGGATATTATGGATTAAGGGGATCCACTGCACTTTACAATGTTTAGGATCCTTTTTTCCATAAAATTGGGACATTATTTTGAGAATGAATATGAAGGGTTTCTTAAATATAACAATGGGATATTCTATAGAATACTTGAGCTCAAACCCCTCTTCCTATTCTCGTAACTAATCTTCGATTACTTTGTCATAATTCTCTTCACATGGTTTGAAAACTGTATTTTGGAATTTTTCAAAAACTTAATGGTGAAAAGGATTTTAGGAGGAATGAGCTTGTAAACGGCTGAAAGGACTTATGGCTTCCAAGAGGCTATAACATTCTTATAATGATCTGACACAATGTGTGTCAGGATATCCACATGTGCCAAAATCCAAGCAATCATAGCATAATAAGGAAATATCTTAGCCTAGCAGCTACCTGACGCAATTCAGTTTTCCTAATACCTTCCAAAGGACTATTTTTCCACTGAGAAACTCTAATATTTTAACCATTTTGTATTCTCAAATAAATCAAAAATTTCCTCCCACTTCATCATACCTTCTTTCTAAGTTTTGAAGGTGGAGTCAAAAATCAAAGATGGGTTGAGGTTATATTCTTCAGGTTTCAGATTGTCTACCTCTTTCAGTTTCCCTTTTATATGTTCGATTGGTTGCCTTGTTGTAGTCGATTTTAATTTCTTTCCCATCTTATGGCATTTAAGTAAAAAAGGAAATAATGAGTTTTTTATATTAAAAATATTGAAATAAAAACAAAATCCTTAAAAGACATAATTTTACCTAACTGCGGACACTGAAACTTAATCTTTTCCTTTCCACAATTCAAGTTACTCTGAAATAGGTTTAATAGTTTCAACCAACATGCAAGCTAAAATTGTGTTGGGAAGTTATGAATTTTGGTAGAAAACCCCGAGAATGGGTGAGTTAATTCATATGACTTGAATATTAATTTCTTGTAATGTAACCCAACTGTATCTTTCGAGAATCAAGACAGAGAAGGAGAGTTTTAATGTTGGGATTGAAAAAAGCATTTAAGCATGGAAAGGTAGAAAAAATAGATTTTAAATAAATTTATTAACAATAACTAAAAACAAAAAATCACGCACATCGAGGAAGGAAAATATTATTTTATTGGATGGTTGGGAAGTCAAATGGTCATGTGGTCGAATGGTGGTTTGATGATCCTTGAATGTTGACTACCTCTGACCTAGACTACAATGAAGTCAGGGGAGACTGTAAGTCAAGAAGTCGGACGAAGAACATAGTTGGAAGGTAGGACATAATCCAAAGTCAGAAATAAAAAATGAGTTGGAAGGGATCCATAGTTAGACCGACTGTGTAGTTGGGAGGTTAGGGTCGGGATTTTTTATTTTCTATTATTTGTACGCTAAAACATACTCTAACATCTGATTTTATTTTTTTCAAAGTATATATATATATATATATATATATCTTGTTTCTATTTTACAATTTTTTTTTATGTTTTAGGGAATAAAAGAAAACTTTATATAGGGTCCATTTTTATTTTTTTTTCAAAAAATGAAAATATAAACAAAATGGAGGGTTGTTGTAATCATAACAACAAAACCCTCGAAAAATTCACATGTGTGAGAGAGAGATGCCCCAAAACTTATCTTTTTACTTCTCCTTGACTTTGTCTTCTTTCCTCTAGACTTCACTCTTCTTTTTTTCCTCTTTCCACTGCAGATCAAACTTGTTGTGAATTAATGCTATTGAGGTCAAATTCATCTTCTATATATTTCTTATGCGGGGTCGAATAGCCGCAAATAGGTCTGACTTCATCAAGGCATGGTCGACTTGGTGAGGAGGTGTAAAATGAGTGATTTGACTCAAAAAAAAAATTCTTTACATGATACAAAAGCCCAAGAAGGGTCAAATACAATGATAATGACTCTTGTGACTCAAGAAAATCCTAAAAGCCTTCAATGGAGGCTTTGACCTAATGAACAAGTGAAAAGATCATGAAACCCATGCTTCAAAAATAATTTCCTTTTTCTTCTTTTTCAATTTTAAAATAAATACACAATGATGAAGTACAATAGCAATTATGAAGAACGACCATAGTTACATTTTCAACACCCATAACTGCAATGATGATGGTTCATGGTAAACCAATAATCACTTGTCATGATAAATGAAGGTTTGTGGTCAATGCAAAATCACTTGGTGTGATTAATGGCTCATTGCAAATCAAAAACCACTTGAGAAGTGAGATTAATAGTCCATTGCAAATTGTGAACTGCCTAATTATTGTAATGGTTGAGGGTAACCCACAAAAACTAAGGATGTGATTAACCAAAGAATCTTTTTACATGTCCATATTATTTACATGGATTATAATTCATGGAAATATCTACAAGAGGGATTAGCAAAAAAGGTTGTCACATAGGTGCTCCAAAATATACAAACATTACATTGATTAAAGCTCGATATCCTTGTAGGAGTTAAAAGAGAGAAAATGTGTCAAGATCTAGAAGGAGCAAGAGTATCCCTCCTTCCAATGTGAATGTTGAGGAGACATTCTTTATTAAACATATAACAACATTAAGTATTTGTGACATCCATATTCATAACATAATGGTTCCTTGAATCCTAAATGATGATCTGTACCTTTTGAGCACCTCACAGGTTTCTTCTTGCAATCCTCATGAAGGTTATGAGAATTTGCTCAATTGTGTTCAAAGACTTACAAAGTGTAGTGTATATTCTCGCTAGCACAAAAAGGATTCTATTATTGCATATCAATACAATGTTCTGCAGAAGGTTCATGATTAATCAATGTTATTCATCTATTATAAATTCAAAATAAATATTAGCATGCATGTATTGATGATATGTTAAATGTTTACAATGTTAATCTTCTTAGATTGTGGCAATCTAATGTTGATTTTCAGCTATTTGTTTCTCAGCATGTTGTCATGACTTATATTGCAAAGTATGCTTCAAAAGTAGAAAATAAGTTATAAAGTTATCAATATATGATGAAAAGAATTGAAAACATAAAAGACATTGGATATCCTTCTTTGTGTGCATAAAAAGGGTTCCTTATAGAAACACTTGTATTCCATGACATTACAGCAGAAGAAATCTACCTCTTGTTTTGTGTAGTTGAAATTATTTTTCTCTTGAATGTTGGAACAAAAGTATTAACGAAACTATCAAGGGATTCTCATCAATTATCATGCCAAAATAGTGTTGTTCAAATATATAAAACTCTTCATAATTTTATAGAAAATTTTCTATAATATAAATATATTTTTTTTGATGTTTCATGCCCAGTGTAAGAAAGAGTTGTGGAAATATAAATGTTTCCATTCCATTGAACTCAATTTTAGTCATTCTTCTATTATATTCCCAATAAGGTTCAAAAGAACTCGAGACTTTTTTTGGACGAAGTTTCTTTTCTACAAACCATTCCATAACATTGCATTAGATATAGACTTTTCAAGTGAAATAGTGATTGAAAATTTGTGGAATTTTAGATATCACAAATGGCATGTTGATTAGGTCCCTTTGTCATCTGAAAATGATAAAGAAGATGATGACTCCCTCAAACAAGAAGTTATTGTGAAGAATAATCTAAAGAATGATGACTTCTCTCTAATAGATTCTCCAAATAGAGTTAATGTTTCATACCTTCAAAATTGTTTTTGAAGTTATTTTGACATATATTTGAATTGGGATCAAACTATGTTCTTAGATGGTGTTGCAAAGAAAGTTTTTGATTTTATAAGAAATTCCAATCCAAAGGTTTTGTTTCTAATAATTTAAATGGGAACATTTTTTTTTCAACATCTCCATTGTTAAAAGAAAATTACTTTCTTTTGAGATGATTTTACACCATCCAATTGAATATGAAAATTCTAATCCTCTTAAAAAGATTATTCAAGGAATTGTAGGCACTGGAAACTATCACTTTTCATTATATTTATCAAGCCCTTTATAGTTTGGTAGTTATTGGTATTAGGATTTTTCTTTTGCTCACTTCGATTGGTATTGATTTGTTTAGAAAACATGCAAAACACATACACTATGCTCTCAAGATTCCTCTTAAATATATGAAAAAAATGCATGGCCAGTCTCTAAAAATATTTCAAGAAGAAATTCAACACATATTTGATATATTTTCTTTGAAAAAATGAGCTTTATAGGTCCAATGTTATTCATACAGATAGATTCTCATTTAAAAATCTAATCCTTTTAGTGGTAGATTCATCATTAGTGTGGGTGACATTGGTTAATTACCTCATGTAAAAGATAAAATTTTGTGCACGTAGGAGGATCAACTAATTTGAGGATGAGGTTCCTATTTCAAAATTCATGGGTAAATTTCAGAACTAGGTCTATAAATATGTCAAACACTCGCACAGGTCCAGGTGACAAGCTTATGAATTTAAACATTCTCGCAAGGTATTCCATCTAGGCACAATCTTATCAGTGGCAAACTTTACCGAGAATTACACATTTTCTCCTCAAACATAGATACAAAGTGAGTACTATCACTCGAACCAAGTATCCATATTTGTACATGTTTTGTATAGTCATGCACAATTGAATGTTGATGGTAGGGATAACGCTAATAAGTCACATGATGTGATTAAGGAGTATGACTTCTACATCAATGAGGATCGTGAGCATGAGACATTGTTCATGTGAAATTTCTTTGGCATGATTTATGACTCATTCAAAAAGAATGACATATCATTCATAAAGCATTGGATTTGGTCAGAGGGTTGTGTAGGGCAGTTCAAGTCAACATGCATTTTTTATTGGTGGAGTCATATACACAAGGAGACAAACATTCATCATACTTGGAGCTTTTTTTAAACGAGACATGGAAAGGGTGAGCATGTAGGTGTGGGTGATTCTGTGAAATGAGCACTTAGGAGGTACCAAATGATCCATTCTGAAGATTGACTCAAATCATCAGTAGAGGTGGTCAACTTGTGCAGATCCCATTTTTGACGTGAAGGTCACGAAAAAATTATTGTTATGCATAGGTTCTTTTGGAATGTTGAACTTGGCGATGTGAATAGATCCATTCCTTGGTATTTTAATATTATACATGACAATTACACTTAGTGCAGAGTAAAGACATGGGAACAATATTTTCCATCGAGACAAGAAAATTTGCATGTTTTTGTGAGTTTTGCATTGTTGCAAATGGATATATACTTGATCAATGTGAAAAACATGGGTATGTGAAAGGATGGACTTATGTCCCTCTTAATCCGAAGGGACTTCATCTAATTCCAACATAGCAAGGGATGCATGCTGAAGAGGTCATCGTTTCACTTGATCATGATTGAGTCTCTATTGTTGTAAGTGAAGGTATGTGGCATCCATTATTATTGGTTCCATATTTTGTATTTTGGTTTTAGGCGATGTTTTTGCTATCACTTCCTCCTCGGGAAATGAAGAGAGTGTGGATTACTATTTGATATGATACACACTTTTAAAAAACAAGTTGGTGCGACTGTTTGAAGATTGATGATTCGCATACCAAATTGGTGACATTTTTGTGATGGATCATTTTTTTGGAAAGGTAAAAAAATAGGGTGGTCACATTATTCATAGATATTTTATGCCCAAATATATATCTTTCCAATACAATCATCTAGTCATAGCACCTTGGATCAGTTTCACATAAATCAAAGTGAAGGAAGGTGAACCAAGGAGATGGAAGATGACAAAAACTGACCATGAACATATTATGGAGACTTGCATTCATATCACCCATTGGCCAGATGAGTAGATGATGCAAATGGAAATCCCTAAATCCAAGTCTGTCGCAGTCAAATCTAGAACAAAAGACCCAAATATGAATTTTGTAATTTAGAAATTTGATAATTGACTACTTTTGTAATTTTGTAATTTTTATTGTGAATAAAAATCATAGAGATATTTTTCCCTCTAATATTAGCTATTATTAATAAAATAGTAGAGAAATAAAATAAAAATGAATGTGGAAATGAAGCATAGAATGAAGTTATATAAAGTAGACACCAATATATTTGGTTCACCTAACTTGGGCTACATACACAAAGAAATAACTAGTCCTTCCTTTTATTCCATCCAACAAAATAAGGGATACAACCTACAATGCATCCACTACAACCTTGTCTTATCTTTTCCATAGTCTCCTCTCTCAATTACAATGTTCTCTCAATAATACATGGCTACAATATAATCTCATCATGAAAGGAGACTTACCTTCTAGGGAAGAAAACCTAAAATATCTTCTACCATAATATTATGAGCCAATGATGAACGTTCCAAATTGACTTTTCCTTGTAGGGAAAAAAATCTAACATATCTTATACAAAGCATTTTTTCTAGAAAATTTCTCTTTGGGGATGTTGCCTTTAAATTCTCACCAAGAGTGTTATATAAATTCCACTCATCTCCCCTATGCGTTACTTAGGTTTTTAGAAAACATATGAATCTTAACTTCAACTTTAAAAATATTGACATTAAAATATTTAGGACTTAATATATTTTGGACTTAATATCACTCTATGGGTTATAGAAAATTAATGAGCTCATCTAACATTCATAATAATATTATCATATAGATATAATAGTTTAACATTAGATCAACTTTTTAGAATTCATATCCTCATTACAATATTACACACAACTAAAAATAAAAAAGTATAGATAACAACAAACTAATGAATTTAAGTCTAAAGCATAACCTATATTTTATTATTGTTGGTTGAATGGATTCACTGCACATGCATTTATCAATTGTTTAATTATGTGTCTTTGCAACACTTAGTCGGATAGAGCATCATGCCTTCCTCATCACCCATTTTAGTTGACTGCATTGTCATGTCTCCCAAAGATATAACTATGTTGGGTTTGAAAATTATGCGTCAAGTAGTCATTTTTACCACATGTTTGACAATGATAACTCACATAGAGGTAATGAATGAGCTAAATCATATAAAGTAATGTTTTATATTGACATGCATAACATGTTTCCTTGGATTTTATTTCCAACTTGACCATATCACATTTAGGTGCTTCTTGTACCTATCCCTTCTAGTGCACCTACACATGGTAATGTTGTTTCCCTTTCACTACCATTATACCCACCATCAATTTGAGTGAGAATAATGTTCAAGATTTATTTTTGGTATATCTGTTATGGGACCATATTTTGGAAGTGAATCTACTTGTCGCATCCATCATTGTTGTCTCATAGGGATTTCACAAGTTACACATGTATGTTATTCATGTTAGATAATTAAATCATGTATCTAATTAGTTCAACACTTGGTGATTATAGCCATTAGAAGGAGTATCCCCTTCACATGATACTATACCTAATGTAGTCACATCCACTATTATTACATCTAATAATAATGTTTGACCAATGGCTTTGTTTCCTAGTGAAGGATGTTAATCTCTTAATTCCATAATCACTTCTTGTAGTGTGATGAATAGTAGATGAAATTGTTAATGATCAAACATTGAATTTTGTATGTATTCATAATTCATTGAATTAAATGATTGTCTGTAAATTTTGTAAAGTGAGATTTTTGAGACCGATTCTATGAGGAGGAAACCATGCACCCATACCCATCTTGGTTGCAAAGGATTTTCACTAGAAATTATTGAATATATTTTTTCTTTTAGTTTGTTAATTAATAATTTTTAGGACAAAACTTATAAACCTTGATTTGTATTCATAGTCATGGAGATGTATTTTGATCCTAGACATAACTAGGCTTAATCTTTATTGGGGAAAAAACAAGAGAAAAATTAACTTTTGAGAAGCACATGTCATTGGTGAGGGTGGAAAGAGTTATTGAATACCTCAATTATCCATTATAGTATTTGGGCATGCCATCCCAATTTTAATTTTTACAATGGCATGGAAAATATAGCATATACATGTAAATATATCAAAATACTTATACTTTGAGATATGTACATTCAAACCAATTTTTAATATGTACTTTAAACATACACATTTTTTAATAAAATATTTATAACTCGTTTTTTCAAGTTTAAATTCATTTGTCTTATTTAAATCCATTTATATTATCATTTAAATTCATTTGTATTCTAATCAATCCATTTTAGTTCATTTTAAGTATCAAAGTGACTTGCATGGTAAGATTGTACTTATTTTCTTAGCCAGTGAAACTATAAATCAAAATGAATCTTTTGTAAAATTTTACTTCTTGAATATTGTAGATTCCATATTCTTGGTTTGATGGTGACTACATAATAATTTTACTTCTTGAATTTTGTAAATTCCATATTCATGGCTTGATGGTGACTACATAAGGCTTTTCTTATACCATGGAGTTTTGAGTTTATTACATGGATTTTTTTGTAACATTTTATTTTTCAATACCATGGAGAGATTTGAGTCTAGCATATAATTGAAAAACAGTCATAAAACATTAATGATAAAAATCATTAAATACAAAGTAAAATTATATTTTAAAATATAAATAAGTATTCTCATATGGTAAAAGACATTTTTCATATAAAAAAGTGGAATCAATGTTTGGAAATCTTTTCCCTCATTACTCAAAAGAAAATGAGCATAAAAATGTGTACACACTTAAAACGCCTCTACCCATTGAATGAATAACCATTTGGGTAATAATCACAATTCCTATGGGAACACTATATTAGAAACTTAGGATAAATGAAATCCAACTTATTCATTATTATTATGCAAAATAATATCACAAGGTGTATATTATTCTAGCTCATATTCAAAAATTATTAACAATATATATCAATATGAAAATGAAATAAATGTATGAGATATGTCTTCAATTCATTTTCTTATCAAAGTTATATTTTTTAAATCAATTTTTACTATATAAATTAATTTAAACTAGTGAAATAATTAACATCCATAAACTGAAATTTAATGAACATCCATAAACTGAAATAATCAATTTATCCATAAACTGTCCATATGAAAGTATACAAAGTATGTGGTTTAAGTATCATTACTTCTATATGACCACTGGTCAAAAATGACATCCAGATCCTGGTACTGTAATATAAAAAATACAAATTCAAATTAATTATCATTATTTATAAAATAAACAATATAGAGATAAATGATTTTTTCAAGTTTAATTACATATGAATCTACTAACCTGACTTGAGTCCAAATGAAAGGTGTGTTGGATGGGGGTCTAATCAATTTGAGTTTGGTGCTCCTGGGCATGTGGTTCAACGGTTGGGACCCACATTGGGATCGCCTCCAAAACATGTGTCCCATTCATGCACCCACATCATTGCGGTCTTGACACCACCCTGCATTTGGGCTTGTGTACACAATGGAAAATACATTATAAGTAGTCTAGGAATTGATTAACATGCATGTAACTTAAAAAAATAAAATGTTGAAATCTTAGGAATAAAAAAGGTTTACTTCGAGTGCTAGTCCATGTGGCTCTACACAATGACTCTCCTCAATGTGACTCTGATGACGTGGAGGTGGAAGTGTCAAAGACTGCATGGCCACATGAACTAATAGAGCTTGGTCTGGAGGATCAACCAATACCTCAGATGACCTCATAAGTTTATCCATATAACCTTGTGTCTACAAGTTATCATGAACTTATTAAAATAAATGAAATTTGATATGAACTTATTAATGTAAATAATGTATGATTTGATGATAAGATTCAAAAGTTTCATATATATGTATCTCACTTGTGTCATGTTGGTAATACATCCTCCAAGTGCCATGGGTGGCATCACAACATTTATGTGCATATGCCAAAATATAGTCATGAGGTATAATCTCAAGTAATTCATCAACAACAAATTGAATTAGCGAGGATGAGGCAATGGTGGTGGTTTGCTCCTCTCTCCTTGCAATGTGACATGTGCACCGACCAATGTGGTATGCATGGTTTCCACAATGGTATCCCTGGTCTCAACATCAAGCTTTGAAGGGTCCTCTAGCTCGATCAACAATACCATGCTCCGAGACGGTAGTGGCACCAATATCAGAGGTGGCATTACATGGGTAGGGTCCCTACGAGGTGCTAGATTTTCATGGCTACGTCCCCTGCCAGGTCCATAAAACCATGATGGCGTGCTGGTGTAATTTGGCCTCATATTCTGCACAAACTCCACATATGATTGTCAATAAAAGTAAAGGGGGGCCTCATCATGGTGGGGGAACATGCCTCAAACTCCAATGAATCGGTCATAAACAAAGGAGTTGCATCAACATTACTAAAATATTTGGGTTTAATCATATCATGATGTCTAACATGACCTACAAGGATGTTAAGCAAATCCCCATGCACATCAATATCCTTGGTGGTGGATTTCACCACCTCCCAAGCATCTATGCCTCTAACATCACATCCAAGTCCTCTCTATGGCATGTAGGAGGTTTCTCTATGGGCCCACCCTTTGGTAGGCCTAGAAAAATCGATTGATGCTCTCCAACATTAGTGTCAAGCTACGTCTAGTTGATGAGCCAATAGGGCATCTACCCATCTCTCGTGTAATCTAGTCATGTTGGGCACTAATATCCTCGAGCATGATAGTGGTCATGGCGTCGTCCCACAGAGGGATCAAAGCTACATTATCACACTCAGCTTCACTTCTCAGGCTCTATAACTTAAACACAATTTAACTTATATACCACACTAAACATAATAACATATACATTAAATTCAAACACATAAATTGAAGACAATTTAAAGAAATAAACACATAAATTGAAGATAATTTAAAAATGCAGGAGATGTACTTCGAATAGGTGAAGTTGGACTGTGTGAAAAATAATTGACAGAGACATATACACTTCCTCTCACACTCCCACTGGCATCGAAGCCAAGATCTACCAGTGAAATGTGACACCTTTCGGGGCTACATGATCTCTATCGAGCCTGACCATGTGGCACTAATCCCCCACACTCTGATGTACTACCAATGGGGGTGACATGGGATAAGTCTTTGCATAAATTTAGTTGGAAGGGGATTGATTGTAATATAGTGATGATAGACCGAGTTACCCCAACTGCTAATAACCTAGGAATAATAACACTCATGACTCTATTCTTAAAATCCAATTTTGGAATATTTCAGGCAGTTAAAAAGAGAATATGGATTTTCCTTCATCAGTTCCATGAGAGATTCTTCATCTAACCTTCAAGTTTCATCACCTCATCCAATTTAATACGTGCCCATTTAGAAAATAGTACAACAGGAAAACCAAACGAGATTTTAAAGACACAAACATGCAGCCCTAAAATTTCTGTTGTAGGCGTTTTGAAATATTCCGTAGCACCCCAAAAACTGTGTTTTTCGAATTTCTAGAAGGTGAAACGAATCAACCTTGTTATAACTGACTTCCCCCGACCTTAACTTGCTACTTGACACAAGGAATTATTTCACTTACCTTCCTTCACCTCTTTCCAAGGCTACCTCAAATCTAAAAGGGTTTCATCAATATTCAACAAAATAGGGTTCTTTGTTTTTTGTGGCAATGCTCTATTCATTGTAAATACCACATAATCACTACTCTAGGACACAGTGTACATCCTCCACGGGTTTAGAAACAATTGAAATAAAATACCAGCATGACTAACACACATAACATTTAGAGTCATAAGGTTTCAGGTCATATTATCAATCGATTAAACAGATTACAGGGTCACAAAAGTATATACTAGCAATGCATAACATCTACAACACATATACAACACTGCCATATAACAATAGTAATAACACACATCAATAGACCAACAACATATATTCTAAACACATTAGCAACAACTATGACAAAAATATGAAGTTACAACTTCATACGCACATGGGTAAATATGTTGGGCTCCAAAGTGTACTTAAACCAGAAAATAAACTTGCTCCTAAAACATACAACCACCACACTTCCTTCTACAGGATTTACAATAGGAACATACTAGATACATGAAAAAATCACAACGGTGAAGGATTCAATATTCATATTCGTAACATAAATCGACTCAACATGTGCAGACATCAATAAATTGAAACTTCATTAACAATATACAAATAGAGAAACAAACAAAGAGGCATATAAATATGTTACTCATTAACCAGATTCAATATACATTAAACCGACCAGAAATACAGTGCAACCCAATCCTCTTTGGACCTCTATCTCTTATCCTCGTTCTCGATCTCATCCTCTCTCCTTCTCCACTACTCCACCACACTTCTTCTCAAACACTCATTTATTTAAAAAGAAATCTAACATGGGACAACCAAGAGTCACAAGATGAACCATTTCCCCTTTTCCACAAAATAAGGGAAACTGAAACTATATTTACATTAGGAAATAATCATCTAATTTATCCTAGAAAAAAACTCACTTCCTAATGTAGATATTTAAACTCCTGGTCATATAACTCCTGGTCATATGCATCTGGTCTTCTCATAACAACTTCAACTCGTGAGTTACAACACACCTCTGTAGTAACAAGTCTCCACCTTGCTACACGATACCTCACTAAACTTTCTTTTAAGTTTGGGATTTTTGCATCTTCTTCATCCTCTTCTTTGGAATCCTTCGAGCACTCCTTACTCTAGGTTGTTGCAAATGTCCTCACCTTCCTCTATTGTCACCTACATAGTTAAACTTAAAATCTTACGATATCTTTAATCAACATGTACCTTCTTCTACTGCTTCTGTTGTGACTATAAACTTTACTTGTTTTCAAACTGTTCAAACTTGCCAATACATTACTAAAAAAAATTCCTCAGAATCATAGGTTGTCTCTTCATGCAAACAACTATACCATCCTACTATCCTTTTGTCAATTTCAACTTCTAATCTAGTCCTTCGCTGAAATTTGTTGTCTTTAGGCTGTTGCATACCTTCTATTGTCACAAAATTTAAACACTCTTCACTTAATTTTGGTTCGTTTTCTCTCTTCTAAGAATTCCATCTCCTAATATAATTCAGAAAAATCTTCCTGAGTTTATTTATAAATTCTATGCAATATCCATCACATGGATCTTCTACCAACCATTCCTTCAAAAATCTACCTCTTCATTTGTGCTTTCTTCCCCTGGTGTTCTAAAACAGAAATTAAACTTTGTTTCCCTATAGTTTCTTCACAACTTCCATACAATTCTAGAATTTATGTTGCTCTCAACATCATCATATACCCTTCCATGTCTTGCAAAATATCTCCATTTCGGTTCTTTGTTGCAGCTCAACTCCTTTGAGATTTTCCTCCAATTGAGAATTTGATCTCTATCTCAGCGTCACATACAAAAAAATCCATTTTAATTTATTTCGGAGACTTCATTTGAAACCCTGGTCTTCCTCATCTTTCTATAGCAGTCCTCTCATCATATTTAGTCATCATTTTATTTTAACTTCTTCTCTATCAAGTTTGTCCTAACTTGATCTACTATGGATTCTCTCTAAACCTTTACTATGACTCTCGGTATTCATAAATCTCCTTCTTCCATGAGCTTCTCCCTGCTTATGATGAGCTACATATAAGCCACTTCAACAAGTTGACTCCATCAACCTATTTGTAAATACCATTCTAATCTCTTCCATGCCTAGTCTCCTCCTAGTATTTATGTTGATTTCTTCCTCTGGAATATTCATCTAAGCACTCTCTGCTCTTCTGGATTCTGCATGCAATTTACCCATCTTCTTCCTCTGAGAACTTTGTTGTTCTTCCTCACTTTCTACTACAAGGTTCCTTGCCATCATCCTCAATTGCAAACATTCATCACTACTACTTGTACTTAGCAATTAATCCACAATTTACTGAAAACAAAAGACCATTACCTCCTATTTAGTCTTCACTTGGACACACAACTGTTTCTCTAAGTTATTCTTCCAATTTGACATACATCTTCTATCTCTTCTTCCTTTGTAAGGAATGCCATCTCACCTTATTCTTTCTTATTATCCAACCATAACTTTGGTCATCTTGAATTTATTGTAGCAACTGTTTCACATGATTGAGTTCTGCTCAACCATCTCCTTCTCAAATTCTTCATCACTCATTCCTTTGCTTCCAACTGCTTTGGCACTTCCTTCTTCTACTTGTGACTTTCCTCTGAAGCCTTGCTATGACTAACAACAATCATCTTCATCTCTTCCTCTTGTGAACTCTTCTTATCTACTAGTGAGCTGTAACAAGCCCATTTTATCTCTGTAACAAGTTTGCTACTTGTCACCCATACCAAGTCATCCTCCTGATATCTTCTCTTCTCTAGGTTCTCTGCAGTAGAACCTCTTCTTGAGCACTCTTGCTCCTTAATGACCAGTTAATATAAAAATCATATTCAATTTTATAATATCTATAACATGATCTCATCGTACACAATATTTCTTGGATCTACTTTTTGAACTGATTCCTTTCCAACCAATACACTTGTTTTTCCTCAGGAGCATATCAACTCTCCACTTCCCTGCAATCATCTCATTTACTTCCTAAGAATTCAAATTGTCCCCCTCTTGTTGTAAGGTTCTTCTTCTCTTCAGCCTCTTTTCACTATCAAGCTATATTTAAACCTAGAAATCCCATTTGTAAATGGATCAACTCTTCTTGACATGCAAGCATATCCACTGTCACTTCATTTCACTTTTGTTGTACTATAACTCTAAAGTTCAATCTCTGTTATTCTGACTGCATCACCAAAGAGTGAACATTCTTTGATATTCTCCAAAGAATTTGGATGAGATTAGATGCCACTTGATGACAGGCCGTGTTACCTTGGATGCCAATAACCTAGGACTAATAACACCCACAACTATGTTCTTAAAATCCAATTCTGGAATATTTCAGAAAACATTTTACATATGCGGTCAAAAAGAGAATATGGATTTGCCTTCATAAGTTCCACGAAATATTCTTCATCTAACCTTCAAGTTTCCTCGCCTCATCCAATTCAATATGTGTCCATTTAGAAAATGGTGCAACGGGCATGCCAAATAGGCTTTTAAAGACACAGACATGCAACCTTGAAATTTCTGCGATAGGCGTTGTGAAATAAATTCATAGTGCAAAAAAAAAAAAAATCATGTTTTTCGAATTTCTGGAAGGTGAAACGACTCGTCCTTGTTCTAATCAACTTCCCATGACCTTAACTTGCTTCTTGACACAAGGAATTATTTCACTTACCTTCCTTCACCTTTTTTCCAAGGATAACTTAAATCTACAAGGGTTTCAACATCATTCAACAAAACAGGGTGCTATGTTTTTTGTGGCAATGCTCTATTCACTGTAAATAACACACAGTCATTAATCTGGGACATAGAGGACATTCCTCCACAGGTTTGGAAATAATTGCAACAAAATACCAATGCATGATTAATGCACACATCATTTAGATTCATAAGGCATCAACTCTTAATATCAATCGATTCAAAACTGTATACCAACAACACAACATCTACAACACATATACAAAACTACCATATACCAACAGTAAAAACACACATCAATATATTAGTCGCATATATTCTAAACATATCATCAACAACTACGACAACAATATGAAGCTACAACTTCATATGCACAGGGGTAAATATGTTCAGCTCCAAAATGCACTTGAACCAAAAAATCAACTTGCTCCTAAAGCGTACATCCAACACACTTCCTTCTACAGGATTTACAATAGGAACATACTAGATACATGAACAAATCAAAATGGTGAAGGCTTAAAAATTCATATTCTTAACATAAATCGACTCAACAAGTGCAGACATCAATAAATCGAAACTTCATTAACAATATACAAATTAAGAACAGATATAAAGGCACATAAATATGTTACTCATTAAACAGATTCAAATATAAATTAAACTGGCTAGAAATACAATGCAACCCATGCCTCTTTCGACCTTTATCTCTTCTCCGCGTTTTGGAGCTCCTCCTCTCTACTTCTCCACTTCTCCACCACACTTCTTCTCAAACACTCATTTCTTTAAAAAGAAAGCTAACATGGGACAACCAAGAGTCACAAGATGAATCATTTCCCCTTCTCCAAAAAATAAGGGAAACTAAAACTATATTTACATTAGGAAATAATTCCTCCAATTTATTCTAAAAACAAAACTCACTTCCTAATGTAAATATTTACAATTTCTTACAAAAACATTTAAATTTCTCCCAACATCATCATGTGACCATCCCATCACATTGGCAAGATTTTGGTCTAGTCTTCATTGAATTTTGTGCTCCATCTATGCACCTGCATCAGATGGATAAATTAGAAAAGTTAGGAGTTGATTCAAATCATATAAAAAAAACATATAATTTCATGTAATACTATCAAAATGAAGAAACATAATGTTAGGTTGAGGAAACCATATAAAAAAGTGTCAATACTTAAAATTACATTTAGTCGGCAAGGTTAATTAGTTTGGACATAAGGATGTTAAGTTTTTTCAATCTAATACTAAGTATAATATAGAAAATTTATAAATAGAAATGAAAACATAGAATGTTAGGTTGAGTGAAACCATATATGAAAGTGCCAACACCTAAAATTACATTCAGTGGGCAAGGTTAATTACTTTGTACATAAAGATCTAGCTTTAACTATAATGTAGAAACATTAGAAATGGAAATGAGAAAATATAATTCTAAGTTGATGAAGGGATATAATAAAGAATTGACACTTCAAACTAAATTGAGTTGGTGAGGTAGGTTTTCTAGGCCATCATGATTTAAAATTAAGACTAGTATAGGGATATGTATAGAGGAATAGAGTTAAGGAATAGAAAGCAAGACTAGTATAGAGGATAAAAGCAATAGAATTTTATTTGAAGTATGTAAGAGACATCAAAATTAAAGTACCTAATATAACACATATTTTCAACTCTAGTGAAATTTTTTACCCCTTCCACAAAACCTTTGCTTACTACAAATGATCACTACGTTTAAGGATCACTTTTGCCAATTTTTATGGCATTCCCACATGTATCAACTATCAACTAGTGTTTAAACAAATATTTGACTAATACTTTTTCAATGAATTGAAGCATGGTTACTAATGCATTTCAAATAATATATGAAAAATAACACATATCAATAATGAGGATCATACTTTGGCCTATGGGGTTTATTTTCTCAAAGTTTCATGGTCTAATATTATGAAAACTTTAAAAAGAGTTATTTTGATATTATTTGTGTCTCTAATTTTAATGATAGTTATAAAAATTAATTTAAGTTTGAAAAGTTTAAAAACTATTTACAAACATTATTTAAATTAAAATATCAACATTAATTAAATATTTATTTTCTAAATAATAACTTATAAATATTAATTAAATAATTTATTTTATAAATAATTTAATATATTTTATAATTTTATTAAATTTATTTTAATTTTATATTTTGAAATGTGAATAAATATTATTATTGTTTTCTACGTTAAAAGGTGGATATGTGCTTATCTCAAGTTATCCACATTATGATGTGCAAATATTAAATTTAAACAAAAAAAAAAAGAAAGAAAAGAAAGAAAATGCAGACCTGTTTGCAAAATCTAAACTTGTCTTTTGGTTTATTATATAACTTTTATAATTTCAAAATATAAACTTGTCTATTGATTTATTATATAATTTCTATAATTTTAAATTTCCTATATGTTATTTTAATTTCAATATTAAATTATTGATCATAATGTTTGTTGGGTGCAGGAATTGCACTTAAGCAAACTCCTCAACACTTAATTGTCAAACCGGGGAATTCGTAAACTTAGAGACGAAGCATAGGCAATGCCAGAGATGGTATGAATATTTCTAATGTCAATCCCTACTTTCCTTCAAGGAAAGATTGCAGAATCAAACTAAAGAGAGAAAAAGGCAACTTGAACCATCAAAATAATCTAAGACTGGAACAAGGAAGAATGCATTTGCAAAAGAGATTTAGAAATAAAGGGGAAATCACTCTAGCTAACTATTGATGAGCTACTGAGTGTGTGTTTTCTTTAGCAGAGACACTTTTAGCAGTCTCAACAGATGGGCCCTTCAAACTTGCTTCTATAAATATTTCCTTCTTGCACTAATCTGTCTTGCACTAGTGCAGGAACAAAGATTTATGTAGAGGGTATCAATGGTGTCTGTACTAAAAACGTTTTACTTCGTGCAAGGGCTTTAACTTTCTCAGGTTCAGAGCACTCAGATCTCGTGGTAAGAAAGTAGTTCTTGCACCAGATCAGAGCTTCTTACACTTAGCATTTAATTCTTGAAATAAATGCTTAGTTACTGCAAGTGTTAATATACTGTGAAATCAAATCACACACATAGAAAAATGAATGTTCCTGATTTTAACAGAGTGCAGAAATAAAGAAACAATCCGTATCATTTATCCTGTCATGAAGTATTAATGAAAGAAAGAAAACTGCTAGAAGTAAACTAAAAAGGCTTGCTGCATCACACCAACGTGCACTGGTGCAGGTTCATTTCTCCTGCTTGGACCAGGCAGGGAAAACCAAATCAAACAAAGCTGCAGAAAATGAATAGCACACCAACGTGCACTGGTGCAGGTGTATTTCTCCTGCTTGGACCAGGCGGGGAAAACCAAATCAAACAAAGTTACAGAAAATGAATAGCACACCAACGTGCACTGGTGCATGTGTATTTCTCCTGCTTGGACTAGGCAGGGAAAATCAATCCGAAATCAAGTGCAGGAAAATGAATAGCACACCAACGTGCACTAGTGCAGGGTTATTTCTCCTGCTTGGACCAGGCAAGAAAACCAATCTGAAATCAGATGCAGGAAAAAGAAATTTAACTACTTCACAATGTGGATCCACTTTCACTCAAATAAGAATACATGTGCTGTAAATTAAATCACACTTGGCAGTACAAACATAAATTACAAGAACAAAAAATAGGGTAAACGTGCTAGGTTGGCTGGGCCCTAGCCAACCAACATGTTTCCCTTTCAAATAGAAACATTGCTTAGTACTTTATCAATTCATTCACCGTTCAAACACAGAAATACGATTTAAGAAACATGAGGTGGAGCTCCCTTTCTTATTAATTCATAAAGCAAATACATGCGTGATTACATAGTCCAACCCATATTTTGGGCGATAACAAAATACAAGCCTGTTACCACCTCCCTGGTTATATCTCTGTTCTATATAAACTCTATCAAAAAACTATATCTTCCTATTTACATTCCTCGTTATATAGATCCTTTGCCGAAGGCCAAAAGGATCGTTTAACCAATTACATAACCGATATGCAGAATTTAGCTTTCGGCCTTCAAAATTAGGCAGTTTAACAAAACTGGCCGTAGCCAATCTCCAATTGTTCATTCTTCATAAATCCGATCTCAGCTACCTTTTGATTGCCTTGCTGTCATAGCTGGAGCTCAGCAGCCTTCAGATCTATCCTGATGTCATGGCTGAAGTGGCGCAAAACAAGGCAGTGATCAAGGAGGTTCGATTTGCTACAAAGATTCATTGTGTTGGCACCGGTGCGACATCCGGTCCTGCACTAGGATCAGCGGTCATGGTAAGCACTTTGACTATCAAACAACATTGGAGATATCGATAAGTTACAAGAGTGATTATAAGCAAGAAATCACGTAATAAATAATTAATTAATGCTAAGTTAAGTTAAAAATATGAAATATAAAGTTCATGTGAAATATGTCATCGTTCTTGGACTAGTGCAAGATGAGGGTGTATAAGATAGGTAAAACAACGGTAAATGGTTATGATTTAGGAAGGGAAAATGGTCAAAAGAGAGCAATTTAGAGGGCTAACATCCTCCCATCCCTAAACTGTTGTGTGTCCTCACACAACTCTTTACCTCTGCAAAAAACTTCAAAACTTTAAGCTCTCCAACTCAATCCTGCTCTGGCATACTGTCATCACCCTGCAATGTTTCAGACTTCTTCTTTCTGATGTTCTTTAACTTCTTTGTCACCTTTTTAAGTCGCTTGAAACACTGCGCAGCTCGGTACTTCCAGACTTTAACTTCTCTTTTCCTCTTCTAGATTTCTGTCGTCAATTCTCCTCTGCTCTGTTCTTTATCCTCCTACACTTTGGCTACAAACTGCTCTAAGTTCTACACTTGAAGCTCTAACTCAACTACCCGAGCAGCAGGAGTTACCAACTCTTTTTTTTTTTTTTTTTTTTTTTTTTTTTTTTTTTTTTTTTTTTTTTTTTTCTGTTTCGGCAGGGACTGTGTCTTCCTCGGGGACCTCCATATCCGCCATGGTTACATCAGGGAACTCTTCTCCCTCTGGTCCCTCTTCTTTTGGTTCTTCCTCCTCTGCTTCTTCTTCTACGGGTTCTTCTCCTCCTGCTTCTTCTTCTGTGGTTCTGCCTCTTCTTTTTCAGATTCCGCCTCTTCTTCCTCGGATTCTTCTCCTCCTACTTCTTCTTCTTCTGTTTCTTTGTCATCTGGTTCTCCTCCTCCTGTCTCTTCTTCTTCTGCTTCTTCATTTTCTACTTCTTTCTCCGGTTCTTCTTCTCGCACTAGTGCTTCTTCTTGTACTAGTGCAGGAGGGGATTCCACGCCCTATGGGGAATGTGGTTCTTTGCCTGCATCAGAGACTTTACTCTTTTTAAGGGGATTTTTGATAAAATCGACCAACAGAGCATCGTCCTCAACCTCCACAAACTTTGTTGCATCTGCAAGGACTAACATGTTGTCATTCTTGGGTGTAGAAGGGGTCTCTTCGGCTGGTGCGCTAGCCGTCCTCTCATTTGAATACGAGGCCTTCTCTGCTTGTTCAGATCGCTTCCTTTTTTTTCTAGTGCAAGAAGGACTTCCCTTTTCATTTTTGGTCAGGCCCTTGCTTGTGATGGCGGGGTCCTCTATCTCCTTTCCAGCGGCTGTCCCTTTGTGCAGCTGTTTTAATAGCGCCTCCCATGTCATACCCTTCTCTTCCAGCTATTTCAGGACCAAGATTTTTATCAGGCCATCATGATATAACCTTGTGTCGGCCTGGTTTTCCCTTCCGTCTTGTATGCTTTTAGCCATTTTCTCCAAGCTCTTAAGCAGAAAGTAGGGGAAATTCATCCTCCACCAGACGTGCCAGCCTGCTTCAAAATGTTGCAGCATTCTAAAATGGTATACCAAGGTGCGGGTGTATCTTCCCTCACAAGTCACAAACTTTTGTAAGATGAAAAGGAGGTCTTTCCATTGACCCAGCAGGGCGCTGCGCGGAACTCCTACTTTCCAGTCTACCTCTATCTTCTTATCAACGACGAAACGCTGCCAGCATTTCCTTTCTAGCTTCTGATTCTTAAACCATTGTTCTCCAGTGTTCTCTAAGCCCATCGTTGTTGCTATGAAATCCTCTGTGACTTTGAATTTGAGAGGCCCAATTTTCACTTGGTCGTTTCTCAAACTCCTTGTGAACTGTAAAGCCACTTCTTTATCATGCCTATCAAACTTCTACAGAAACAGAAGAAAACCCGAGCCTTGCAATAGTGCAAGACTATTGCGATACTTGGCGGTCTGCTCTATTTTTTTGAGAGACAGGGGTTCATTTCGAACAGGAGGCATTACTGCTTAACAGCTATGAATAGTCAAGTTCTAAAATTTTACATGCAATACTGGGGAAATCGGTCCTTATAAATAGAAATCTAACTGTCCACCACCCTTTCCATCGTATCACCAGTTCATTTTCCGTAGATGCACGACATCTTTAAGGTCAAGCCGGATTGGTACTTGCGGCAACGGTTTAACGGCTAGGTGAGGTAATCATTATGAGTGAAGGATGTTTAGGATTACGGCGGAGAGGGATAATTATGTCCAAGCAACGGTTAAAACATTTCCGCATTCCTTCATAATTCAAAAAAAAGAACTTAGCATTTATTAAAAAGATCATGATTTCTAACTTAAAAAACACCTTGTACTTTAAATAATTTTCTCCTAGTTAGTGTGATAGCATAAGTACTCGTCGGTGAAATGAAAGGACTTCATATAAATTTTCATGATGACCAATTTCCTATGTCATATGCTATAAAAATAACTTGTACTATGTTGCTGACGAGGTTCATGCTTGCACTAATCTGCTTGCACCGCTTAAATCATACTATGATGCTGGTACCTTTTTGCTTACTTCATCATATAGGACAACATGCTTGCACCACTAGGTTGGATTTTCACATGACTTCCTCAACTCATACTTGGAAATTTGCTTCACCCTTTCTTGATGCTTTAGAGCAGATCCTTTTTGCTCTTTGTGTACGAGATCCTGCAATAAAGTCATGAGGGAATAAAGAAGTGGGAAAGAGGAATTTTCATAATGGGAAGGAATTTTGTTACAGGGATTCCAGGAATATTACCTGTCATGCGGAAAGAGTCGATTTTGCGGACAAAACCGACCTCCCTAGAAGCAAAGGCTTTCTAGTGACAAACAAGACAAATAAACACTACCTTTCTCTAAACATGCATTTAGAATACAAGTAATCAGGCGATAATAACATACCTTTAGTCCAATGCTTTGTAGTAGTCCAGCCTCGCCGATCCGGATGAGCTCCTCCTTCTCTTTGAAACCTGCATTCACTAACAAGCCAAAAGATTAAATAGCACCTGATAAACTTATAAAATAACACATATCCATCATACAGACCAAGGAGTATACGAAACAAATCATGAATAACAATCTGTTGAGAAAAATGAGTTCATTTGTATTAAGTGGAAACAAAAGAAACCATTACAACCTGAGCCTTGGTGTTGTGCAGGTCCCTCGTAGGGTCCAGCAAGAGTTTTCCTTTACTTTGATCAGCTCACCCACTTCCAAATAAGGCTAGGGAAGGATGGGAATCTCTCCTCTCAAGCTTTACAAGGGAGTCCTAATTCCAGCAGCATCTACCCTTAGGAATGTTTAGCTTTCAACCTCCCCTCCTTCTGGCCCAATGCCTGTATTTATAGTGCTCTAGAGGAAGTTAATCAGGTCCACCAGCAATGGGATAAGCCCCTCTTTGAATGGGATAGCTCCCCTCTTGATGGGATAAGTTCCTCTTTCATAGGGATACATGAACCATCTAGAGGCGCTCCATACACGTCAAACAAGCTTCTAGAATGCTCTAGAAATGACCACAAGTAACTTTTTTGGAGTGAAACTTGCGCCTTTTGACCTTTACAGGAGTACGCACCCATTTCTTTACAGATAGAGCGTACAAGTACGCAGGTATTGTGAACTTGGAGTGCATACACACAGGTAAGGCTAAGAGAAACTGCATACCCAGAGATATATAGATTTTTAAAGACTTTCTCTCTTTCTTGGAGTTTGACATGAAGAGCAGAGGCATGAGACTTGCCAAGGAGGATAGTATGACAGTTGATGGAGCCATACTAACTGCAAATAGTCATGGTGACAAATTTTAGTGTAACAGATTGCCCCCTAAAGTGCGAAGCCTGTAGTAGATTAGGGTTTCATATCATCTAGGAAGGGTGAAGTACTTTATCATTTCAAGGATTATCTTGTGGAGAGCCCAGTCAGAACCTGCAAGTATTCAACACAAAATACATATATAAGGTCATATCATCGCTGAGGTAGGCATTCCCATACTCAGATTGAAAACTTTAACTAACAAACTATCTACTGCTCTGATACAGGAATGATTTCGCAGTACATCATAATCATAGACTTTTGTAGACACAGTATGGACGTAGCCATCTATTTATAGTTGGTCTACTATACAATGAATACAAAACTCCTCGCAGTCTGGATGGTGGAAACTAGATCCAGGGTC
This sequence comes from Pinus tabuliformis, assembly GCA_031772625.1. NCBI lineage: Eukaryota > Viridiplantae > Streptophyta > Pinopsida > Pinales > Pinaceae > Pinus > Pinus tabuliformis. The sequence continues at coordinate 593,086,515 of CM062804.1, forward strand.
TTCATTTCTACTTCCCAAAATAGTACGATTCTATCCATGCGAATAAATGAGTTGATGTCGAACATGGTAGAAACCACTTGATTACCAGTCAATGATGTAAACTGTTAACAAGCATGAGAGAGACCACCAGTGATGTCAATGGTTCTCAAAGTATCCAGTACAATCCATGAGATGTGAATGAATGAGTTGATGTCGAACATTTCACGGAATCCTTCAATCGAAAGTCAATGTTGTAAACCGTCATCAAAGGCGAGAAACCTGCCATTGATGCATGCAGATTTCAAGGTACTGACGATTTCTAGGTCATCTTTCTAGATAATGTGCTGATGTCGATAGAAAGTGACCCGTTGCAGGCAAGCCCACAACACGAAATCATAGATCAAGTTGAAGAAATGTAGCTGTAAGGACTGACTCAGGGATGGTCAAGATGGATGACGGGTATTTTGCAGATGAATGGTTTATTTGCAGAGACCTTTTGAACACATAACGACACAACAGATGGCTTGGTGACATTTGACCCAAAGTTAATACCTGGCTGAAGACTTTCAATGTGGTTTGATCAACTGTGAGGCAAAGGATTTCCCAACCCAGGTGAATGCAAAGTGTCATGTTCAAGAGTGGTGATAAGGCTTCTTCTGAGACAAAGGATAACAAATAGGCTCATTTTTCTCTCTTTTCCCCCACCATTTCTGGTAAGTACCTCTTTATTTTTTACAAGCTTGAGGAGGATAACATATGCTTGATTATAAGCTCATCCTTCGGATGAGTCCAACTTAGTTTTGATTCGAACCCTAAGAAGGAGTGGTCCGTTCCTGTTTGTAATCGAACAGGTCCTTTACTGTGAAATTTTAACGAGTCCAGTATAGGAGAAACTCGGCGTTTTTCAATTTTAGAGAGTCTGAAAAACTTAAGAAGACTCCAGGGTTGAACTTTTTCGTAAAGTTGTGTCTCCCAAACTCGAAAAAGTATAAAATAATACTTGAGAGAACCACTTGATCTTGCGACCAAGGAGTACTTTCATGATTAGTGTCTTTGACCTGAAAAGTAAAAAGCGATCAAGGACACGTCGTTTTATTTCCAGTATCGAATTTGAAACGACAAAAATCCGGCAATCTTTTCGTGTTTTTACGGTCAGAAAAGGGCTGTAAGAGGACCGTCTTTTAATTCCGTTTTAACGAGTGTAAAAGAAACGCTCGGCAATCTTTTCATGTTTTAGGAGTCAGAAAAGGGCTTAAAAGATGACTCTGATGTTTTTGTTTTTGAAAAATGACAATTTTCCCTGAAAATCCTTTTATCCTGCGCAAAAACCAACACATTACTCATACCTGTTTAAAGATAGATAAAAATACTTGAAAAAATACCTTTTCACGGTGGAAAATAAACAAATTTGACATTCATTTACTCAAAAAACCTATAAAAAGGGCTTTTACCATTTCATTTTTACCATTTTACTGTTGAGGAGAGAAAAAGGGCTTTTGGCAAGAAACTTCATGTGGTCATTGCGGAGAATCCGACCGTCAGAATCGAACGCCGTCTCATCAGGTATTATACAACATCCTCCCTTGCATTTCCATCCGTTTAGAATTTGTTTTTAGGCTTTAGATTTATTTTTTGGAGGCCTTGGGGGTTTCAAGGTCCACTTTTCGGGGTACGCAGGTGCCCCATGGGTGGCCTGCGTACCCCAAAATTTTCTCAATTGGGAAAATGCCGGGCGTACGCAGCTTGCCTTAAGAGAACCTGCGTACATACACCCTGTCTCTAAAGGCGGGCTGCGTACACCGCTGAGTGGATTTTTAAACTCCAATTTCTCCAAAATCAACCAAAAACTTTCAATTTTATGGAATCTAACAGATGTTTTATGGTGTGTAGATTGCCCACCATGCTTGATTGGCGCGAGAGAGAGCACGAAGATGTTGATTTGGCCGTGATTAATCATCAACCTTCCATTGATGCTTTGAAGGCATGCGGTCTTTACAAATACTGGGCCATACCTGGCATGAGGGTCCAGGTGCGCTTTCTAGAGTGGCTGGTTGAAAGGTGGAACGTTCAGGATCAGTGTTTCTACATTGGAGGGCACCAGCTCGAGATAGAGCCCTCTGATATTTACTTTCTCACTGGTTTGCCCAAGAGGGGCGAACAATTGACTCTGTCCGGGACTAGGCCGGGTGGCCAGTCCATTGCTAGCCTCCGGCTAGAGTGGTGTAATAACCAAAACCAGGATAAGGGGATAGAAATCAAAAAGATATCCCGACCTGAACTTATGGTAATTGCCTTTACAGTTACCAGACTTTGCGGGGCTACCGCTTTGCACATTGCCACTGGATCCCAGATGCGGATGGCGATTGATTGCTATCGGGGCACCATTTTCAACTGGTGCGATGCTGTGTTGGCCAACTTAAAGGGCCAACTGACTAGGACCAAAAATGGACAGCTGAAGACTTTTGGTTATGGGCCTTTAGTTGTGAGTTTTGCCCTAGAGAGGGTTCCGATGCTGATCCCACAGCATCTTACTGTTGAGGTTAGGCCTCCCCGAGAGCCTAAGTTGATGTGATGGGTTGCGGTGATGGCCCGTCATCCTGACAAGGGCACGGAGGTTGTCCAATTTAGACTGGAGTATTTCCACTGGTTAGAGAACCAGGTCTTCTCGATACAGGATTTTCCGTATGCCGGAGTTGATTTTCGCGGAGATCCGGACATGATTCTTCCACCGGGAGAATAGTGGGACGACACAGGTACTTCATTTTTCACAAGTTTTTAAATTATTTTTTGTTTTGTTTTTATATCGTCTCAAAACTGACAGTGACAATTTTCAAAATGCAGATGTAGGCCCACAGCGTCCGGCCAATCTCCGGCCTTTCGAGAGGAGAGTACCAGTTGCACCAGCACCAGCCCCACAGGATGCGGCCGCAGAGACCTTAGCTGAGTTGGAACAGGACCTAGAGCGTCTTACGGCAAACATACCAGAGACGACTATAGATGATATTCCTATCAGACTTCAGCACTATGTGGTCGCAGTCCCAGGACCTTTTAGGAGGTTCTTGTGTAGGGTAGCGCGTGCAGTGGTGTCGTATAGAGAGCACCACCAGTGACTGGCTGGTCACTTTTGTAGACACATGTGACATTTTGGTTTTTTTTACTTATCATTTTTGCCGATCATAAGGTGTTTTTCAACCTATGATCGAAGACGATGTATTTTTTGACACACTCCTATCTATATATATATCATTATTACCGGCTTATCTTGTTAAACATGTGTGATGAAATGTTTTTAAATTTACATGTATGATTATCGCAAATGTCTGTCTAACATTCGAGAAGCAATTGCATCTGCTAATGTATTTAAAGACCTTGGAATATGCTGATATTCAATGTAATCAAATTCACGTTCCAAGAGGCGCACTCTCAAAAATAACCTTAATAACACTGGATTTCTAATGGCATATACTCTATTAAGTTGTAATACAACGAGTTCAGAATCTAACCTCACTATCAAACTCTGAATCCCAAACGAAATAGATTCAGACAATAACTCAATCACTGCACTGTATTCTGCAATGTTGTTTGTTGTTTGACCGAGGCTCACCCCATGCATAGAAACTAACTCGTCAGAGGGCGAATAGATAACCCAAGCTGCGGAAGAGATATTCCATGTACTACGACAAGCACCATCAGCGAAACCAATGTACGTTTGGAGAGGCGTCGACATCTGCAATATCAAGAGTAAAACCAAGATAAGCCAGAATAACGACGAAAAACACACTCTTTAAGCTAAGCACACTGTCTATACTAACAAACACACCAGCTAGAAAGAAAAATCTAACCTAACTAAATCTCCATACCCATCATTTAAGCATAATACCTCTTTAGGTAAAGTCCATTTCTGGGTTTACCCAAAGAGTCCCCATCAAAATCTACCAGCTCATAGGCCCCTTTTGCTAGCGTTCACTTGACAATGTAGGGCCCATGCCACATAGGAACGAATTTTCCAGCACCTAATTTATCGTTAGCTTGATCATATAATAGCACTAGGTCTCCTTCCGAAAAATTTCGAGGGGTCACGTTGCGATCATACTGAGCTTTCATCCGTTTTGCGTGAGTCTCGATTGCCAATGCAGCGTCACGTCGAGTCTCATCTAATTGAGCTAAGTATAATAGACGCTTCTCCTCTTCGGAAGTAGCTGGAAGTAATTCGACAACCATTTGAAGTGACGGGATTTCGCATTCAATGGGCAGCACTGCTTCCAAACCATAAACTAGTTGGAAAGGAGTGAACCCTGTTGATGTTTTCACTGAGGTTCAGTATGCCCAAAGCGCGGAAAATAACATGTTGTGCCAATTCGACCGATGAATACCAATGATTCGTCGGATCATGATAACTAAAACTTTGTTGATAGACTCAACCAGACCGTTGGCTTGTGGATAATAAGGAGTTGAGCTATCATGACGCAAACCAAGCTGGCCTGTAAGTTCTGTCATCATAATGTTTCGAAAATGGCGCCCATGGTTAGTGATTATCGCTTGTGGGACGCCAAACCTAGCAATAATGTGATTGAATACGAAAATTGCAGCTGTCTTGCTGTCTGCCTCGAATGTAGGCATCGCCTCGACCCACTTATTAAAATAATCAACCGCAAGGATGATATACGCATGCCCCCCGGCCGAGTGAGGGTTACATGTAATAAAATCGATACCCCATTTAGCAAAAGGACCAACGGAAATTATAGGGTGGAGAGGAGCAGGTGGTGCACGCATCTTGCGATCAAACACTTGACAGTTGTGGCATTTCCGGACCGCAATAATACAGTATTTAAACAAGGACAGCCAGAAGTAGCCAACGCGCAATATCTTTTGGGCTGTGGCATACCCAAACATATGACCGCCACACGCTCCAGAGTGACAGTCATTCAAAACCCTTTTAGCTTCCTCATGAGTTAAGCAACGACGAAAAACCAAGTCTGCGCCACGGCGATAAAGAGTATCTCCAATAATTTTGTACTGTTGGGACTGGAATCGAATTTTTCGACGTTCCGACTTTGAAACTTCGGGCCGAAAGGATTGGGTCTGGAGATAGACAATTATATCTCCATACCACGGATCTAAAGCGCTGATGAGAAACAAAGATTCGTCCGCAATGGGTTCCTCTGCCACAGTTTCTGTGTCAGCATGCGGGAAATCACACATCAACTCTGCAAAAACTAAAGATTTCTTAGACTTAGACTTTACAAATTCCAAGTCGAACTCCTGCAGGATAACGATCCACTTAGAGTACTTGCCCCCTAGCAATTTTTTAGTCAAAATGTAGATCATAGCGTTGCAATCCGAAATGACTGTAGTTTTACGGAGAAGAATGTAGTGACAAATACGTTGGACAGCTTGAACGGCTGCCAAGGCCAATTTCTCCACATGTGAATATTTGAGCTCAGTGGGATTTAACGTCCGACTAAGGTAATAGATCACATGTTCCATTCCGAATTCATCTTCCTGTACTAAGACCATTCCAATGGTGGAATGAGTGGCGGCGAGGTACAAAAAGTAATCCTGGTTGTAGTTGGGAGGATGCAGCAACGGTGCATGGGTTAACGCGTGCTTAAGCGCATCAAAATATTTCTGAGCTATCTCATCCCAAGAGAATTGAGTGTTTCGTTTCAACAACCGGGTAAAACCCTTTGTAATCTCGACGTAGTTAGGAATGAATCGGCGTAAAAAGTTTGCTTTCCCCTACAAACTTTGGAGTTGGCGAAGACTCGAACGAGGAGGCAATTTGATGATAGCTTCTACCTTCGAGGGATCGACGCAGATGCCGGCTTTTGAAACTACAAATCCCAGAAAACGTCCCACTTCTATACAGAAGACACATTTGTGTGGGTTCAACCGTATATGATAATGCCTACACCTCATAAAAATTGCTCGTAAATGGACAAGGTGATCAACTCGATGTAAAGAGTGAGCGGGAAAATCATCGAGATACGATTGCACAATGTGTTTGATGTCATGAAATGCATAAGACATCGCCCTTTGAAAAGTGGCTCCAGCATTCTTAAGCCCAAAAGGTAATTTGCAATAAGCAAATGTCCCCCATGGACAAATGAAAGCCGTTTTTGGTTGATCGGCAGGTAGAATATTGATTTGGTTGTAACCGGAAAAACCGTCCATAAAGGAAAATATTTCACTGCCGGCACAATCATCAATTATTTGATCGATATAGGGCATTGGGTAGTTGTCCTTGGGACAAGCACGATTGATATCCCTATAGTCGATACATATTCTTATTGTTCCCTGTTTTTTGTTAACTGGAACAATATTCGATACCCAATCCGTTAACGGGATCGGATAAATGAAACTTGCTTTCAACAGCTTCTCAACTTCTGCTTTAATCGCAGCCGCTTTTCGTGGGTGAATCTGACGCAAACGTTGCCAGACGGGTTTAGCGTCCGGGTAAGTCTTGATTTCATGGACAATAATGGCGGGATCAATTCCTGGCATTTCCTCGTAAGACCAGGCAAACACGTCGCGGAATTCTTGAAATAGGGCCTTGTATGTTTGAATTTCGTCATCTGAACACAAGGCACCTATATGAATGTGCTCAACAATTCCGGGCTTGACTGAAATGTCAATGGGAATAGTAGGAGAAATGTTTCCCAAATTCAGCTCTGAATCAGGATGTTTCATTGGACTCTGAGCTTCTTTGACATATTCTGCCGTAAAGATTGATGAGAAATCGTTTTCAAAACGATCATCCTCAGGTAAAAACGAAGATCTATGATGGAGATCTTCCCATGGTAAATCGTCTACGCACAGGACTTCACAAAGTTGTTCATCAGATGACACAACTTCGGGAAACGTTATTAACTCCGAGGTTGACGTGAAAAGGGATTCCTCACGGACCACATTCATTTGGTCGATTTTGGTTGAACTTGGGTCAGAAAAAGACTGCACGGCTTCATAGGCAATTTCATATGGACTCAAAGGCATTGCGTCACCAAATGAGTCTATCTCAGATTCAGAAGGAACGATCCAAGGATCGTCATAAACAATGGTGTCTGAAGTAATCATATGAATAGATGCAAATGAAGACACGACGTTGATTGGAGGAAAAGGAAAAGTTCCCAGTAAACCGGCATCTTTAACTAATCCTACGCCAACATCCTTGTAAGGGATAGTCGTTTTACCGACATGCTGGATACTCTATGAAGAGGCTGGGTCGGATGAAAAATAGGCCAGCTGGTCTATGGTTACGATCTTGCCATTATGTGGAAATTTTATTACTCTGAAGACCGATGAAACGACCGTTGTCATAGCGTAAGACCAACTTCGACCCAAAAGAAGGTTGTAGTCTAAAGGGGCATCAACCACCTCCACATCTAGACTAACGGTTTTGCCTTCAACCCCTATAGGCAAATCCTGTAGAATGCCAAATGGATGGAACCCACGGCCATCAAAGGCCTTAAGAATTGTCGGGGATTGATTTAGTGAAGGAGAACCAAGCGATCTCCAGCACTGTATTGACATAATACACGTGGAAGCTCCCTCATCAATTACAGTCCGATGAATAGGCCTGTTTTTTACTATCACTGGGATCTGGAAAGCCATCTGATGAGGCAAACGCGGTGTACTATTTTCTAGATCAAAGATTATTAGGTTCGGGTCCTGAACATCAACAGCTCCTATAGCCTAAAAAAGTAACTTTCGTTGTGCTAGGCATGATTACAGCACTTCTAAAGCCGACATTGCTGAGGGTGAAACAGCTAAATCCTCAACAATGTTGTAATTCTGGGCCACTCACGCATGTGTATTGAAAGCAGACCTTCGAAGTACACCCTTGGCAGGCGGTTTGATTACTAAGTCAGGGTTAGGTTTCTCGATCTGTAGTGGACCGGAACCGGGAGCTGAGGTTGATGGATTTGAATGAGAAGATTCTGCTTCTTTCGATCCATCAACAAGACTTTTACTACCATAATCTTGCGATCGAGTCGCAATCCTTACATGAGACATCATCAATATGGGTTCTTCACTGGCACTCGAGGAAGAACCTATCATCTTATTCTCCTTCTTTGGAAATGGATCTTTCAAAATAGCAGGAGTTGGGGAACCCTTGACGATTTTCACAACCTCGGCCCGATGAGGGAAATCTCTTGTAAAATGATCCTCTTCACAAATAAGACAAGGATATCGAGGTTTGCGCTTTTCGTCATTGGTTTCCGACTTTTCTGTTTTCTCCTTTGGAGTCTTGTCTGCTTTACTCTTCTTCTTACCTTTCTTCTTCCCACCGTTTTTTGATTTAGCCGTAGATGACTCTACAGCGTGAATATTAGCGGAAATTTTAGGAGAAGATTCTCCTGTCGGGGAATCTGGTAAGGTTATAATGGGCGAAGAATTCTTTGAAGACTTCTTCTTGCTTTTAGTATTTACCATACCAATCATGCCATCAGTAGCATGAGATCCCTAAGGAGAAGCAGCGATTTGATTTGACTTTGGAAGATCTGGGATCTTTTCGTGTAACATACTTGACTGAGTGTACACTAAGTCAAGGTACTGCGCCTGAGCAATCACTTGCTCCTCAGTAACTACTCCGGCCTTAGCTACGTCTTCAGTAATCTTCGGTAGTAATGATTTAACAAACCATTCAGCTAAGATTTGGTCCGGGATAAAAACTTTCACTAATCACCTTCGACGTCTCCATTCATGTATATGATCAGAAATATAAGTGGACGTCGATTGTTTTAATGAAGTCAGTAACTCCGTGCCATTATCATATCTGACCGGCAACTGAAAATGAGTTAGGAACGAGGTAGCTAACTGACTAAAATTGTAAGAAGAGGCCCGTGGTAACTCAATGTACCACTTGGCCACGAGACCAATGAGCGTACGCTGGAAAAGACGTAAGCGGATCGAATCATCCGAGATGGAATTTGAAGCACACCAAAGGTGGTAAGTCATCACATGATTTGATGGATCCTCTCCAGACTTACCTTCGAACTTGGGAATATCACTGGGCAACTTATTTGGCATTGGCGGCCAGAACGGAAGATAATTTATTGGATCGTTCGTTAGGCGCGACAAGTCCGGTAAATCCAAAGTTGCAATAAACGGTAATTGCCGATTAGGATCCCTAAAACTCTAGGTCACAAGACCAGTCCCAGGAGGAGGATATCCAGGATAACTTGGAATAGGAATCGCATTCGGGATATTGTATCCTCCTGGAAAACCAGGATTAACCGGACCGTACTGGGGTTGCTGAGGTTGTTGATAAGTGTACCCAAGATACGGTTGATACTGGTAAACCGACTGTTGGACAGCAGGCCCGTATTGGTACTGTCCCTGGTACGGTTGATAAGTGAATTGTGGTTGACTAGTAACAACCGTACTTAAACCAGGCTGTCCTACAGGCATCTGAACCGTAGTTTGAATCGTAGATCCAGAGAATGGTAAAGATGTCTGAGGAGTAGTTGCAGAGACAGTAGAAACCGGAGCTGTCGATACTCCAGAAGTAAGTGTGGTGGAAGGAACAGATGTTGCGGTAGTTGCAACAGTTGTTTGAGATGGAGTACTAGGTGCTATGGGCGACTGAGTAACTACCGAAGGTACAGAAGTTTGAACATTAGGCTGGACTGGTTGCTGGGGTGAACCAGCAACTAAGGGTTGTCCAGCTTGAGATGACAACTGTACGCTTGGCTGCAACACCTGTTGAACTTGCGATGGATCCCACACTATGTTCATTCCGGGGTATTGACCCATGACAGGTTGAGGATATTGAGATCCATAACCAGATTGAGGGTAGGATTGATAATTGAAAGGTACAGTTCCTGTACCTTGAACATAAGATTGACCTTGGGGTGGTTGATAACCTTGATTCGAGTACTGACCTTGAGGTAGATACCCTTGAGGTAAGTATTGATACTGGGGTTGACCTTGAGCTACAAATTGATACTGAGGTTGACCTTGGGGTACATATTGAGGCTGGGGTTGACCTTGAGGAATGTATTGTACTATGGGTACATACTGTCCTTGAGGTTGGCCCCCAGACGCAATTTGTGTACTTTGAGGTTGCCCCCTAGACGCAATTTGTGTACTTTGAGGTTGCCCCCCAGGCGTTAATTGAGGCTGCCCCCCAGGCGGTAACTGGCCACCTTGAGGTTGAGAACCGGGAACTGAACCTGACATCATGTAAATGTCTCCCACACCCAACGGTTTATTACCATTGTTTCCAGCTAATAACCCATGTTCAATGGGTTGAGGAGATGCTCCCGCAAAAGTACCAGAAAGTGACTGATACCCAGAGGGAACAGAAGGACCGCCGTACAAGAAAGATTCAGGAGATTGAGTGAACACGGACGACTGACCAGACATATTTACAGGAGTATAAATACCTCCAGGTGGATAAGGAGTACGAGGTTGTTGTTGGGAAAAGTATCTATTTAGAACGCCCCTATCCCACTCTAAGGTGTGATAGTGCCTTAGCAACAAACAAGGAAAACTACTTGAGTATTCTTCTTTATGAAATGTAAATGAAGAGGAAGGATGTAACTAACCTGTGTCTTTCGCTAGTTTGTTGATCCAATCGCTCCTCTCTTCAATAGCTCCCAGCTCCCTGCTCCCTTACCGGCCCAGCTTCATCGAATTCTTGCAAGATCACAGAAGAGAAAAACTACACGAAGATATAGATTTACATTCATAAAAAGCTCAGGATCAGATTAAGCTAAACATGCAAATATAACAAAACATCACTGATATACAAGCATGTAGAAGAAAATCAAATAGTTTTATTGATATGATAAGAAAGTCCAAGAGGAGATACAACCAAGTGAGTCCCGATCCAGCATCTACCTCCCAGCAAAGGAATCCCTTCCTCACCTCCAACAAAGCATAAATCATCCAATGTACTAATCTCAATCTCAAACCAACAGCAATTCTCTGCAAAGTACAAAATTCCAGCCTCTGGATCTCTGGGATGAGGGATCCATATATAGATGTAAGCAGAGAGGATGAGTCAGCTTATGTTTTGACTTGTGGCTTCTCTCTGTCAGTTCTTGCTTCCACTTGGAGACTGAGAGCCTCTTACTCATCACTGGTCGAATTCAGTGAGGCAAGTGTCATTGGAGAAGATTCTGGAAGCTTCCATTGTCTCTCCACCTCGTTGAATGACTCTGCCACTTGTCATTTCCCGCTCAACGCACCTGGGTAGTGCATTCAAGTGCGTTGCAACGCACCTAGCCAGTGTATTTGGGTGCTTTGCAACGCAGGAAGCTAGTGGAGCTTCTGAATTGATCCTGATTTGACTAGTTTTGAGCAGTTTCTGGTGGAGAACTTCTAGGAGAAGCTGTCATTGGTTGACCTTGTTCCTTTAGGGGCAGGAACAACACTTTTAGGGACTTTGGATCCCTTGGATTATGGACATTTCATGCTTAGAGCTGTAAGGCACAAAAATGTCTATAACAGTTGCCCCCTAAAGTATGAGGCCGTTTATCGGGTGAAATGCTTTATTAGGAGGATCCGAAGTTCTTTCAATGCTGGGAGGAGATCTGTAATAAGATACAATACAATACATTATTTTTTATACTGTTTTCATGATCTAGCTGAGGCGGGCATTCCCATGCTCAGCTTTATAAATTCATTTTTCTGTACATAGGACAGACAATCGTCTGATGGTAGACTGATGATTCTGATGAAATCATCATCCTTTTGGTAGGATGATTATCTGTGCTGCAATGCTGTACATGTCAATGTCTTTCTTTTTCCTGAATATATATCGCAGCCCGGATGGATGAAACTAGATCCGGGGTCTTCAATCTCGTCCGATCTTCACTCTAAGTACAAGTCGATCCATGTGAGAAATGTTTTGGAGTTGAACATGGAAAGACATCGCTTGATTACCAATCAATGATGTAAACTGTTAACAAGCGCGAGAGGAATCACCGATAATGATAATGACCCTCAAGGTACTGCAGTACAATTCACATGGTGTGAATAAAGGACTTGGCGTCGAACACCACGCAAAATCTTTCGGTCGAAGGTCATTGATGTATACCTGTCGTCGGAAGTGAGAAACTTGCCATTGAGGCATGCAAGCTTCAAAGTACTGAAGGGGGTGTTCCTAGATCAACTTCTTGGATAATGAGCTGATGTCGACAAGAAGCGATCCATCAAAGGAGGGCCTTAATGAATCCCACATCGATGACACAGAACGGAGCAAATGATTTTGATGGAGGTGAAAACGATCTGATGATATATGGTTCAGGGTGGCGGTCATGAAAGAATGAAGTATCATGTATGGTAGTGGATGGGACACGGGTGACTTCTCTGGATGACTTCTCTTGAACATAACGGCGACACTTATATGACGGATTGGAAGCATTTACCCCAAAGGTGGATGGTATGGCGAGACCATGGTGATGTGACCGGTGAATGAAACAACCCAACCCAACTCAGGCACGGAGTGGAAGTGTCATGTTCAAGAGCGACTTGCTACCAATAAAGGTTCTTTGAGTTTCTTCCCAATTTTTCCCCAGTCATTGCTGACCAGTACCTCTTTATTTTTGTCAAGCTTGAGGAGGATAACATATGCTTGTTCTATAATTTTCCCTTCGGGCAAACCCATTGCTATGTTTTAACGAGCCTAGTGATAGTGAAACTCGTTCTCGTCTAAAGACAAGTTTGTCGCTATTAATCTTTTTAACGAGTCTAACGACAAAGATAACTCGGTCCTTTTCATTTTTAGAGAGTCTGAAAAGGTACGTAAAGTTAACTCCGAAATTCCTTTTTCGTCATCTAATCCCTTAAGTCCGAAAAAGTATAAAACAATACAGAAGGGATGAATTTTCGATAGTTTTAACGAGCCGAACAAAACAAGCGCTCGATCTTTTTGTGCAATAATCCCTCAGGTCCAAAAAGATTAAAATCTAGAGGAGGGATAGCACTTCCGGTCGCTTTAACGAGCTGGAAGGCCAAAACTCGACAATCTTTTCATATTTTACGAGTCAGATGAAAAGAGCTTAAAGAAGACTCGTCTTTTGAGGAACGAGTGATAAAATGGGTAGCAGCTGATTCCAGGTAAGGGTTGGAATTTTCCAAGCACGGCAGTGTCACAAGGATGGCTAGTGAAATCACTCTTCGCAGCTGTTCCTCAAAATGGGTAAACAATCAAATGGAGGTGAATGATCGGCCAATGGAAAAGTGGAGGTGACAGTGCAAACACGACCAAGGCTTTAATGGCTGATAATGTTACATTCACGGTGGTTATTTACCAGATGATAGTTCATTTTTTAACGAGCTTAAACGCGGGTTGAAACACTTGCTCGATCTTATGTTTATTTTTTAACGAGCATGAACTATGTGCTAAAACTGCTCGATTATATGGTCTAGTTTTGATTTTTTACCATAAATAGCTTTGCCTTTTCAAAGATAGTACCGTTCTTTCAATTGCTTCATCAAACTAGTTAGAAATGAACAACATTTGCTTGAAAATGAGATTAAAACACTAATATTTTACTTTGAACTACGTAAAAAGCAATTAAAAAGTGTTTTTACCTCTCATTTTACCATTTCATTTGAACTTGGTTTGTTGGAGCTTTGGAGGTGCCTCTTCCCCCTTGATTTTCATCAGCTGATTTCGGGAGATTCTATGGACGATTCTCGGCACCGTCTGGACCAGGTAGGAGCTAAACCTGAGCTCTTTCATTTCATGGTTCCTTTTCTGCATTCTGTGCTTCAGTCCCTGCTTTTCTGAGCCCCTGGGGTTTGATGGGTGCGTTCTGCCATCAACGCACCCTAGGCATATCGAAACCTGCGCTGATTGTGGGTCATCATGAAGGTGACTTGACATTCAATGCACCCATAACACATGTGTAGGTGCGTTGGGCGCAGAAAGGAAAGTTGTTGCACAGTTTTAAATGGAATTTTTCCCTGTTTCTCATCAAAATTAGGATTTAATCTCCTCTCTTGTTTGTTTTTGCAGAGATATTGGAGCAAAATGACCCTTACATGGCGAGAACGAGAACATGAAGAAGAGGACATGATTGCCCTACATGATCCTGTTACAGTGAACGCGCTGCGGAACTATGGTTTGCTGAAGTTCTTCCGCATCTCTAGCATGAGACAGCAGATCAACCTACTGCAGTATTTGCTCGATGCTTGGGATCCTATCAATCAAGTTTTCCAGATTAGGGGCAAATCTATCCCCTTGACTGCAGTAGACATTTACTTCTTGACTGGCTTGTCGAGGCGGGGTGCCCCCATCTCTTTGTCAGGTTCGGCCCGAGGGAGTGACTCTGTGAGAGATTATGTCCGCCAGTATTGCAGGGAAGGATCTCAGCCGAGTAAAGACGACAAGATCATCATCCATGATGTTACTGACAGGTCCCTTAGGTTATCCTGTATACTTTTGGTAGGATGGCCGGAAGTGCGTCTCTTCATGTAGCCAACAGATCCTATATGCAGCATGCCTTGGAATGCCTCCAACCGAAAATATTCAACTGGTGTGATGCAGTAATTTTTGTGATGAAAAGTCAGTTGACCAAGATAAAGGACGGGAGGTTGAAGAATTTTGGGTTCGGTTCTATTTTGACCACCTTTGCCTTGGAGAAGATACCACTGATGCAGCCGCAGTACATTGCTCTTGACTTACCTTCTCCTACTGAACCACGCATGCAGAGATGGGTTGGCCATATGTCTAGGCATGCTGGTCAATCTCAGATTTTTTTTTCCGATACCTTCTTCAGGTGGTTTGATCGGCAGGAGATGGCTTATGTTGAGTATCCATATGCTGGCATGGACTTTCGGGGTGATCCGGATTTAGTACTGCCGGATGGCGAGCAGTGGGGCGCTATTGGTAAAATCTTTGACCATATCACTGTTTACTGTTTTATTTATAATGTCCTTGTGCTTTATTCTATCAAGACTTTTAATCAAACTCTTGTGTTCATGCAGATGTTGGTCCTGTTCATCCAGTAGTCCGTCTGAGAGTGCCGGCCGCTGCCCCAGCAGGAGAGGCTGCCGGGAGGGTTATTCTTCGTGACCTTGATGTGGCCAAGACTCTCACAGCTGTGCAGGAGCAGGTTGAGAGCCTTACTCTCGGTATTCCCGATGTGAGGATCGACGAGCTACCTTTGTAGTTATAGCGGCATACTACTGGTGTGCCTAGACGATGGACTCGTCTCTTACGCATGATCGCACAGGCTGTGACTTGCTATCACGAGCATCATTAGACTAGGGTGCCCCCTAGCATTTTGAGTTTTTGGGTCATGTGACCGATTTTGTCTTGGTTACAGAACATTATATGTAAACCATAAAAAGCTATATATATATTTTGATTTTCAGGTTTTATCCTGGTTGAGCTATATGATCCACATGTAAAACATTGACGATGTGTTTCTTTTTACAAATGTCGCAAATGTCTATCTAACACATAGTTTGCTAATGAGTCGGTTAATGTGTTTAAGTTTCTGGAAATATGTTGGTATTGAATAAAATCAAATAGTCTTTCCAAAATCTTAACCCTTAGGAACATGCGATAAATAACTGGGTTTTGGACGGAATATATACCATTGAGTTGTAGTATTACGAGTTGTGAGTCTAGCCTGACGATTAGTCAGCGTATACCATGGGTGATGGCATCAGAGAGAAGTTCTATCAATGTGTTATACTCAGCGTTGTTATTCGTTGATTGACCGATACATACACCTCTGAAACTTACTAACTCGCCGCTTGGATCAAAAATGGCCCAGGCTGCGGAGGACAGGTTCTGCGAACTACGACTCGCTCCGTCGGCATATCCAACACATGTCTCCAAAAGGTTTGACATCTGCAATAAATGTAAAAAGGTGGATTACTCGACCAAAACAAACACTTTAGCGAAAACAAAATACAACAAAAGCATATTGGTTACTATTTAAGCATAGTAACGCTTAAGGTACAACCCATTACGAGGTTGCGCCAGTGGAATTCCATCATAATCCATTAACTCGTAGGCTCCTTTTGCTAACACTCGTTTAACAATATAGGGACCCATCCATAAAGAATTAAATTTACCTGCTCCCAATTTATCGGATTCTTGGTCGTAAAGCAAGACCAAGTCACCTTCTGAGAAGACACGGGGTTTGACATTTTTGTCGAACTGCGCCTTGACTCGTTTCTTATGGGCTTCGTTAGCCAAAGCGGCATCACGATGGGTTTCATCCAATTGGATTAATTCCAAGAAACGGGCCTCTTCTTCTGAAGTTTCGGGGAGGAGATCGATTGCGAGTTTAAGAGACGAGATTTCGCACTGGACTGGTAGGACTGCTTCCAGGCCATATACCAGTTGGAAGGGTGTGAACCCGGTCGCATTCCTTACCGATGTTCGGTAAGCCCATAAGGCTGAGTACAGGATTAGGTGCCACCTTCTTTTATGAACTCCGATCATCCTTTGCAACATACGCTTCAGGACCTTGTTGATCGCTTCAACTTGTCCGTTGGCTTGCGGATAATACGGAGTAGAGCTGTCGTGAGACAATCCTAGCTTGGCAGCTAATTCAAGCATCATGTGATTGCGAAAATGCGATCCATGATCCGTGACTATAGCCTGTGGTACGCCGAATCTGGCGACTACATGATTGAAAAAGAAAAGGGCAGCTGTTTCACCAGTGTTATCTAATGTAGGCATCGCCTCGGCCCATTTGGTAAAATAGTCGACTACGACTATGATATACCCATGCCCCCCGGTCGAGGTGGGGTTACATGTCATGAAATCGATGCCCCATTTGGCGAATGGCCCAACAGCAACTATTGGCTGTAGAGGTGCGGGTGGTCTTCTAGTTTTGCTATCAAAAATTTGACAAGCATGGCAACTTCTGACTGCGGTTATGCAATCTTTGAACATTGTTGGCCAGAAGTATCCTGCTCGTAAGATTTTTTGTGCTGTAGCATATCCAGATTGATGCCCCCCACAAGCTCCTGAATGACACTCATTCAGGGCTTTCTCGGCCTCCTCATGGGTGAGGCACCTTCTCAAAACTGTATCGATACCACGACGGTAAAGTGTATCACCGACGATCATGTACTCTTTTGCTTGGTATCGTATACGTTTCTTTTCAGAGTGAGAGGTGTTAGGCCTAAAGTTTTGGGTTTGGAGATAAATTATTATATCTCCATACCACTCATTGCTTGTGGATATCAGAAACAAATTCTCGTCCATGATTGATTCTTCAGATGTTTCATCGTTGGACGACGATGGGAGATCGCATAATAATTCTGCAAAAACTAGAGCTTTCTTTGATTTGGATTTTACAAATTCCAGATCAAACTCTTGAAGGATTGCTATCCGTTTTGAATATTTTCCCCCCAGCAACTATCGCGACAATATATAAGTCATGGGGTTGCAATCTGACAGAATGGTAGTTTTCTGAAAGAGGACATAGTGTCGAAATCTTTGTATCGCTTGAACAGCTGCAAGCGCTAGTTTTTCAACATAAGAATATTTTCTTTCTGCATCATTTAAGTTTTTACTTAAATAATATATAGGGTGTTCAATTCCATCGACTTCTTGAACTAAAACCATTGCGATGGTCGTATCTCCTGCAGCCAGATACAAGTTAAAATCTCTTTGATAATCGGGGGCGTACATTAATGATGCTTTCATTAAGGAATCTTTTAAAGCATCAAAGGAAGCTTGCGCAACTTGATCCCAAACGAAGGGTACCTCCTTTTTTAGAAGACGTGTATAACCTTTAGCAAGTTCGGTGTAATTTGGAATGAACCTCCTCAGAAAGTTTGCTTTCCCTTGGAGTTTCTGAATTTGAAGCAAATTTGAAGGTGGAGGCAAATTTATGATTGTCTGTACCTTGCACGGGTTGAGACGAATCCCATCTTTGGAGACTACAAAGCCAAGTAAACGACCAAAACTGACGCAAAATACACATTTGTGCGGATTGAGTCGTATCTTGTAGTGTCGGAAACGTAGAAATATCGCTCTTAAATGCTGCGAATGATCAGTCCGCTTTCGCGAATGAGCCGGAAGGTCGTTGAGGTATGGTTGAACGATGTTTTTGATGTCATGAAGGCATAATTCATTGCCCTCTGAAACATCGCCCCTGCGTTCTTTAAACCAAAGGGTAATTTTCGATATGCGAATGTGCCCCACGGAAAAATGAATGCAGTCTTTGACTGGTCCTGTGGGCGGATATTTATTTGATTATACCCGGAAAATCCATCCATGAATGAAAAGATTTCGCATCTGGTGCATTCATCAATTATCTGGTCGATGAAGGGTGTAAGGTAGTTGTCTTTTGGACAAGCTTGATTTACATCCCTATAGTCGACACACACTCTAATAGTCCCTTGTTTCTTCATAACAGGGACAATATTCGATACCCAATCGGTTAGAGGAACTGGGTAGATGAAACCAGCATGGAGAAGTTTTTCAACTTCTGCCTTAATGGCAACGACTTTCTTGGGGTGCACCTGCCTGAGCCGTTGTCTTACCGGTTTGACATCTGGATACATCTTAATTTCGTGTTCAACGATACTCGAGTCGATGCCTGGCATTTCACTGTATGACCAAGCAAAGACATCTCTGAATTCGCGAAAAAGAGCGTTATATATTTCCAGTTCTGAAGGAGAACAACATTTGCCAACATAAATATTCTCTACAACATCTGTTTTAGTCGAGATATTTATGGCTATAGTCTCTTCAATGTTGGATAAGTTTTGCTTGGAATCCACCGTATTTATAGTATTTGAAAGGAATTCAAAAACTGAAGGATGATAAAGGTCATCTTAAGTATCTTCTTCATAATCTGGAAGAAGGGAACGATGGTGGAAATCATTCCATGGTGCCCCTTCAATCAACATTGATTGTACAATTCCTTCGTCGGTTCCATGCACTCGCGACCAAGGATCTGAAGGGGTACCATATTCTCTAGACCTATCTACCCAAACGCTTGATGAGCGTTGATTCGGGTTTGCCTCCCATGCTAGAAACATTGATTGCTATAATACTTCTATTGGGCTTGGGGGCAAAACCATTGCATGATCCATGTTGATATCGTTTTCTGAAATCTTTGTGGAAGATATCATATTGCAAGTTCCTATCGATGCTACTTCCACCAGATTGATCGGAGGTGGAAGAGCGAAAGTTCCCATTAGTATAGGATCTTTTAGTAGGCCTACTCTGATATTCTGAAGCGAATGGGGGCTTCCATGGATCATGGGAATGCTTCCTGTAACTTGTGAGCCATTGGGGAGGAAGTTTTGTTGGTCGACGATTGTAATCCCCCCCTGAAAGGGAAATGCAATCTTTCTAAAATAGGTCGACACAACAGCTGCCATGGCATATATCCATGGTCTTCCTAGTAGGATGTTGTAATCAAGATTCCCATCGATGACTTCAACATCTATTTCTACTATTTTTCCCCCTAGTTCTACTTTCAAGTTATTTAGGATACCATATGGGGTATATGACCTTCCGTCGAATGCTTTTAATGTCGTCGAAGATCGCGACAAGGTTGGAGATCCTAAAGTTTTCCAGCAACTCATCGACATAATACATGTAGATGCCCCCTCATCAATAATTGTTCGATGAACAGTTTTGTTGAGGGCTTTCACTTGAATAAGGAAAGCTAGTTGGGCTGGTAACTGAGGATCGTATCCTTTGCGGTCAAAGGATACAAGATTGGAATCCTTAGGATCAACCCCACCAATCGCTGATAACAAAGCCTGCCTTTGGGATGGGCAATTTTGTAGCACCTCAAGAGTCGACATAGCGGATGGCGATTGGGCCAAATCTTCCACTATGTTATAATGTTGCGCTGCTCTAGCGCATGGATTAAACGTCGACTTGTGTACTACTCCCTTTGGCGGTTTTATTGTTAATTCAGGAATGATGGGTGGTACAACTTATGTCGAAGTTGTTGTCGAACTACTTGGTTAATCTTTATCCTTGTCATTCGACAGCTGCGGATTCCCGTAATCTTTGTTCCTTGTCGAAATCAAAGCATCTTTTGTTTTTTCGAAGTCGACAGCATTAGCACTTGCGACGGGGAAGGATTTCCACTATCAACCAGATTTGTTCCTGGATTTGGAAACGGATCAGTTAACACAACTGAGGTTTTCGAACTCTTAAAGAATCTTTTAAGCTCAGCTTTGTACGGACATTCTGCTGTCCGATGATCCTCATCACATATCTGACATGGATATTTCAGTTTCCTATTTCCAGGAGGGTTTGAAGAAGGTTTTTCAAGAGATGAGTCATCCTGTTTCTTCTTCTTCCCTTTGCCTTTCTTCTTCTTGCTCCCTGGTTGTTTGGTTTCTTTGCCCTTATCTGTCGATACGGCATTTACTTCTGAAGCAATAATTTCGTCTTTTGCATTTTGATCTGAAATCTTACGGGCTTTCTTGGACGTAGCCTTTGTCAATTTCGCGTTTGTCGTGCCAATCACACCATCGCCGGCGTGAGAGTCATTGTTTGATTTAGGAGGAGGAGGAATTGAGAATTCCGGTCTAGGGGCGTCAGGTATTTTGTCGTATAGCGTGCCAGACTGAGTATAGACCAAGTCTAGATATTACGCACGAGCGATGACTTGCTCTTCCGTTACGACTCCCCCCTTTGCCACATCTTCCGTGATGGTAGGAAGTAAGGACTTGATAAACCATTCAACTAATAGCTGATCGGGAACATACGTTTTTACCATCCTACGACGACGTCGCCACTCATGTATATGATCAGATATGTGAGTGGCCGTTGTCTGTTTGAAGTTGGTTAGGAGTTCCGTTCCCGTTTCATACCTTATCGGTAATTGAAAATGGGTTAAGAAAGTTGTGGCTAAGGTACTGAAGTTGTCGAACGAAGCTCTAGGCAATTCAATATACCATTTTGTCGCTGGACCCGTTAACGTCCTCTGAAAAAGGCGAAGCCTTATCGAATCATCGTTTAGGGTGTTTGATGAACACCATAGATGAAATGTCATGACGTGATTCGATGGGTCTTCACCTGGATTTCCATTAAATTTAGGAATATCTGATGGAAGTTTATGAGGAATCGCTGGCCACCAAGGGGCGTAAGCAATTGGATCGTTTGTTAACCGGTGTAAATCGGGTAACTCTAAAGTTGCCACGAATGGTAACTGTTAATTCAGGTTAGGTGAAGCATACCCAGGATACGATGGAATTGCCTGAGCAGTTGGCCTTTGCATACCAGCATAATGTAGTTGATCCTGGTATGACTGATACGGTTGGTGGACATGACCATTGTAAAGTGGTTGATTTTGACCGTTTTGAATGTACGGTTGTCCATTGTTCGCAAAGATCTGCTGCTCAAAACCTTGGTATACTTGTTGGAATTGTGGTTGCTGGTATTGCACCAGCCACGGTTGTGAAGCCATGTTCTGTTGTGCTATACTAACCGTTGGACCAAGGTGTGGGGTAATTGTACCCGTTTGGACCTGTGTCGCCCCACCAGTCGGCGATTGTGGTTGAGTCACAGGGTCAAGGGGCTGTTGCATTACAACCTGAGAAATCTGAGGTTGACATACAACAGGCAGCGTTTGAACTTGTGACACTATCACAATAGCTGGTGTAGTCAGGATGTTCGACATAGGTACACATTGTTGCATAGAATACACAACTCTTGGTTGTTGGGGTAGTATAGGTACCCAACCACTTGATGTAACTCAGAAAAGCAGGGACTGAAGCACAGAATGCAGAAAAGGAACCATGAAATGAAAGAGCTCAGGTTTAGCTCCTACCTGGTCCAGACGGCGCCGAGAATCGTCCACAGAATCTCCCGAAATCAGCTGATGAAAATCAAGGGGGAAGAGGCACCTCCAAAGCTCCAACAAACCAAGTTCAAATGAAATGGTAAAATGAGAGGTAAAAACACTTTTTAATTGCTTTTTACGTAGTTCAAAGTAAAATATTAGCGTTTTAATCTCATTTTCAAGCAAATTTTGTTCATTTCTAACTAGTTTGATGAAGCAATTGAAAGAACAGTACTATCTTTGAAAAGGCAAAGCTATTTATGGTAAAAAATCAAAACTAGACCATATAATCGAGCAGTTTTAGCACATAGTTCATGCTTGTTAAAAAATAAACATAAGATCGAGCAAGTGTTTCAACCCGCGTTTAATCTCGTTAAAAAATGAACTATCCTCTGGTAAATAACCACCGTGAATGTAACATTATCAGCCATTAAAGCCTTGGTCGTGTTTGCACCGTCACCTCCACTTTTCCATTGGCCGATCATTCACCTCCATTTGATTGTTTACCCATTTTGAGGAACAGCTGCGAAGAGTGATTTCACTAGCCATCCTTGTGAAACTGCCGTGATTGGAAAATTCCAACCCTTACCTAGAATCAGCTGCTACCCGTTTTATCACTCGTTCCTCAAAAGACGAGTCTTCTTTAAGCTCTTTTCATCTGACTCGTAAAATATGAAAAGATTGCCGAGTTTTGGCCTTCCAGCTCGTTAAAGCGACAGGAAGTGATATCCCTCCTCTAGATTTTAATCTTTTTCCCCAGTCATTGCTGACCAGTACCTCTTTATTTTTGTCAAGCTTGAGGAGGATAACATATGCTTGTTCTATAATTTGCCCTTCGGGCAAACCCATCGCTATGTTTTAACGAGCCTAGTGATAGTGAAACTCGTTCTCGTCTAAAGACAAGTTTGTTGCTATTAATCTTTTTAACGAGTCTAACGACAAAGATAACTCGGTCCTTTTCATTTTTAGAGAGTCTGAAAAGGTACGTAAAGTTAACTCCGAAATTCCTTTTTCGTCATCTAATCCCTTAAGTCCGAAAAAGTAACCTGAATACTGTTGTGAACTCCCGTATGGATATCCTCCCGGAGGGGGTAATGAAAGGGCATACTGCCCCCCATACGGTGGTAATCTGGAACTCAAGGGGATTGTCTGCCCTTGGGGACTGGATTGCCCAAATTGACCTCCAAATGGATCAATTTGGCGAGTCTCAACATAAGAGTTGCCGGATATTATTCCAGAGGAACAAACAAGAACGGACCATACTGTCGAAATAGCCCTTGGATGGACTCCTTCTAGCGGTTGAGAGCTAGTAGGGACAGATGGTACGCCGGCAAACATTGTCGGAGTGACGGCAGGGAGTTCTACTATTGCTGTGTCAGTCGACACAGTCCTAGATGTTGACGGTTGTTCAGACATTTTGAGTCTATCCAAAAGATTACCTAGCGATTCTACAGGAACTTCCACTGGTGGTAGACTAACTTCTGATGTTGAAGGAAATAGAGTGACCCCGACTCCAAAATGTGTTGGAGTACTTGCTTGCGGATCTTCTACAATTTCCTCTATCGCAATCAAACCAGGTGGAAGGGGAAGACCGTCAGGTCTGTAAAATATTTCTGGTGCCGAAGAAGGGGTTGAATCGACAGCGACAGATGTTTGAGGAGCAAGACTCTCTGAACCGGTTGCAGATGGAACTGGTTCAATAACACAAGTGTTTGCTCTCAGACTAGGATCAGTATCACTGTCCCTCTGTGGCTGTTGAACTTCTTCTATAGAGGCAGGGTTTCCAGAAATGTTTGGAGTAACCGGAATCTCGGATGTTGTTGGAACACTTGTTCTAACTTTAATAGGAGATTTCGAACCGGTTAAACGAGTTCGCTTTGTCCGTACTGTTTTCGATTTCGGAGACAAAGACGGTTTACTCGTAAGCCTCCGCGAACGACGGGGTTTCAATTGACTTTCTTCCACGATTGCGGATTACTCTATCAACTAAAATACAAAAAGGGGAAATATGTTTCCGAATTAAATGAATTTTAGATGCTTTAGACACAACTTGTTTTTTCAGTTTTTAAGAGTCGAGAAAAAACAAAAGATGACTCTAGTCTCCTTCGATTTTTAATGAGCCTGAAGTGACAAGTGCTCAGATGGACCTTTTCTGTTAAGGAGTCTGAAAAGGAACGAAAGGGACTGCTCTGGAGTTCTAGGTAGAGGGTGTGCCAAACCAATCGCAAAACTGCAGAATACTTTTTAGGGTACAGGCGGTCAATCTTTCTGAATGCTGTGTTCAGTGCATTGCGATCAGTAGGGCGGCCGACACGGCTTCCTATGGATAAAGGTTTTATGTCTATAGGGGTCTCCCAATATATACTCGACGGTACGTGGGAGCATAGTCCGTACTGGCACTTATCGTCTCTCAGGAGGAATCACCCAACCATCAGTGAGGCCGACAGTCACCAGGTTTACGACGCCAGAACACGTCTCTAGCCTAGACCTCTACGTTGTGTGTTAAGTTACAAAGCGTTGTTAAGTTCATTCAATTTATTTTAGGTTGATCTTTCTTAGAAGTTTGCCTTTTTGGATCACCATGAGATGTATATACAATTCCTAAATGCAGTCTAAAGATGATAAGCAAGCATTTATCTCTTTTCAACAATGAAAATCCTAGCTACAAGGGGAAAAGAAAGACACAATCTTTTCTCAAAGAGCATAGAGCACACTGTAAATGCACTTTTCCTAAATCAAACCATACAAACTATCAATATGCAAATGCACATGTGCATGTATTTGTTTTCACTTTCTTAATATTGATGCCTAAAAAGAAAGCTGTTGTACAAATTTGAATTCGATTTCAAGTGAAAACACAAACAAGTTTCTTTTTGAAATCAAAAAGACGATTACGACACTTTATGATTTTGAAGTAAACACTTGTTTCGACACTAGAAATTCACGAATTCAAACCAAAAGACAAAAGTAAAAGCGCAATCAACTGTCAACAGCAAACAAAATACTCCTAAGATCAAAACGACACTTACGACAGGTCCAGATCTAAGGGCGACAGTATGACTAGTTTACTTTTGTAATTGGAAACTGCAAATGATGTAACAAATACACAAAAACAAATACAGTTTCTTTTATACAACTGAGGCGGAATTAAGGCAGAGAAAAGGGGTTTTCAGATAGGTACACACACTGATAACAGGTTGCAAAAATCAGAGATAAAACCGAACAAAATGAAGCAAAGAACCACAGCTGCACAGGGAAAAGGCTGATCAGCACACCTGTTGCACAAAGAAACTGAATTGCAGTGCAGGTAGCCCTCTCGGGACCTGCGTTGAAATGCAGAACCTCTTCACAGAGCCTGCGCTGAAGCAGAAACAAGAATTTTCTCTGGGTTTTGGGTCACGGTTTGCAGTTTAATCTATGGTTTTTGGCCGGATAAAAGCTATCAATAAGGTACAATTAGAAGGATGATTTAAAGGAGGACTAAGAGCTATCACAAAGGGCAGTTAGAGCATTTGCGGATCAGCTGTTCAAATCATAAACAGGCCCAGTGAGTGGACTAGAGTAGCAGATCTCTACTTTGCATTTGTAAATGGCAAATGCAGTTCGATTCGCCACTCCTAAGTTTATGAGAAGAACAACAATAGAAACACAAATAAACTAACTAGATACGATCCCCAGCGGAGTCGCCAATTTTTTGTTGGGAAAAGTATCTATTCAGAACGCCCCTATCCCACTCTAAGGTGTGATAGTTCCTTAGCAACAAACAAGGAAAACTACTTGAGTATTCTTCTTTATGAAATGTAAATGAAGAGGAAGGATGTAACTAACCTGTGTCTTTCGCTAGTTTGTTGATCCAATCGCTCCTCTCTTCAATAGATCCCAGCTCCCTGCTCCCTTACCGGCCCAGCTTCACCGAATTCCTGCAAGATCACAGAAGAGAGAAACTACACGAAGATATAGATTTACATTCATAAAAAGCTCAGGATCAGATTAAGCTAAACATGCAAATATAACAAAACATCACTGATATACAAGCATGTAGAAGAAACTCAAATAGTTTTATTGATATGATAAGAAATTCCAAGAGGAGATACAACCAAGTGAGTCCCGATCTAGCATCTACCTCCCAGCAAAGGAATCCCTTCCTCACCTCCAACAAAGCATAAATCATCCAATGTACTAATCTCAATCTCAAACCAACAACAATTCTCTGCAAAGTACAAAATTCCAGCCTCTGGATCTCTGGGATGAGGGATCCATATATAGATGTAAGCAGAGAGGATGAGTCAGCTTATGTTTTGACTTGTGGCTTCTCTCTGTCAGTTCTTGCTTCCACTTGGAGACTGAGAGCCTCTTACTCATCACTAGTCGAATTCAGTGAGGCAAGTGTCATTGGAGAATATTCTCGAAGCTTCCATTGTCTCTCCACCTCGTTGAATGACTATGCCACTTGTCATTTCCCACTCAACGCACCTGGGTAGTGCATTCAAGTGCGTTGCAACACACCTAGCCAGTGTATTTAGGTGCTTTGCAACGCAGACAGCTAGTGGAGCTTCTGAATTGATCCTGATTTGACTAGTTTTGAGCAGTTTCTGGTGGAGAACTTCTGGGAGAAGCTGTCATTGGTTGACCTTGTTCCTTTAGGGGAAGGAACAACACTTTTAGGGACTTTGGATCCCTTGGATTATGGACATTTCATGCTTAGAGCTGTAAGGCACAAAAATGTCTATAATAGAGGTGGAGAAAAACTTAACCCTGAGTTGTCTAAATAGTTGGTTAACGAAAGGTACCAAGTAGTGCTTCTAGGAGGACTGTAAAAGATGGATTCACACTCCCTTAGATCAATAGTAGGTTGATCTTCAAGGATAGAGACACCAAATTCTTCCTCTGGAGCAAGTTCTTCAATAGCTATCAAACCAGCAGGAAGATTTTCGGTGATGACTCTTTCTACCCTAGGTGAATCAGGAGCACTAGAAGTTGGAGTAACCGGTTTAGATATTTCAGGTTCTTCGCCTATATCACTAGTAGATGAAAAACTACCAGCAAGCTCGGAAACTGCAACAACTTCGGGATTGTAACCTGTTTCTAGACCTTGGTAATCTGGATGGACTACCAACGACGACTCTCCTTCTTCAGGTGAACCTACTTTACTGCCACTAGGAGTTACAAGGACTTTCAAACCTTCGTAATGACCTGGGACGTCTTCATGAGGTTCGCCCCAAAGTCTACGGGACTTCCTCAACAAATCGGCCATGGTAAAAATCTCAGGAGACTTGCCCCGAAGTCTACGGGACTGTCTCGGTAATTCAACCACAGTTAAAAACTTTTAACTACTGCACACGCAAACAAAGTAAAATCTCAAAGCAAACCGCCTAAAGTCTCTAAAGAACCAAACAAATTCGAAGCACACGCCTAAAGAATCTAGGGCGTCAAACCATACACAAACAGTAGCCTTCCGGACCGAAAACACTAGTTGGTGATGAAACCCAATATCGCCGAATTCAGTACAGAAGTGGTGGGTGGAACAATTCCTCCACTTTAACCGTCTCGAGTGAAGTGAACCCCCCGGAAAATCCAAGTGAGTCTAGCCGACGTCTGCTCCAGGTATAGTGGGATCTTCCCTCCACCGTCACCTCGGTAGAATCCTAAAGATAATGGTCACTAAGGTTACCAACAACAACAAATATACATGGGGGAACAGTCTACGACCCGATAGCACGCAAGGGCAGAGTAACAAGCTCAATCCCCTTGCCGGCTCCTTGACAATAATCCAAGGTTTACCGACAAGTGACCCCAGGCTCCTCGACAAGAATCCGAGGTTTATCGTTTGTAGTACGTGCGTATCTAGCGTCTTTCCCAATGAAGGAGGATTGATCCCCTCACTGGTTCGGACACGGTCTCGTGCTTCTCCTTTAAGAGGAGCTTTCCCAGAGTACAAGTGAAACAGTTGGATTTATCCTACCACAAGATGAGCTACTTGTTTTGTTTTACTGTCTTGGAGAGTTAATTACTCTTCTACTCCAAGACACTAGCCTGATCTATATTGGTGTTTCAGAGCCCTAGTAAATAAAAAGTTACTAAGCTGATTTTACTTTAAGCGTTAATTTTATGGCTTTTCTTTAAGGCAAAAGGTAGTGGAGATGAAACTGATGGTGTGTAGACTCGACTCAAATCCACTAAAAAGATGCACTTAGGATGATTTATACTAATTTTCCTTTTTCAATGAATTCCCTAGCTAAGAGAGTTGGAGAATGCAAAATTGATATAAAGACAACTTTCTTGGCAATGAAAATCAAAGAAACAAACTCTTTATCTTTTCCAAAGCATACAACACATGACCACTAATTACTTCACGAAAATTCCTTTTCTTTGCAAAGACTCAAATGCTACCAAAGCAAACTTTTCTTCAAAAGAGTTTCTTTTTGTATTTTTCCCTATAATAGCAAAGCATGTAAAACTTACTTTAACAGAAATCAAAGTTAAAAAATCTATGGCAATCAAATCAACTCAATTTCACACAAAAGCAAATCTAAGAGAAATGCACCTAAAAGTAAATCTAACGAGGCAAAAGCCTACCAAGTATGATTCTAGGATGTTTTACTCAGTCAAAATTTAACTAAGGACTAGTTAATGCAGAATAAAAAACCAGTCAAAAACAAAAATCAAAATCTTTTGTTCTTTTTTCTCAAGAATAAAATTCAAAGTTCAATCAACAAAATTTTTTGAGATTCGGCAAAGAGACAACACAAAGATAGGTTTCTCACAAGGGTGGATTCTATGAAAGGCCCGACTCCTAAGAAGACTGAACAAAACCAGGGAGATCCAAGGTTTTACAACTTCTAAAGCCAAAGTCACTACAGGACCAGTGCAAAAATCAAACCCTAGGGCAAAATCTCTATGAATTTCACTAAAACTCTTGACACTGATGAAACGAGCTTAGGTGAAGATTTATGGCAGACAACCAGTGGATCTGGGCAGAAAAACAAATTAAAAACAAAATATAAGAGGCAAAAAAGAAGAAAATTGAAATTTTCTCAATTTTGACAGGGTACGCAGGCAACCTGTTTGCACAGGTGCGTGTACGCTCTGTGCACAAAGCTGCAGTGCATACAGGTACGCACTGTGCTTAACTCAGAGGGTGCGTACTGCTAGCAAAACTAAGAAAAACTAAAATCTAATTTAACCCTAAGCTAGCCCACCCAAATACACAGTCAGATAGCCAAAAACCAGAAAACAAACGACTTTTCTCAGATCAAAGTTTCACACAAAGAAAAAATCATTCACATCAATGGATTCCCCAGTGGAGTCGCCATTTTGTCATAAGGAAAGAGTCGATTTTGCGGACAAAACCGACCTCCCTAAAAGCAAAGGCTTTCTAGTGACAAAGAAGACAAATAAACACTACCTTTCTCTAAACATGCATTTAGAATACAAGTAATTAGGTGATAATAACATACCTTTAGTCCAACGCTTTGTAGTAGTCCAGCCTCGCTGATCCGGATGAGCTCCTCCTTCTCTTCGAAACCTGCATTCACTAACAAGCCAAAAGATTAAATAACACCTGATAAACTTATAAAATAACACATATCCATCATACAGACCAAGGAGTATACGAAACAAATCATGAATAACAATCTGTTGAGAAAAATGAGTTCATTTGTATTAAGTGGAAACAAAAGAAACCATTACAACCTGAGCCTTGGTGTTGTGCAGGTCCCTCCTAGGGTCCAGCAAGAGTTTTCCTTTACTTTGATCAGCTCACCCACTTCCAAATAAGGCTAGGAAAGGATGGGAATCTCTCCTCTCAAGCTTTACAAGGGAGTCCTAATTCCAGCAGCATCTACCCTTAGGAATGTTCAGCTTTCAACCTCCCCTCCTTCTAGCCCAATGCCTGTATTTATAGTGCTCTAGAAGAAGTTAATCAGGTCCACCATCAATGGGATAAGCCCCTCTTTGAATGGGATAGCTCTCCTCTTGATGGGATAAGTTCCTCTTTCATAGGGATACATGAACCATCTGGAGGTGCTCCATACACATCAAACAAGCTTCTAGAATGCTCTAGAAATGACCACAAGTAACTTTTTTGGAGTGAAACTTGCGCCTTTTGACCTTTACAGGAGTACGCACCCATTGCTTTACAGACAAAGCGTACAAGTACGTAGGTATTGTGAACTTGGAGTGCGTACACGCAGGTAAGGCTAAGAGAAACTGCCTACCCAGAGATATATAGATTTTTAAAGCCTTTCTCTCTTTCTTGGAGTTTGACATGAAGAGCAGAGGCATGAGACTTGCCAAGGAGGATAGTATGACAGTTGATGGAGCCATACTAACTGCAAATAGTCATGGTGACAAATTTTAGTGTAACATTACCAAAAGAGGGAATAAATAGAAGTGGGATAGGGAAAAAAATTTCAAGGGTAAAGTGGGATTTCTTCGAAGCAGACAGGGTAGATTTAGAAGAATGTGGGAAGGTTAATCATTCTGGGATTAAAGAAGAAAATTGAGGGAATATTACGAAAATGGAATATGAAGAAAGGTAGAAAAATTTATGGAAGGTCTGCCTACACTGGTGCAAGAAAAAAATAACTGCAGCAAAAATTAAGCGTTACTTGAGTAAAAATATCGATGCTAATTACCCCAACTGTATAAAGGTTGGTTCTGTTGAACTTGCTTTTACATGGTGGTAGCTAGCATATCTAAAGATCAAGCAACATTTTTTTTTTATTAGAAATTTTTGATCCTCCTGCCAGCAAGCTGGTTTTCAGGTTGATCCTTCTGCAATCATGTCAATGAACTGATTTTCATAATTACAGGAAAATTATTTTTCTTTACTGTTTTTTTTTTTGAAGAAAGAGAATTCATGTTTTCAAAAGGTTGGTATTACCATTCACCATTACTATCCCAAATTCCTGTTGAACTTGTTGTGTAAAATCTTTCCTGGTAGGTGGCTGAAAATACTTCTTTAACCTATGTCCATTTACCAAGAATACTGAATTTTGTCCATCAATAGTTTTAACTTCTACTGCTCCATTCTCAAATACTCGGATCACTTCATAAGGTCCCATCCAACGTGTATGGAATTTCCCTTTAAAGATTTTAAATCTAGAATCATAAAGGAGCACCCAATCACCTGGTTGGAACTGCTTTTTCTGAATAGACTTGTCATGCCACCTTTTACGTTGTTGCTGAATTAGTATGTTTTGCTGAACAACATCCCTACGAAATTCATCTAACTCATTTAATTGGAGAAGACGCTATTGTTGTGCCTCAGAGAGATCTAGTCCTAACTAAACTGCAATTCTGAAAGTTTTGATCTGGAATTCAATTGGTAACATAACCTGTTTGCCATATACCAGCTCATATGGTGTATGTCCCGTGCTATTTCTCCAAGTGGTTCTGTATGCCCATAAAGCCTCTGGTAATCTTTCAGCCCAGTCCTTTCGATGCATATTGACTGTCTTTGTAAGAATGGACTTGATCACTTTGTTCGTGGATTCCACCTGGCCATTTTCTTGCGGGTGATACGATGTGGATTTCCTGTGCTAGATCTTATATTGCTCCATCACACCCTGTACTAGATTAGAAATAAACTGCGAACCATTGTCAGAAACAATTTCTCTAGGCACACCAAATCTAGTAAATATTTCAGTAAAAAGAAAATCAACAACAACTTTTTCTGTAGCAAAAGAAACAGCTTTAGCTTCTACCCATTTCGTAACAAAATCTGTACAAACAAAGATATGCTTTTTACTTAATGATGGTTGATTTATTGGCCCTATAAAAACAATAGCCCATTTTTCAAATGGCTCAATCATAACTTGGGGGCATAAAGGAATTTCATTGGTTTGATTGGGCTGGCCCATTCGTTGACAACTATCATAATGCTTGACATATTGTTTGGCATGCTTAAACAAGGAAGGCCAAAAGTAACTAGCACGAAATACTTTATATGCAGTCTACTTATCAGTGAAGTGGCCTCCACAAGGTTCATCATGAGCAGATTTCAATATGTCAAACACTTCCTCCTCTCTTACACACCTACAGATAATCAGATCTAGACCAGTGTAAAAGAGATCTCCTTGAATCCAGGAATATGCAGCACTTTTCTGAACAATACTCCGCTTTTCACGAGCGGACAAGTGGGGTGGTGTTTTCCTAGTAACCAAGTAATTAGTAATGTCAGCAAACCATGGGGAATCTATTGACATAGCAAAAAGATGTTCATCTGGAAAATCATCATTAACAGGAGTTGCTTCACTAGGATTATCTAATCTTGAAAGAAAATTTGCTACAACATTAGATTTCCCTGGTCTATCAACAATAGTAATATTAAATTCCTGTAACAATAGTAACCACCTAGTCACTCTATCACTAGTTAATGGTTTATTCATCAAATATTTAATCGCAAAATGATCAATATGTACAAATACTTCATATCTTGTAATATTGTGCCTGAACTTATTAATTGCAAAAATTACATTTAAAAACTCTTTCTCTGTAACTGTATAATTTAATTCAGCGGAAGACAAATTCTTACTAATATAATAAATAGCATAAAATTGTTTATTTTCCTCTTGTCCTAACACTGCACCAATAGCCAAATCTGAAGCATCAAAGGAAATATGAAAAGATAGAGACCAGTTAGTACCTCTTAAAACTGGTGCATGTACTAACCTTTTTTCAATGTTTCAAAAGACTGTTGGTAAGCTGCGGTCCAAGACAATTCACTATCCTTAGCTAGAAGTCGGAAAAGAGGAGCAGCTATCTTAGAAAAATTTTCAATGAATCTCCTATAGTAACCAGCATGTCCTAAAAAACCTCTTACTTCCCTTTGAGTTTTGGGTGCAGGAAGATGCAGAATGATTTCGATCTTTGTTGGATCAACCTGGATACCTTTACTAGAAATCAAGTGGCCAAGTACCACTCCCGCTTTGCACATTAATCTGCATTTCTTGTCACTCAAGGCGATATGGGCTTCCTGACAATGAACAAGTACTTTTTCCATATTTTCGAGAGCTTCCTGAAAAGAATCACCAAACACATAAAAGTCATCCATATAAATTTCTACAAATTCTAAATCAGCAAAAATGGCCAGGACTGCCCTTTGAAAGGTGGTCTGGGCATTACATAAACCAAAGGGGAGCACTCTATAAGCAAATGTACCCCATGGACATGTAAAAGTAGTTTTATCTTGATCTTTGGGTGCAATCTGTATCTGGTTATAACCACTGAATCCATCCAAAAAGGAAAAATATTTCTTTCCTGCAAGGGTATCAAGCACCTGGTTAATGAAAGGGAGAGGGAATTAATCTTTGAGAGTGGCTTTGTTTAATTCTCTATAATCAATACAAATATGCCATCTTCCATCTTTCTTGCGTACTAGCACTAATGGAGAGACCCACTGACTGTCGGAAATAGGATAGATAAACCCAACATCCAAGAGTTTTTGTACTTCTTCCTTCACAATATCTCTTAGAGATAGATTCATTCGCCTTTGGGGTTGTCGGATAGGTCGGGATCCTTCCTGAATATAGATATGATGTGTACAAGTTTTAGGGGGGATACCTTTCATATCTTCATAGCACCATGCAAAGGCACTAAGATGGTTTTGCAACAAATTCACAAGTTGCTCTCACTGAGATGAGTCCAAATCTGAACTAATATACAAGGATTTACCGGGGCTAATCTCAACAAGAGTAGTATCAGGCTCAAGAGTGCTCAAGGGGGTGGTCAAATGCAGTGGCATAGAAGAATGAGAATCATGGTTATCTTGAAAATCTAGGCTAAAAATCTGGGTTAATAACTCAAAATTAGGCATAATGTCTAGATTATTTCGGAAATCTTGAATCTCATCTTCTTTTGAAGACCCAGTAGGCTGATGGATAAAGGAAATGGGTTGAGTCTCCTCATCACTGCTCTGATCCAACCATAAAGTATCTCGAAGGTCCTGAATGGATCTGGCAGGGGGGTATAAGGTAACTCTTTTCCTAGAATCTCCATGTGAAATATACATATCACCGGAGCGACATCCAATATATGCATCGGCTATAGCAAGCCATGGTCGACCCAAGATCAAGGGATGTCCTCCTACTGGGTTCTTTGGCTAAAGTGCAATGAAATCATCAGGATATTCCCAAGAATCGAATGAGATGATCGGATCGTCCAATACTCCTTCTGGCTTAATTTTAGATCTATTTGCTAATTCAAGCACAGTGGGAGTAGCGCGAAGATGAAATAACTGAAGTTGACCCATGGTTTTCTTAGTCATGACATTAATGGCCACCCCCAAGTCTATAAGAACATTAGAGACAAGGAAATTACCAATCTGAACTGAGACAGCAGGGTTTCTGGGATCAGTATATTTTTCCATTGACACACATCCCATCATCAACTATGCTGCCCTACCAACAAATTGAATGGTTTGGGCTTCCAATCTCTTCCTCTCGGGTTTCTTGAGACAGAGTTCCTTAATAATCTTAGTGCAAATAGGGATATCTTTGATGGCTTGGAGCAAAGGTATCTTAATGAAAATATTCTGAAGCTCCGATGCCAAGCTAGTCTCATAAATAGGCTCACTTCTTTCCATTACTAGCCTCTCTGGGAAGGGAGGCTGGTTGGAAGAAGGTGGCAAGGATTCAGAGGGTAAGGGCTACTTAGTGACAGCTTTTGGAGAATGATTAAGAGTTTCCTCTTCTTCTTTTTCTTCAAAAATCACTCTAGGTTGCTTCTGATTTTCTGATGTTACAGTCCTTCCCGATCTTAATTGAATATCATGAACCCCAACTGGAATAGATTGGTACTCGAATAAAGGTGGGTTTGTTACATAGATCATTTGCATTGCTTTATTATTGTTAGGATTGGGCATATGCTGAGTAGGCAACTGAGGAGGTCGAAAAGGTGGAGGTAAAGGTAATGATGGAGTAGACTAACTCGAAGGTTGAGGCATTGGATAAGGTGAATATGTAGATGGATATGACTGCATGGGTGGCTAGTAGGGATATGGAGAATGAGTTGGCCCTCTCCAACCTTGTTGCCATGGTTGAGAAGGTTGCCCATGCTGATACTGGTTTCCATACTTCCACTGTTGATTAGTGTTAGGATAAGAATATGCATGTGAATTATAACCAAAATAGTGTGGAGAAAATTCAGGAGCCATACCTGCACCTACCCGAGGCCAATTTCTTTTTGCTCCTATAGCATACAAGTATTCAGCTTCAGGCTGTCCCCCTGTAAATACAACTTTAAGTCTTGGTATAGAGGGACATTTTTCTGTGATATGGTCTTCTGCACAAATAGCACACTTATTAGTTTCTTTCAAATTAAGAAGACAACCTTTAGGAGGATGCTTGTCTCTACATTTAGGACATAAAATACTTAATGACTCTTGTTCCTTCATGAGTTTTTGCTGAAATTTTAAAGAGTCAAACTATTTGGTAACAATATTCATTATATCAATTTTCATGTTTTCCATTTTATTTTCTATTCCAATAATCATAGCATCAATAGATTCGGTTTTTCTATTTCTATTTAGAGTTCCTCTATCAGATCTATACTGATTTCTTGAAAATTTCCTGCATAGTTCACAAATTTGTTCGAAATTTTGCTGAGAAATATCACCTTGTCCTAACATATTTAAATTATTTCTAGCATTATCAGTAAGTCCTCTTAAGAACAAGGTTCTAATAGTATTAGAATCAAGCTTAAGTTTCGACCTTTGTAAAATATACAGAAATCTTTCTAGGTAATCTTCAAGAGTTTCATCATCATCTTGTATGATTGTAAAAATATCATCCTACATGTCCCAAGTTTTGCAATATTCTTGATATTTATATAAAAACACTCTTTTCATCTATTCCCAAGATGCTATAGTGTTTCCTCTAACCCCATAAACCAGCACAAAGCTGAGTCCTTGAGAGTAACGAGAAATAATCTTAGATTCTGAGCATTAGTTGAATAATCATAACTTCTACACAAAATATCAAACTCGAATAGAAAAGAGTCAGGATCTTCCTGAAATTTACCATGGAAATGAGAGAGAGTTGATGGTGGAATGTTCTTGATTTGTGCCACAGTATCGGGGTCCACAATTGGAAACACAAAAGTGGATTGTTCCCCACTTATCTGGTTTTCATCAGTCCTTTCCCCATGATCTTCACGGTCTGCCATTGTTTCCCTTTTGATCCCAACAGGCTAAACCACACCTGAGCTGTTGTCACCAGAATCCAGGTGGACTGTTCCTGTGTGATGGGTTTGAATTGGATTGGTCTTCCTGCTCACAGAAGGAGACCCAATATGAGAATTGTTTTCAGAATTCTTTTGGCCTTTAGTGGGCTTTGAACCCCTACCTTTTCTAGGCATTCATTTCAAAAAAGAAAGAGAAATAACAAAACAATTTCTAATAAAAAATGTTGTCAGAAATCA
The DNA here is from genome assembly GCA_031772625.1 of Pinus tabuliformis. Lineage (NCBI taxonomy): Eukaryota > Viridiplantae > Streptophyta > Pinopsida > Pinales > Pinaceae > Pinus > Pinus tabuliformis. The sequence goes on from CM062804.1 coordinate 593,122,661, forward strand.
ATCAACACCAATAAAATTACCTCAAATAAGCTTTTCCAAAAAATATTGCAAAAAAAGAAGGAAAAATTACCTCTATTGTATAATCAGAAAATTCTTACCAAATCAAATTGCCTCCCTGGCAACGGCGCCAAAATGTTGGGTGTAGGAATTGCACTTAAGCAAACTCCTCAACACTTAATTGTCAACCCAGGGAATTCGTAAACTTAGAGACGAAGCACAGGCAATGCCAGAGATGGTATGAATATTTCTAATGTCAATCCCTACTTTCCTTAAAGGAAAGATTGCAGAATCAAACTAAAGAGAGAAAAAAGCAACTTGAACCATCAAAATAATCTAAGACTGGAACAAGGAAGAATGCATTTGCAAAAGAGATTTAGAAATAAAGGGGCAATCACTCTAGCTAACTATTGATTAACTATTGAGTGTGTGTTTTCTTTAGCAGAGACACTTTTAGCAGTCTCAACAGATGGGCCCTTCAAACCTGCTTATGTAAAGATTTCCTTCTTGCACTAATCTGTCTTGCACTAGTGCAGTCTGCTTGCACTAGTGCAGGAACAGAGATTTATGCAGAGGGTATAAATGGTGTCTGTACTAAAAGCATTTTACTTCGTGCAAGGGCTTGAACTTTCTCAGGTTCAGAGCACTCAGATCCCGTGGCAAGAAACTAGTTCTTGCACCAGATCAGAGCTTCTTACACTTAGCATTTAATTCTTGAAATAAGTGCTTAGTTACTGCAAGTGTTAATATACTGTGAAATCAAATCACATACATAGAAAATGAATGTTCCTGATTTTAACAGAGTGTAGAAATAAAGAAACAATCTGTATCATTTATCCTATCATGAAGTATTAATGAAAGCAAGAAAACTGCTAGAAGTAAACTAAAAAGGCTTGCTGCATCACACCAACGTGCACTGGTGCAGGTTCATTTCTCCTGCTTGGACCAGGCAAGGAAAACCAAATCAAACAAAGCTGCAAAAAATGAATAGCACAACAATGTGCATTGGTGCAGGTGTATTTCTCCTGCTTGGACCAGGCATGGAAAACCAAATCAAACAAAGTTACAGAAAATGAATAGCATACCAACGTGCATTGGTGTAGATGTATTTCTCCTACTTGGACCAGGCGGGGAAAACGAATCCGAAATTAGGTGCAGGAAAATGAATAGCACACCAACGTGCACTGGTGCAGGGTTATTTCTCCTGCTTGGACCAGGCAAGAAAACCAATCTGAAATCAGATGCAGGAAAAGGAAATTTAACTACTTCATGCTACGGATCCGCTTTCACTCAAACAGGAATACATGTGCTATAAATTAAATCACACTTGGTAGTATAAACATAAATTAGAAGAACATAAAATAGGGTAAACATGTTGGGTTGGCTAGGCCCTAGCCAACCAGTGCGTTTCCCTTTCAAATAGAAACGCTACTCAGTACTTTATCAATTCATTCAACTTTCAAACACAGAAATACGATTTAAGAAACATGAGGTGGAGCTCCCTTTCTTATTAATTCATAAAGCAAATACATGTGTGATTACATAGTCCAGCCCAGATTTGGGTGATAACAAAATACAAGCCTGTTATTGCCTCCCTGGTTATATCTCTGTTCTATACAAACTCTATCAAAAAACTATCTCGTCCTATTTACATTCCTCGTTATATAGATCCTTGGCCGAAGGCCAAAAGGATCGTTTAACCAATTACATAACCGATATGCAGAATTTAGCTTTCGACCTTCAAAATTAGGCAGTTTAACAAAACTGGCCGTAGCCAATCTCCAGTTGTTCGTTCTTCATAAATCTGATCTCAGCTACCTTTGGATTTCCTTGCTGTCGTAGCTGGAGCTTGGCTGCCTTCAGATCTATCCTGCTGTCGTGGTTGAAGCGGCGCAAAACAAGGCGGTGATCAAGGAGGTCCGATCTGCTGTAAAGATTCGATGTGCTGGCATCGGTGCGAGATCCGATCCTGCACTAGGATCAGCGGTCACGGTAAGCATTTTGACTATCAAACAACTTTGGAGATATCGATAAGTTACAAGAGTGATTATAAGCAAGAAATCACGTAATAATTAATTAATTAATGCTAAGTTAAGTTAAAAATATAAAATATAAAGTTCATGCGAAATATGTCATCGTTCTTGGACTAGTGCAAGATGAGGGTGTATAAGATAGGTAAAACAACGGTAAATGGTTATGATTTAGAAAGGGAAAAATGGTCAAAAGAGAGCAATTTAGAGGGCTAACAATGTTATGTTATGGACAAATTTCAAGTTAATGGTTATTAGTAAGGCTTGACTCTATCAATTGATTTTCCTATTGGCCATTATTATCTTAGCATTGACAAATACAACTTATATTGTTTGACTTTGACATATGACATATTAGGTGCAAGCACATGAAGACAATGTTTCTACAACACACTACATATCAAGTTGTTATCCAAGAGAAAATAAATAATAGGTATTTTCTTAGAAAGGTGTGCCTCCAATGGTCCCATGAAAAATATTTATTTATCATTAACTTCCTCATCACTATTAGCACTAATTACCGTATTACCATCTTAGATTTTACATGCATTGGGATTTACACCGCAATGCCAATCTCATCTCAAAAACACATATCAAGCATTGTCATTTCTAGTTATAACTAAATTGTGCATGTTTTTATTTGTTCAAAACACACATGCACATTATGGATGAACTACTTTTCTCATGTTATCCATAATGCATTGTCCTTTTCCTCTATGGTTGGGAAAAAATAGGGTTTTAGCTATAATAGGTAATAATATTGGATTTATGTTGGATTTCATTAATTGATGGAATATGTCAAAATTCATTTTATGTGCTCCATATGCCATATGTATGGTCACCTTAGGAGAATGTGTCGTAAGGATTTGCTTGCTAGTGAAGACATTGTGGAAGAGAGGACAGTAGCTAACAAACATGAAGACTTTTTGGCAAAGGTGATAAAAGGAAAAATGGACAATAAGACTTTTTTTAAAGTAGGTTAGTTTCTAAGAACCTTACTTCCGAGCTTGTTGAAAATATTATACAAGAAACATTTAGGGTTAAGGGGGTTCATGCTAGTATGAAAAAGAATAAATGGAGAGATGGAGTTAGATATATTAAAAATCTAAAATATTATATATATCTATATATATATATATATATATTATTTTTTATTTTTTTACATTATTAAATGAATAAAGCAATTTCAATTTTTTTTAGTATTAAATACAATTTCTTGAAATAATTGATTAAATACAATAATTTTATATAAGGGAGATTAAAATATATTAACAATTTTGAATTATGATATTGGAAAATTATAAAAATAAATTTAAAATAAATTATTAAAAAAAAATCAATATTGTAATTTATTTCCTTTTATATAATATAACCACACATTATTCCCCGATGGGAGTGTGAAGTAAGAGAGGAATGCTTTATTTAAAAATGTGTGTCACGCTCAACACTTGTCTCTTCCTTGTCTTAGCGTGTCATGAAAATTGTTCTTTTTCTTGGGGTCAACTCACGTCCCCCCATTATAAATACATGGGGGTAGTTGAAGGATGGCGAATGTACAGTTATCCCTCACCCTATAATTTATGTTTTCTCAATTGCAATAAGCCATGTATGTTTGTGCGGATTGACTCTTTCCTTTGGTGAATTTGACAGTGGTTTTTGTTTTTGATCCCGATTTAAACAGGAACGCAACAAATTATAGATATAACCATAAATACAAAGATGCAGCAGAAATAAAATTTCATTTGATTAATATCAAATACTGAAATATGCTTACAAACATAATGGAAATAAGACTAGCTCGGGCGATGGTAACTTATCTCTGAGAAGAGATGTGGCGGCTACATGCCTCTGAGCTATGTTACAATGAGGCTCAAAGGCCTATTTATTATTGAGAAATAATGGAAAACCCTAAACATCCAAAAACCTAACCCTAGGAGATGAAGCGCCAAACTATGGGCCCCGTTTGGGTAAATTGGCACATCAACTTCTTGGGGTCGTAACTTTGGCATACGATCTCCGTTTGACACACACAATACCTCGTTAGAAATATCTATCTGAGGAATACAACTTTTGAATGAAAAACATTGGACTACGTTCCATGTTGGTCCCAGTTTTCCCAAAAAACATCGTTTAGGGCCTCAAAACGACTCCAGAAGTTCAGGACCCGAAAAACTACCAAAAATAGTAAATTGTGCTACAAATAAGAAAACTAAAAAACTGAAAGAAACAATGGTGGGGGTCCAAGTGGAATAGGTGGGTGGCCACCAATATCCACCTGGATCATTCCTCCCCCCTTAGGAAGCAATGGTCCCCATTGCATTGAGTTCCTCCATGAGATGAGGAAACTTTTGATGAACTTGGTCCCTAGTGAGCCACTTGCCCGGTGAAGGAGTTGGCCTGCTTTGACAACTCAATATAGTTGGATCCTTTGCTGTCGGGTGTTTTTGATCTACATGTCCATGATCTGATCAGTTGTGTCTTGTTCCATGCAATTTGGATTTAACTCTATAGGAGTGAGATGTTCTGCAATGTCCGATGTGTCTAGCAATGGTGGGAAGTATGGTCAAAGGTGGTCCACATTGAACAGTGGGTGCAAGCCAAGGAATGGGGGAATGCTGAGCTCAAATGAATTATCACTCATAGCCTTGGTAATGGTGTAAGGACCATATCAGAGTGGTCTGACTTTCCGATAGGCTCCAGTAATGCATTCCTTTTGTAAATGCAACCAGACATTGTCACCCACCTGAAACTTGTGCGACTCCCGATGTTGATCATGTCGCTGATTGTACTTGGCATTTGATTTCTCCAAAATTTTGTGGACCTGCTAGCAAATGTGTTGGATGTGCTCAATGAAGTTGTTTTCCTTATCAGCTTTAAACTGGACATGAGTCGAATCTACCTGAGTAGCTGCAAATGGTATGGCCACATCAATGGAACATAGTGGCTAGAATCCCAAGCCCACTTGAAAAGGGTTGTGTCTAATCGAGTTGTGGAGAGCCCGATTATAATTGTGCTAGACATAGGGGAGGCTCTCATCCCATGTGTGTGGATTCTTTGAGTTGTACATGCACAAAATGTGTACGATCATCCTGTTGACGACCTCTGTATAACCATCAGTTTGGGGATGGAAAGATGTGGACTTAGTGAGCTTGGTGTCCAGCATTGACCAGAGACTGGACTAAAATGTACTAAGGAACCTGCTCTCTTGATCTGAGATGATAGACTGTGGGATCCCAAAGTGTACCCACACTCTTTCAAAGAAGAGTTTAGCAGTGGCTTCTGCTGTGATATTCTTCTTGCAAGCCACCATAATGGCCATCTTCGAGAATCTGTCAATGACGACAAAAACACAGTTGTTGCCATGCCTAGTAGAAGGAAGGCCTGACATGTAATCCATGGAGATGGATTCCCAAGGTCTACTAGGGGTAGGTAGCAGAGTATAGAGGCCTTACTTCTTGATGGCTGGTTTGGAAATGGCGTAGGCAGTGCAGGATCTGATGTACTTCCCGACATCCTATCAAAGATTCGACCAATTGAAATACATCTACAGTATTGCCACCGTTTTCTCGACCTCGAAATGCCCAGGGGCCTGAATGTAGTGCGCTTCCCAAATCATATTGGCACGCTCGCTTGAAGGAACACAAAGGTGTCCTAGGTGGCATAACTGGGCATCCTGGAGGTGAAAATTTGGAACTTGCTGACCCTCCAAGAGTGTCTAGTATGTGTGGCTAAATTTTGGGTCATGTTTATAGAGAAGTGGCCAATTAGAAGTCTCGTGCCCACAAGAGTTGAGCATTGTGGTTAACACCATGATCGGTGGTTGGCTGAGGCAGTCTGCAACATTATTGGTGATGCCATTCTTATACTTGATATCCAAATGGAATTGTTGCAGGTATGTGGACCACTTCTGATGGCAATCATTCTGAAACTTCCCTTGCATCTGTATGAACTACAAGGGTCGGTGGTTTGTGTGGATGACTGTTTCCTTCCCCAAAATGTAATGCTTCCATTGTCGACAAGCCTGCACAATGAAATGCACCTCTTTGTCATAAGTGGGATACTTTTGGACTATGTATGAAAGTGTCTCACTATGATATGCCATTGGATGCCCCTGCTGAGTAAGGACTACCCCAATAGCATAGTCAGAGGCATATGACTTGATCTCAAATGGTTGTTGCAAGTCTGGTAATGTAAGCACTAATGTAGAGCAGAGGTGATGTTTTAACTCTGTGAATGCCTTCTGTTGACATTCATACCAAAAGAATTTTGTTATCTCTCCTCCCTTGGTGACTTAACTCAAGGGCCAAGTGATATGAAAGAATCCCAACACGAACCTGCGGTAGAAATTGGCAAGACCGAGAAAGATGTGGAGCTCTGTCAGAGTGGTTGGGGCTGGCCAATCCTGAATGACTTGGATCTTGGATGGAACCACATGCACCCCGCATTCATCAATAATGTATCCCAGACACTGAACTTGGGTCATGCCAAAAGTGCAGCTCTCCAAATTGGCACACAGCTTGTGTTGCCGCAGTGTTTGGAGAACCTGTCAGATGTGGTGGGGGTGCTCTTCCCAACTCTGACTGAAGATCAGGATGTCGTCCAAGTATACCACTACAAATGAGTTGGTGAATGGCTGCAATATGTCATCCATCAACCTCATGAAGGTTGCAAGAGCATTCGTCAACCTGAAAGGCATAACCAACCATTCGAAAATGCCCTCCTTGGCTTTGAAGGCATTCTTTCACACATTGAAGAGTTCAATTGGTACTTGCTGATATTTGGACTTCAAGTCAATCTTGCTGAAATATTTTCCCCCCTTGAGTTGGTCTAGAAGGTCATCAATTCATGGGATCGGGTACCTATTCCGGACAGTGATCTTGTTCAATGCTCGATAGCCAATACAGAGTCTCCAAGTCCCATCCTTCTTCTATACCAACATGATAGGGTTCCCACAGGGCAATGAACTCAGCCAGATGTGACCTTTTTGCAACAGCTCTTGAATCTGCCTCTTGATTTCGTCATTCTCCAGAACGGAGTGCCAACAGATTGGTCCATTGGGAAACGATGTACTTGGGATCATATCGATGGAGTGCTTGACCTGACAGTGCAGAGGCATCCCTGTGGGGGAGGTGAAGATGTCCTCGTACTCCTCCATGACCTTGTCCATCTGTTGTCACGCGAAGGGGCCCTGCCTAGAGGTTGTGGCCATCGTCTTCTTCTTTCCCTAAAGGCATATCATCAGGAAAACAAATTTCCCAATTTTGGAAATGAGCTTACTACATTGTTTTGCAGTAACCAAAGAGATGGAGGTAGGCAGTGCTACCTACGATATCCTATACAAATTATTTCCCAAAGTAACAATAACAACAAGAGGCCTTGACTCATCAATAACATGTCGCTTCCACAAGTATGGTTGGTCTAATAATACATCACAAAAATCAAGGGGAGCAACATCACATAATACCTCATCCGTTAAGGGCTTGACGTTGTATGGAAGGTGACACCGCTTGCTCACGTGAAGATCTCGTCCTTGGTGAAGCCACCTGATGGTGTATGGTTGTGGGTGTGCCATGGTCGGTAAGCCCAGCCGCTTCATGACCTCTGCCGAAAATAGTTTCTTTTGGCTCCCGCTGTCAACAATGAATTATAGCGGGGAACCCTTTACCCACATCTGGGAGTGGAAGAGGTGCTCCTCCTCCCCCACATCTGGGAGTGGAAGAGGTGCTCCTCCTCCCCTGCATCTTCGGGTTCCTCCTTCTGGATCTTCGTGGTGGCAATAGTGGCGTTGGGCTCTACATCGATAATCTGCTTCCCTTTTTCAATCCCCTTGTCCAGTTCTGACTCAGAATCGGAACATGCATCTGATTTCGAAGCCTTCAGCTCAACCACCAGTGACTGCTTGGCCCAACACTCACTTGTGTTGTGAGTGGAGCTCTTATGGAACTCACATCACTTTCCTGTGTCCTTCTTCAGCTTTGCGGTGTTGTTCTTTGCTTGCGGCTTTGGTGAGTTGTCCTAGGCTGCCCTGCCTTGGATTTGTCCTTTGTTCTACGATTTGGGGACACCTTTCCCTTGCTTCAGATTCACAGATCCAAAGTCTCTCTTCTTCTGTTTAAACTTCTGATTGATCTTGACGACGTATCGGTATGTCATGCCAAATGAGGAGATGTCCAGGAACTCCATCTCATCCTAGATGTACCTATGTAGGCAGCCGCAATACTTGAGTACCAAATGTTTCTCAGAATCCTTGATACTCAACTTCGTGCGAAGGGTATGAAAAACATTCGTAAACTTCGGCACATCTTGGTCCCTTCCCTTCCGTAGCATTGTCCACTTTATGTATTTATCCTCATAGCTCCTGACAGGGTAGTACTTCTCCTTGATGGAATCCCATAATGAGTTCCAAATGGGTGCAGCTGAAAATAGTGACGTCGTACTTTCATCCTTCTGCTCACAGTAGGTTTCCCACCAGTCCTTGATGTGGGAAGTGGCTTTAAGAAGAGAAAAAGTAATGTTTTCTCGATTGGAAAAATCATGAACAAAAAATATCCTTCTAGAAGATTTAACAATTTATCTACGGTGTCTACATCTATTTGGCCCTCAAATATGGAAATTTCAAATTTTACTTGTACGTTGAAAGGAGTGGAGCCTCTAGAGTGGCTTCTGGATGTGGATGCACTGTCGGTGGGCAACCGTTGAAGGATCTGGGTAAAGTTATCCATCATCACGTTCCTTTGTTTCTCGAGGGCCTCCTCGAGCAATATTTTGATAGGATCTCCTGCCCCCTCATATTTCTTTTCTTCCCCCATGGGAGGCCGTTGGGATTTGCGAGGCTGATCTTACAAAGGTTCAACTAGATCGAGCCCTAACTCCTTATATCCCGACCTTATTGGGGACATGCAAAGAAAAACAGAGAAAGAGCAGATTTCTCTGATACCATTGATCCAAATTTAAATGGGAACACAACAAATTATAGATATAACCATAAATACAAAGATGCAGTAGAAATAACACTTCATTTCATTAATATCAAATACTGAAATATGCTTACAAACAGAATGGAAATAAGACTATCTTGGGCGATGGTAGCTTATCTCTGAGAAGAGATGTGGTGGCTACATGCCTCTAAACTGTGTTACAATGAGGCTCAAAGGCCTATTTATTATTAAGAAACAATGGAAAACCCTAAACATCCAAAAACCTAACCCTAGGAGATGAAGCGCTAAACTATGGGCCCCATTTGGGTAGGTTGGTACATCAACTTCCTGGGGTCGTAACTTTGGCATATGATCTCTATTTGATGCACACAATACTTCGTTAGAAAGATCTATCCGAGGACTACAACTTTTGAATGACGAACATGGTGTACAACCAATGTCGGTCCAATTTTTCCCAAAAAAAAAAACATCATTTAGGGCCTCAAAACGACTCCAGAAGTTCACGACCTGAAAAACTGCCAAAAATAGTAAATTGTGCTACAAATAAGGAAACTGAGAAACTGAAAGAAATAATGGTGGGGGTCCAAGTGGAATAGGTGGGTGGACACCAATATCCACCTAGATCAGGTTCTTCCTTGATGGGGGTATGAGCTAAAAGAGGATTTTTTTTTTCAAAGTGTGTTATGTGCCCAACACATGTCCCTTCCTCGTCATGGTGGGTCATGAAAACCATTCTCTTGCTTGGGGTCATCAAATCACGTCCTATCATTATAAATGCATAAGGGTAGTTGAAGGCTGATGAAGGTACGTCGTTATATGGGGTGGTGGTTAGGAATCCTCCTCACTCTGTTGCTTAAGTTTCTCAGTTGCAGTAAGCCCTGTATGTTTGGGCATATTGGCTCCTTCCTTTGGTGAATTTGATAGTGGCTTATGTTACAGTGGAAAGACAAAATTTGTTAATGTCATTTCCTTAAGATATAGGATAACCGAATTGGATCAATTTTCTTCATTTTGTTTTTGAACAATACAATGAGCTGTTGGTCTTTGAATTAATGGTTGTTATACCCACCTCGACACTCCAAGAAATTGATTTTGAGGATATCTCATTTCCCTACCCTGCCTTGGTTTGTGGTGTATGGTATCCTGGCAAATTCTCTGTATAGTTTTAGTGACAACAATTTACCTTTCATCTTAATAGTGCAATTTGGGTTTCTAGTGTTTCATACCTTTTGTATCTGTAAATTTTAGCCAAATTTTTTGTTGGGAAATTGGCGCTTCGTAAGTTTCAGGTGCAACTCCTTTTGTTTCATCCCATCTCATATTACAGTTGTTGAGTTTATGTTTTATCTTAACCTTGAGGGGGTTTTTAACCTCATAGTGTAGTTACCCTGTGTCCATGTTGTGTATCCCTTGTGGGGCTTTCAGGGGTTTATGCCTATAGTTTGCCGAGTTCTACCAATAGTTTTTGTCCTTGGGTTCCAATTATGGATTCTAGGAGACGACATACTTGTGCTCCAGTCAAGATTCAAAAAGTCTGGGGTTTTTTCTATTGCTCATCCTGTTGGTTATTGTTTTTCCCAGGGTTGTGTAAGCTGCTCTCTTCTCTCTGTAACTATGCCTCCTCGACAGAGAATGGAAAGTCATAGAGGTGGCATGAGTAGTTCTACCCCTCACCATCGAAGTTTGTTTGGTTGGGAATCTGTTGCAACTTATTTTGATTTAGTCCCTCTAGAATTCCGAAGGGAAATTGTTCACCTTGAATCAAAGGAGTTTGGAAACCACTCTTAATTCTCTAATTTCAAGGTTGGATCAGAAGGCCTTAGGTGGATTCCTGATCCAGGGAAATTCAAAAAATGAAGGTTACATTTCCTACATTCTCGTTGTTCACCAATAAATGGATACACTCTTTTCCATGGCTCTCAAAGATAATCAAGTGAAAATTAAATTATAATTTTTTTGCAAGACAAGAGGACATGAAATTCTTCCCCATAATATACCCTTCTACCTAGATTATATTGTCTCACACTTAAGCAAGGTAGAAAAATATGTGGTCTCTGGCTCTAATTTTGAGGAGATTACTAATCCCCTTGCAATCATTAATGCTCCACCTACTAATACTTCTTCTCTTTCTCCATTTATTCTATTTGATTGATGTGGGCTTTGTTGGTGCAATTTTTTTCCTACCTTGAGTTGCCTTATCACTCTGGTTCTTGGATATTTTGGAGGTTCTCTTGGTGTTTTCAATGGCGAATTTGGCTGAGCATGGAGGTTTCTGGGATGTGCGGTGGACTTCTTGCCTACAGGATGTTGCAATATACTTTTTGGCATATTCAAAGATTTCTATATGGTGGAAAATGTCGTTTTCAACATCTGGCATGAAATTTGGTTTTTAGTTTTTGCAAAGCGGTGACAATTGTTGCTCTTTAGCCTCTCATGCAAGTTTTTGAATTGTTTTTTATGAAGGAGTGTGTTTTCTTGTCTGCCTCTTGAGAATTTTCTCGTTACATCAGTGTGACCTTTGTATGGATATACTGGTAGTGGCCTGTGGATCTACTATGATGTCAATATCTTGGTGTCATGTTTTTTCTCTAGTCCTGTAACACCCAAGTTCTAGCTTGTCATAGATAGGAATGGTACTTAGTTTACTCTACCTGGTTGGAGGCTTACACTTCCATGTCAGTTTTTTTGGGATGTCAAAGGCCATATTCTCTCAATGTAAAAATTGTTTTTATTAATGGAAATTATTTGCATATGCTTACCAAAACAAAAACCACACATTATAACTATATAATACATATTTCAAATGACAATTCTTAAACACTTAAATTCAAATATATCATTAAAATTTATATATAAATTAATTATTCTTTTTGCTAACATAGTCATATTTAACATAAAAGATAAATTTAGATTTTATAAGAAATATTATTTATTAAAGAAACACATACAAAAAAAAAGGATAATTTACTAAATCTTATTTTTCATGACACTTATTATCAATATCATTTGGACACTCTAAGTATGGAGCCACAAATATTTTCTTCCTCTCATTACTCTTTCATAAATTTGATGATCTTATCCATTCATCCTCCCATTTGAGAAAGGATTTGGCAAGGCATTATATGCTTGTTGTCAATAATGTTGTCTCGATATTATTGAAAAAAATAAACCTCAGAGAAAATTTGGTTTTTCCCACTTATTAATTCATTCCTTGTATTTTTTTATAATGGGATAAGCATATCATCTTCCATATATCATATCATTTGAGTAAATGCAAATTTGTCTACTTAATTGTAGACATGCTCCCATAACACTTTTGAATTATCATTGTCTATGTGACTATGTGTAGCCTTGAATATTAAAATTTGTTCTCTATTTTCTCTATCCAATACCCTAAACACTTATGCTTGACATATTGGTCATTGTAAGGTAGATATTGTTCATGGTTAATCTAATTCTCAAGGTCCTATTATTAACAAATTACAAATATATAAATAAAGAGATCTTGCTTATGAAGATGAATATAAATTTTTACTTTATAAATAGGTAATTTTTAATAAGGTTAATATTATTCACAAGGGTTAGGGTCCTTATAGGCTTCAATACTATGTCAAAACATAATATAAATAATGTAAGGCAATACATCATATTTATAGAATCTTGTAGACTTTGGACTTCAAATTTTCTCTCAAAGTATTTGCTAAATGATAAGATTAGGTCTTCAAAAAGAATCTCTTTGTATGGTGTATCCAACAATATCTATGATCACATCAAACCTACTTTAAACTATTCAATCTTACTTTATTAAAGTGGATTCTCAATGAGGATCCTATAACCATTTGGCAATGTCTACTCTTGAGAAAAATTACTTTTACAAAAACATATAAATATTGTCATTAAAACATATACAATATTCACCATGCATGGAACCTATAAAAAAAATCTTTGTGCTAAAAAATAGGGTACAATTTAGCAATGTCAAAGTCATGTACCACCAAGTTGTATGTTTTGGTTGTTTCAAGTTGATGAAACATGTAGTATTGGCATTGATTGTGATGATCAACTAGTATCATAATTTTTCTTTGGGTGGATTGTTGGCACAAAAGCATTGGAGGAAGCACTAGTGGCTTGGAGGGAGAAATCATCGTTTCTTTTCCTAATATAGGTTTCCAAGTCTAATTTGGGAAGTAATAATCCAAAAGAATTGTAAGAATACTAGAAATAGGTTTAAAAAATCTAGTTATCATGATTACTATGAAGGCACATTTAACATTCAAAAAGCATATCAACAATAATGTTATCATTTTGTTTCCATTTACCATACTTGATGATGAGGGTAAGGAATCCAAAGCTATTGAAGAAGAGATCAAAAGGAGATTATATCAAAACCACACATAATGGCATGGAAAATCCATTTTCTAGCCTCAAAAATCTTATTTGCAAATGTTTTCAAGCCCTTCCACAACTTGGGAAATATTGTTTAAACAATCGAGTTTAGGATTTTGGGAACCATCAGACCCTAGATAAGTGATTAGGGGTGCATTTGACCACGTTCCAATCCTTTTGTAGGTGGTATAGTTACTTTATTTTAGTCTATAACAATGTACACATGTTTCTTCTCTATATAAATAAAAAAATGCACATCTCCATATCACTCATGTTCAAAAAAATGTTATAAAACATAGAATTGTTAAAATTGTTAGGAACATTTTATGCCAAGAACGTTTTCCCACTTCAAGAGTTTCCAACAAAAAAGAAGCATTGATGACTTAAAAGAAATTTGAATTAACTAACTATGGCGGTTTTCTTTGTTGGTTTTCAATGGTGGTTTTCCTATTGGTTTTCAATGGTAATTTTCATGTGGTGGTTTTAAATGGTGGTTTTCCTTTAAAATTAATTAATTATTAAGAAATAAAAAAAGATTTCTATATGCATTTGTCATTTCAGAAGCAAGTAGAAAAATGTCAATGCATTTTTCAATTTAGAAGAAGCATTGAAGGGAAGAAAACGCCTCAACCATCAAACATTTTGCAGCAACCCCTATAGTCCATGCACTAGTGGAAGGGTGGTGGTTTCCAATGTCCTTGATCAAGCTTTGTGTAATAGTTGCACTCCTTGGTTAAGCCCTATTTTCCTGTTGTGCTCCTCAGTCAAGTTATTTTAGTCGCAGTCTATGAAAAAATGAGTGCATAGATCACAACAAGGGTTTTTAAGAAGTTAAGCTCCTTTTTGCACAAATTACCATGAAAAATATCTCGATCAAGTGCCTAAGTAACCACTGGTTACATAGGTGCTCAATCAATGATTTCCTTTTGTAAGCACCCCTCTCATATTTACCTAGTTTCACCGACCTGCAAGGCTAAACATGAGACGAGAACTTCTATGACATGACCCAACCTCCTAGCTCTAGTTAAGGAAGTGGGGCCTACAACTGACCACCGAATAACAACTCACAACATTCCACAGGGCTATTGGGACACTTAGAGGCAAAAGAATCACCCCAGGTGACCAAACCTTGAGTCGGGGCTCCTTTTCACACACTTTAACCCCCAAATGCATGCATGACAAGGCCTCCATGTGGTTGAAGGCCTCCAACCACATGCACAAGCCTTCCTGGGTGCGGTTGTGACCCAAATTATTCAGTTCTAAGCATGCAGTCTCAGGATCAGTGCCACCTTTTCAAGCCTGCCTCCATACCACTGTCCATAATTGACTGAGACTTTCTAGAATCATACCTAACATGTTAACAATGCTAAACATTCAATATAAACTAAAAATTTGACCTAGGATGACTAGAACATACTAGGAATTTCATCAAAGACATGGCAAACATGTAAGCTATAGGTCATGAATGCATATATGATCATAAAAATATGAGGTTCATCTGAGAATCACCGAGAAGGCCCTATGCCCTCTCCACACAGATGCGATAACACTTATTAGTCCATACATTTGTCAACCGATAAATAGCTAAACAATTCATGGCATGAGCCATAGAAGATACACATCATATAAACAACATATAACCATAAAATAACTAGCATATAAACCATGGAAACCCAGCCATAATATCACCAAAATATCACCAATAAATATACATGAATCATAATAGAAGAATAAATCTTATTAACATAGGAAAATACCAACCAAGTCAAGGACTTCTACGTACCACCCGACCATAGATTGGGTTGAGCCAAATCTCGTTTTCATCCAATCACCCCCGTGCCATATTCCAAGTGTGAATGTGGGATCCCATGGAATAAACCTAACAAAACCAAACCAAGGCTTCTAGAGGCCAAGCCAACTCAACCCTCTACCATCGATTCCACCTCATGGTCTAACATCACTAACACCAATCAGATCGGTCTCTACCCAAGCTATCTAGAGCTCCAGGAACTAGTAACTCAACCCACAACCTTCCATGACTCCAAAGCATTTTTCCAATCAGGCTCTAGTACTAATAACTCAACCCACCAAGGGCTCCAAGGTGTTTGTCCAACCTAGGCTCTAGGACTAGTAACTCAACCCAAGTTGTTCCATGGCTTCCAAAGCGTTTATTACGACCCATAACCATAAGGAATTGTGAGAACCAACCAGAAAACAATCAAGTGGAAAAACCCACAACACCATGGCTATCCAGGAAATGGAAAGGAAAGGCTAAAACCATTGTCAATTCAGGCAGATCTACATCATTAGTACAAAATGACTAATTAGTTACTAAAAAACGACTAAAATTTGCACATAAATGACCATTTTTTCAGTCGGTGATCAGTAGTAGCTAATTTACAGTATCTTATAACATGAGCAAGTTTTAGTCATTTTTAGCATAGTCATTAATTGGTTGTCTCAATTTCATCATCTAGTAGTATCTTTAGTCATAAATTTAGTCATTAATTGCCACAATTAATGACCAAATATACAACAAAATATATTACTATATAATCACCGAGAAAACCAATTAATGACCAAAGAAATATGAGCAAAATGTTGGTTGTGCTATAAGATATTGTAAGTTAGCTACTAATAGTCACATATATGCAAATTTTAGTCATCATTTGAAACCAATTAATGACCAAATAAATATGACTAAATTTTGGTCATGTTATAACATATTGTAAATTAGCTACTAATAGTCGTATATATGCACAATTTAACCGTTATTTGTAATTTTTTTTTATCATTTACAGTAGTCATTTATCATTTTTTGGTAGTTTCATATTCATTATATAAACGACTAATTTAGTAGTTTATATTCATTTCATTTACTTTCATTAATAATAATTATAAGCAACTAATTTAGTCATATATTCATTTTATTTGTGTTCATCATTAATCAATATAAACTACTAATTTAGTAGTTTTAGATTGATTTTATGTATTCATTATTAATCAATATAACTTAATTTGTATGATTTTGCGACTAAATTAAAAAATTTCATACAATTTGCATGTTCATATAATATAAAAACATAAAGTTACACATGTTAATTATAATACTAAACAATATCAAGTGCCACTATAAATAATTTCAACACATAAATTATATTATATGAAATGTCAAGTGTTACAATATGAGTTTCCAAATTAATATTGGTTGGACTACAATTTACACATGAAATGTTGTTTCATCACTTCAAAACATTATCATTATGTTTCCAAGGCATTGCAGGTGAATTCACCAACTCTGAAGACTTGACCATTAGTGTTTATGTGTGTGTCTTATGCGGGATATTGGCTCTAAGGGTATCACTAGATCGGTTCTCTTCTCTCTCTCTTTTTGCATTTGTCGCTCCAATGTTAGTGTTGTCGTCTTTCTTCAATTCTTGCTTCTTACCATCAATACTGAGTTCTTTTTCTGAAAAAAAAATAAGATACAATGCAGCGTGTAAGACATGAAAGACGATGAACACTAGAATATAAACTAAAGTAGACTATAAAATATTTATATGACATATACCTCAACATCAACAATGTCAAAGCCATTTTTCCCCATAAAAGCGAGAAACTCGAACAAGTTTTTTTCAATTAGGTGATAGTAGCCACAATGTGGCCAAATGACCAGTATAAACAAAGAAAATAAAACATCACTGTAGAAAAGAACACCTTAGTAATTTAGTATTCAACCTTCACGGAAAGCTTAGGCACAATCATGCCAACTAAGTTACATGTTAAAAAGCTCAATTTGTAGCTAACTTGTGAAAATAAATAATATGAGGTGTGATGTCTAATCCTTGTCATTTTATTCGCAACAACGTTTCATTCTCTAATGCATGAACTTCGTCAAGTATATAAACAACATGTGCTCAAATAACAACATGAAAGTAAACTTTTCTAATAGTCATAAAAATCTTTTAACACAAAACAACTAAAAGGATTTCAATCAATATTGTGTAACACTAATTACATTTTCAAGCATTGGTTGTTGTTTAAATGGACATGAGACCAAGTATTTTCAATTTCATAGTTAAAAGACAAAACAAAATCAAAAGATATGTTCAAAATACAATCAAACAATAAAGAGAGGATATCATGGAATGGACATTGCAATTATAAAAAATTGTTTACCTGTCCACCGATGTCTTGTCTGGCATTCTTAAAACATTTTCTTGCCAAAATAACCAATGAGGTGAAAGAATCACAACATTAAAAACCATAGGAATCCCTACTAGAAACATTTCCAAAGTCGATGGCTCAGGTGCCTGAAGGATCTCCAACAACAAATGAATCATATCCAAGTCATGCTCTACATTGTCTCCCCATCCTTTTTCCAATCACATTTCCTGTAACTTTCCCACACCAGAGTCAAGTAACAATCAAACAAATGCATTGACATTTGTTTTTATCTTTTATATCTATAAACTTTGAATCTGAAAATCTTTTAACACAAAACAACTATAATACTAATATTATCTTCAAGTTTTGGATGTTGTTTAAATGGATATGATACCAAGTATTTTCAATTTTATAGTTAAAAGACAAAACAAAATCAAAGTAAAATTTCAAAATACAATAAAACAATAAAGAGAGTATATTATGGAATGGGCATTGTAGTTATAAAAAAGTTTGTTTACCTATCCATCAGTGTCTGGCATTCCTAAAATTGCTTGCCTAAAATAACCATGAGGTGAAAGAATCACAAAATTAAAAAACATAGGAATCCTTCCTAGAAACATTTCCAAAGTCGATGGATCAAGTGCCTGAAGGATCTCCAATAGAAAATGAATCATATCAAAGACATTCTCTGCATTTTCTCCCAATCCTTTTTCCAATTCCATTTCTTGTAATCTGCCCACACCAAAGTCTAGTAACATTAAAACGAAATATTTTATATTTTTGTAGAAAAAAATGGAGATTTGTGAAGCATGTTAACTGCATGGTACAAATACTCATAAACATTTGCATAAAATAATATTAATTTTTTTGTATATTTGTAAAAAAAAATGATATTTGTCAAGCAGGCTAATTGCATGGCACATAAATTGTTTCCACAAATGTATCCATAAATAGGGTGGATCTTACTCATAAATATTTATAGAAGATTTTTCAAGTAGGAAATAAGTACGACTTTAGAGTCCTAGTTGTGTGAACGTTTGAAATATTTGTTGCAAATTCGGTTTTGTTCTTCTTTATTTGAGATTTGAAGGCTCTTCATCTAGTGAGCCTATAATAAGAGTACCTCTACCACCATAACCCTTACATGAAGTTGGTGCCTAACTAATTCCAGTCCTGCAAGTTGCTATGGATGCAAAACAATGGAGGTCACACCCATAGAGCATAAATTTACAGACTTTGACTGTTAACCCAACCATTATGAGTGTGAAAGGGACTTTTACTGCTTGGAGCATTTGGAGGGCCTAGAAGGTTTCCTAGAAGATTGAACTGGAAATTCCAAGGCTTTGAAGTTGGTTTATTTTAAATGATCACTCTTTATGGTGGCCTCATCCTACTTTATGAAATAAAATTTAAGACGACATGGTTATTGGTCCTTTCATTTTTCAAAAGAGGCATTAACAATATCAAAGACAATTTTTATGCGAAGACATGGGAATGCATCTCTTTCCATAAGTAGAAAAAAGTTCAAGGTCATCAATATTCATAGAAATGTCATCGAGTAGGTTAAGGTGATCATCCCCATCTTACTCTTCATGAAATTAGGCTTGTAATCCTCTACAAACTGGTGGATGAAGTTGAATTGGAACAAGGTCAAGGCCTTTACAAACTACATGTCAGTGAATAACGCTCACTAGGTTATGTCAGCGAATACAATGGGAGAAAAAATTTCTCCTAGAGGTTATCCACTTGGGTGTGTAATACTCACTGCACCCATTTTCTAAATATAGGTTTCTCTCTTAAGGTACAAAGTGTCTTAGGCCATCAACTTCCCGAGAGCTCAATAACTTATTAGAACTGGAATTATATTTCCCGTGTGTAAGAAAAGAAATAATTCTTGTTTAGAGTTTAACAAGGGCCAAGATGCTCAAATTTTTACTTGGGAAAACAAAGAACTTACTTATGTGTGTCTTTAGTATTTATATGAAAATTATTTTTCAAATGCAAAAGTTAGTGGGATGTGCCACATTTATTCCAATTGCAAGAACATTTAGGGGGTCTCTTTGCATTATGAGTGAGAAACATTCTATTGTCTCTCATACTCCCTTTGCTTGCTCTAGGAAATCACAAAGTTTTAGTAGAAGGCCAAGGCACAAAGCTAGTTTTGTTGATCGTTAAAGGCGAGCATCACCATAGCTAGACCATGTAGCCCTCCACCACTACCCTAGATTGATAAGTTGCTAACACTTGCCCTTATTATTTCAAAGAACAAGAAGCCAACCAAAGATGTTTATCAAGTTAATGATGGTTTAATTTACATTATCACAAATTTTTATGCAACTAATGATGGTTGGGGGCCATTCCTAATGACAAATAAGATACCCCTTTAATTGCAGGTTTCATCATGATAGTTAGTGAATTGTTTGGAAATGTGTGAACACTGCTTTTGTGCCTTTATGGCAATACTTTTGGTTTTTTTTCATTTATGTCAAGTGGATTTTAAGAAATGTTGCTTCTAAAATGTATGTCCATGTGTCAATTTTTTTATAGATACTAGGGCTTTTCACACCACTTTTTTCATAGATTGGGGCTACCCAACTATGCACCATTTTGTGTGACATTACTAATTTGTAATATATTTTATTGATAGTTAAAGGAAGTATTTTATATAGGTAAAACAAAAAACAAAAACAAAAACAAAAAAAACAAAAAACAAAAAACTTTGAACATTACAACTAGGATTCATCATGTTCAAGAATTCTTCCACAAAACATCCATCACATTAGAACTATAGAAACCATTAGGAAAAAATCTATGGTAAGGCATGATGTCATGATCCTGATGATGCTTGAACATTGAAATTTATGCATACTAACTACCCATTACTAACAATCTTCATGATGTTAAGCATAAAATATATAGTATTATGCTATATGCCATTCATTATCTAGGTACATACTAAATGACACATATTATTTCCTATCTTGTGGACTTTTAGTTCCATCTTATTCAGCAACTTATCAGTTATCTCTCTCTCTCTCTCTCTCTCTCTATCTATCTATATATATATATTTCCCTGTGGATTCTTTGAATTTTAGAAATTGGTTTTTATAACAAAACATATCCATGTCTCTCTCTCTCTCTCTCTCTCTCTCTCTCTCTCTCTCTCTCTCTATATATATATATATATATATATATATATATATATATTTCCCTGTGGATTCCTTGAATTTTAGAAATTGGTTTTTATAACAAAACATATCCATGTCTCTCTCTCTCTCTCTCTCTCTCTCTCTCTCTCTCTCTCTCTCTCTCTATCTATCTATCTATATATATATATATATATATATATATATATATATATTTCCCTGTGGATTCCTTGAATTTTAGAAATTGGTTTTTATAACAAAACATATCCATGCCTACCCTCTAAGACTTACATGCTTACCCACCCATAGGCCCTATATATGCTCGCTCCCTCTGGAGGCACTCATGACATGCCTTCCTTCCCTCTGGCATAGGCACCCCATCTACCACCCATCTTTGTGCACAAGTCACTTCACCTTGTTTACCACTATCTCAAAACATTCATTTATAATGGGGTTTTACAATTGTGGAAAATACAACCAATATCTTGTAGTTATAAGGGGGGAATTTATATGTATTGGGGGTTCTAAAAAATGTATCTAGTAAACATAGGGGACACCTAGTAAAAATAGGGTTTTTCTATTGGAAAGATGTAGTGGAATTGGGTTCAATAGAATAATTTTGGAAGGTATTTATCAAATATCTAGAGAAATTAGAGATATTTTTTAACTACCCAAAAACATGTGTTACATCATAGGTTCATTGAATGAAGACCTCGTGTCTTTGTTAGGCATTAAACCATGATGTATGGTGTGTTTTTTGTTGTGATTTTGCACAATAGGGTTAAAAGACACAAGTTGTTGAGTTTTATGAGTTGATGAACACTTATTATCCTTTTATCTGTATGGTTAGGATTCATCCTGTTGAAGCATTCTACCACAGAAATTGTATTTTCTCTACACCCTAGGTTTTTCACCCATGCATATCCATTATTTGAAGACTGGTCAAAATTTGTAGGAAAAAAGCTACAATAGGACATGATGTCATGGTCCTTGTAATGGTTGGAAAATACAAGGATGCACACTAACTACTGTCATTTACATGCTCAATGATATTAAGCATAAACCAAGCAATGTTAGGATAGATGTCATTTGTGATGTCTAGAAAAATGTTTGGTGTGAATATGTGACTCTACTGATTTCCTATGGGATAATGTTACTAAGTTGAATCCCATCTAGAGCTGCAAGCATCTATTCACAGTGGTAAATGAGGGTGAACCCTCTCAAACTTATGTGATTTGGTGGCACTATCCATAGATAAACTATTGGTTGTATTAAACATTTTCATTTAACCCATTTATTCTAAAGATTCAATCATAGAATAGACAAACAAGGTCCTAGGATGTCCTCGAGCTTGAAAACAAGGAAAGAGACATTCACTCTATGACAATTTCATTATAGAGACAAAAATATCCTAGGGCTAACCCAACAATAGGACAAAAAAAATAAATATGGAGAAATATTCATACAGGTTGTGTTCCAAGTACAAGATAAGATAATTTTATTTGTGTCCACCAAATGACCACAAAAGTCTATCAAAGGAACAAAGATAGTACATCTAGTGTCAATACAAAGTGGGAGTGACAAGGCATTTATAGACTGGACTCTAATTGTCTAGCCAAAGAGAGTATAAGCTAAGTTATCATTACAAACATATATGTTATAAACTAAAGCTCTAAATATCTAGTACTGAGCAAGAGAAGAAAGGACGTCAAGCCCTACTGGAGCTAACAATTGAGGATGAGTGAAGGGACCAACAGGCATACAAAACAAGATATATTAAGAAATGCATCATAGAACTAACATGGATTCTATATTTTGAGAAACTTATACACACATTATATTAAAGAAGAAATCACTGTAATTGGCATTTTTCCAAACAAAAAGCCAGGAAACCAATTTGTAATGGAAATCAGACTTGCAGGAGTAAGTCCCAGACAATTTGCTTTTTTATTAAATGAAAAGATAAATTTGTAACATAGGAAGGAGAAAACATGGGAAATGACATATTGAAACTACATCTAGTACCAAAATTTCATAATTACTAGCATACGCTATTACTCAGTTGACTTACCTCACCTTGATAAGCTACTATTGAATGCAATGGTTTATTAGTTACAGATGTACACAAGTCCCATATTAACAAATGACAGTCATCTCCAACTAACCCAAAAAAATACACATTCCTTAATGCCATGCAACATATTCCACGACACCCTCATGGACCTACATTGACATGAGGTCATCAAACACTTTCAACAAAGATAACAAAATTGGCAGCATAAAGTTAACAATACAAATGAACAGAAAATCACCAACAAATCCCATTAAATTTCAACAAAAACAAAATGAAAATGTTAGTAAACATTAAAAATAATCCTTACATCTTTTAATGGTCACATTTGTGGGGGTGAGAACTCAGTTCTAATAGTGTCTTTACCCTTATTTTTTATGCCATGCTACCATCATGTAAAACCAATCAACTTTAGAATGAAAATGGCTTTTGACACAACTGTATAGTGTGACACATTAACAAACCTAAAGAAAAGAACTTTTGAAGCCTAAAAACCTGTGTGTGTTCAATTTCATTTAGAATCCTCTACTAAGTTGCTACTGACAGACAACAAAATATGAACAAATCCTATTATATGGGAAAATCATCCAATTCTTGAACTGTCTTCAAATGCCAACCTAATGATAATAAGAAGCCATTATGATGGGTGGATTTATTTGCAATTGGGTAGAAAGTTACTTTGAAAACATTTGTCAAAATAACTCACCTTAAATATTTGTTGGGCCTCAAGCACTTTGTTTTTGGTAGGAGCATTAATGTACCACAAACAAATTTGTGCATCGTCTGAACCACTTAGAAGAACAGAAGTAGGGCATGTTACATATATCTAACAAGAGAGCCTATTAACCCCAGCTCTGTAATTAATGGCAATAGAATCCTTGGGCTACCTGATATATATCACATAGAGTGGTGTAACAATCATTTGTCAGGAGTCAAGTTGAAAATTATTATTATTATTATTATTAATATATATCATTCGGTAGCTTGGGGAGTGTGACATGGGATTACTGACAAAATAAGATGCACATGTAACTCTCTCAGACAAGAGCAACACCTAAATAAGAATGAGGGTCATCTACCTGTGCACTGAGAAATGTAGGACTATTCCATAATTTTATATGATGTATGCATCACATCCTCAAGGATCTTGCTTGGACTAAAATGCTAGACTAATTTTCTTTTCTTTAACTGAAACAAAGTCCAGATTTCATATATTGCCAACACCCTTCAAATTTGTTCATTCTCATGATGCAATTACAAGGCATCTCATGATTAGGCAAGAAGGGACACTTAGCGTAATTGAACAAGACAATAACCAATCAGTTGAGAGCAGCTAGAATAGTAAGTTGAAAAAACTAATTCTTACACTTACTCTTGTCCGAATGGTGTGGACCTTGCGAGCTTCTTCCTGCCATCAAAAGAGTGTAGAATATACTTAACATTCTAACAGAAATTCATTGACATGATGACCCTCAATTCAATTCTAAATATGCCAAGAAAATGACAATCCATCATGAGGTTCTCAGCATGAAAATAGATGTGAAAGCACAAATTCATGAATCTTTGTTAACCTTCCAAATACACTATCAAAATTTGTTAGTCTGGGTAACTGGGGTAGTAGGTGACACAATATTCGACTCATCGTTGACTAAGAATGATATAGGACTGTTAGTGCATGCTACAAGGCACATATAATGGATTCCATTATATATATATAATTGGCCACAAGGTTTCATAACCACAATACATATAGTGCCTTCCATTGTATCATTACATCTTGCCTAGTAAGGGAACAAGGCTGCACATTTTAGGTCATATTGCATCATGCCCTGTATTGAGATATTGGCAATGCACACCTTCAAGCAAGGTTAATGACATCACTTTTGTAACCCTTTCATGACACTCTACTCCACCATGGTAAACTCTTGTCCTACCTAGGGTAAGACACATTGGCACTAAGACATTTATAACATTGAAATTTGTAATTACAAAAGTTGCACACAATCTTTAGTAGTAGTTCCCATAATTCATAATATCAGTTATACAATAATTCATGGCAGTTATTGCTATAGCAACATATTATGGAAAAATGTTGGATAGGGTTGCACGTACATCCTTCTTTCTGCTATCTAATGGCTACAGAGACTGGCTCCTAATGCCTAGAACTTAAACGATAGGTTAATTTAATAATAGTCATGCATCTTTACTTTTGTCACAAGAGTAGACCTATTATATGGATTCATCACATAACTTCAAATGCTCTTCCCCTACAAACTCAACCTGGTTGAACCTACTTCCTAGTGTGGCTAATAATGACAAGTTGTTATGTTATGAAACTTGATAGCATAGATTGTGTTGCGGTTCTAGAAAACTTCAAGTGTAAAGAAAAAACCTACACAATATGTTCTACGATAAAGTTGTTTGGGATACCTGAAATAATATATATATATCATTGATGACTTTTAAAGAATGGCAAGATCTAGAAGGTAAGGAAATCAATGAAAGGGTGAGCCACCAACAGGATCCTAGAGTTTAGTATTCAGCTGAGTTTGAAAACACTAGCATTTTAATCAGTGAAGAAAGACATCACCTAAATCATTACATTTTCATGTAGAATCATTTATTAATTCAATTTTCAAATACATACTTTGAGAGGCATACCATAAGTTTTCCATGTAATTCCAAACAACCTATGAGGAATAGTTTCATTTGTTCACATAAATCATCAAGCCTTGCAAAGTTAAAAATTCTGGGCAAAACCATAAGAAGTCCAATGAACATGAGAATAACATATTTGTGCACATATTAGATATTGAAGAACTTGAAGAACTGAAACATATTAGATGCATTCATTACTCATAAATTTACATACAACTAATACATATAAATTTTGGCCACAATCTCCCACAAATTCACAGCGTAATAAATCATGGAAGCACACAATTACTTGGCATTTAATAGAAAAAAGATGTACAAGGAAAATAGCATGGGTAGAACTTGGTAATACATTCAGCTAAAAAATCCTTTCTCTTTCTCCTTGGGTTTAACCTTTACACACCAGTAATA
Source organism: Pinus tabuliformis (assembly GCA_031772625.1). Taxonomy (NCBI): domain Eukaryota; kingdom Viridiplantae; phylum Streptophyta; class Pinopsida; order Pinales; family Pinaceae; genus Pinus; species Pinus tabuliformis. The sequence goes on from CM062804.1 coordinate 593,148,462, forward strand.
CTGCTCAATCTTGGTCTCTATACTAGAACACAATCCCAGAAGAAATGTTACAGTTGTATGCATACGCACAAGAAATAATATGCATTCTTAGTGACCCTTCCAACACTTGTGATCAATACAGGAGAAATTAATCAGTCCCTTTGTGAGATTACCTAAGCAGATTTAGCTCAGAACTCGATCCCCTCTCGTTCTACAAAAGATTAAGCCTTCCTCAACAATGTTTTGAGCTAGTGGTATTGGGTACAAACTCGTCTCTCTTTCAGCAAAAATACGACCAATGGTATGCAACTTTATTTATGCAAGACTTGGTTCCTGGGATTCTATTTTAGTGGCATAGTGAGCCCTCAACCTTTCTTGGAACTTTAGATTACATCCACCATCTTGAGGGGGATTTGATGGATGCTTGTTGTAGTTAAACACATAGAATTTTGCACTAACTATTTTCATGGCAATAATGAAAGGATTTTGTGGCATGTATTGGGTTCTATTGAACTCCCCATAGTGATTGATTTGTTGTATTACTTGTAACTGCAAAAAAGAACATTCACTGAGTAACCTGACCTAAATGATAGAAATGGCATATTTATAATGATTTAATTATGAAGTTTCAATAACATTGAACTGAAAAAAATAGTTTCAACACAGACTATGAAAAATATCCATCCCAAACATATAACAAATCCCAAATGTGTGGACAACATTAAAGAATGTGTTAAAATAACAATGTTGAAAACCAAAAAATTAAATTAATTTTTTTCCTTTCCAATAATGCAAAGAAAAGTAATCACATTGTACAACAACCAACATTGTTCATCGTAAGTGTGTGGTGAATTCTTATAGTCACAAGAAAATGGAAAATTCATATATTTTCTTGCAAATATACATTGAAATAGTAATCAGACAACATAGTCATAGATGCAACATAAAGTGGGTCATAAAGTTGTTTATTCACATACTCAGTACCATGGACATCGCAACATTTACAAATGAACATGTTGGTGAAATTCATATACATTGTCATGTTACTAAAACAATTGGTTACTCAAAAATCATTAGAAAAAAGGTTCCACTCTCCATAAAGATGATAAGGTCCTTCATGGATGAGAGAAAAAGACAATTCCTCACATGTTCTTCAAAGCATTCCCAACTTGGTTACAACTGGAAGATGCCCAACTTCTCAAGCATGGAGGAGTTGTGTTCAAAGGTATCCCAATGCAAAGAGACAAAACCCCAAGACATGACAAATTCCAATCAAATTATTTTAAGAGGCTTTAGATATTTTTAGCCATAGTCTATTCAATACAAGCTAGGAAAAACAAAACGAATGTAAGGTGATTGGTGTTAGTAATGTTGGCATTGATGTCAAAGGTGTTGATCTTGTGGAACCCAAGAACATTTTCCAGGTGGAAGAGGTACAAGGGATAAACATTAAATTTGTTCTTACTACTCATCATAACTAAGATCACGCAGGGGGGAATGAAGAACTTAAGAAACTAATCCTAGGTATTGAAATTTATTGTGGAGCAAAAGATCATGTCAAAGGTTGTATTGTTGTGTTAGAGCATTGTAATGAATTACCGTTAGGTAAGATAATGAACATCAAGGCCTTGCACACACCATGTTCATTTTTGGTTATGGAATTTTTTTTCTTAAGGCTCAGTAGAGGAAAAATATTGGCCTCCTTGCCCAAGTCAACTCAGGTTTTCTGTGGGCATGGGTATACAATGAAGAACCTTTGATGTACAATAACTGTTGAAACAAAAAACTGAAAGGATCAAGAAAAAAATTAACTAGGCTAAGTAAAAACGAAAGGAGAACAAGCCCATAGTGCCATCAACCATTCAAAAACAAATATTTCTTACTCTACTTATCCATAGCCAAGCCTCAGGGAGATTTCCTAGTTCAACATTAATAAGTTGTGGGCCTAATATGTAACAATCTTCTGGGTACATCTGAAATTTCTTAAAGTTACTACAAACTTTAGTGTCTCTTGATCCTATCATAGTTTCCAAGGAACATTCCTCTCAGTAAATAAAAAATAATATTTCTTCCTTTCTAGCCAATGTTGTTAATTTTAGTTAACAATGGTATGTTTTATGCTTATCACAATTACTTCAATGTTCCATTATAAGCCCAATTACAATTCCACTTAGTTTCCAATAGAAATCACATATCATTAATTCACATTAATAATAATGGAATATAGAACAATAAACAATAAATGCAGAAGACAAGCCAAGACAAGAGAACACAGATGTTTAGGCTAATGCCAGGGAAAAACCCACAAGGGGAAAACCCAACATATCTTCTTCTTCTTAATAGATATCAAATGTTCAGAAAGAGAGATAATCCAATATTGTACAATGATAATGAAGTCAAAGTCAAGTCTTTGATTGTCAAGTTGTCCTCCAAAATCCAAACAACAATGTTCACGGGAGTTGGTCATTAGAAATGTAATCAAATTACAACACTCTAAAAGTATCCCTTCAGCTAAGAAGTCATGGGTGAGGATTATTTGTTGTGCCAAAGTCAATTAAGACTTGAATCGAGCACCAACCACCTAATTATGATAAATTTTGGGACCAATAAAAATATCGAATTTATATTTACCTCGTGGAAAATATTTTAGCTTGTGTCACTATCATTTCTTGGTTAGATAATAAATAAAGGGTTCTTCACAGTCCTCACCAAGGTTCAAATCCCCCCAGGACACATTTTGCTTCTTTAGAACCATATTTCCTATGGAAGTGGTTTGTCTAATTACATTTGTAATAACTTAGCTTCATTTAAGTAAATGGTAAATGGAGACAATCGAGAACAGAATTGATTATCCCTGACAGTTGTGCAGTAATTAATGAGGTGCATGCATCAACATATCTTATGCAAGGAAGAATACTAGGAAAAGAGGTACAATATGCCCAAAATCAATATATCATATGACATGAGCTAGGTTTGTTGCATAAAACAAGTAATGGAAATCAAAGGTGCTATCAAAACACTAGATATTATTCCTATGAACATTTCCATTCATCTTATCATGGTTAGCACTTAATGCAACAAGGGAAAATTCCACCATGATACAAGCGGGAAGTAATAAAACCAAGAGTCATGTGGATGCCATGCAAGTTCTATACATGAGGTCTTTAAAATACCATATCATTATTGTAATACTTGGTGGCCCATCTTTAAGGAAACCTCAGACCTTCACTCTTCAAAGTAGAATATGACATATGTAATTTCAACTACAGATCTTGCATCATATCAATGTCTCATAAGAGTAATATTGTCTAGGAGGTATGTATGTTTTTTGACCGTGACATGTATGGCTATCCATCTTGTGAAAGTATATTTAGCCTATGAATTAACAAACATTTCCTAAATACACAACATTTTATTTTACAAGTCACACACATGACTACAGATTTATAACCATTAGTCCACCTCATTCTACCATGCAAATTAGAAATTACACACAACACTACAATCTTGTAACCATGCATAGAAAGGTGCATTGTGAGTGGTTCAGACATATTTGTGCATCACAATTAATAAGGAACTCAACATTGTGTGATTTAGAATTGGCATTGGGACATGGTCAATAATTCTCCTCCCACCCATTGATAGACTACCAACAATGCTCATTCAGGAATAATTAGTATGTTTTGTGTAATAAGAATGGGTTTTATGGCCTTTGTGATGGATAGGGAAGGAAAACAAGATCCTTAATCCTTAAAAAAAAAATATCTAGTTCAATGGATGTGAATAATTCCTCAAAGATATATCTAGCCTTCAAGTGCATTATGGGTGCTATTTGAAGGTTTTGTGTGCCATAGTTGGATTCTCAGGCCTCTAAGTTTGGCCTCAATATCATTAGGAGGATTTTTGCACCAAATATGGATCTTGGGGCCTTAACCATGGTCAAGAAATGACCATAAGGTGCTTGGATCATATTTGAATCTTCCCATGATCAATCTTCTTGAACAAGTATTTGAGTTTCCACACAGAACATATCTAGGGGATATTTGGCCTTTATGGATGATCTCTGTCAACATTGGTATGGTTTGCATGATAAGAATGGGTCTTGCAAAATGAACTATCTCAAGGGGAGGATAAAATAGGGCCTTAGGCCCTGTTGTCACCTTCTAAAAAGAAATTTCCAGTTGTACAAAGAGGGAAAAAGAACAAGGATGTTTGGAGCTAGCCTCCAAGCCATATGTTATCCATGATAACTCCTAGAAATAATTTTTAGTTTGATTGATCATTTGCATCTATTTTCTACTTTTCTAAAAGAGGTTGTTGTGATTTGCAAATTAGAGATTAAAGGAGGAAGAACAGGTCCAATTTAAATTGTTTTGGAGAAATTTCTATATTCTCTTAAAACCATTTCTTTCACAAACCCCATTTTTTCCTTTGTTTTTTAAACTCTAGTTGTAGTGACCCATTTTTAACTCTAGCCGAAATCCCTTTGTATATCCAACTCTATCTATGTTTCCCATTCCCCTTTGAAATGTTTTAAACATTCAAAAATCATGTTGAAACCATTTTTAAGTGTCGGGACCCACAAACCATAATCACTATCGACCCCTTCCCTTTTTGTGATACATATCCGCCAGCCTCCCTTTTTTAACTTTTGTAATTATGATATCACATATTGCAAAGTTCCCTGTCGATTTCAATATCCAAGTCACGTCACCATTCCTCCTCGCCAATTGCAATAAAGTCTTTTTTGCCGATTGTGATAATTCCTTCCCCCGCCGATTGTGATATTGCAATTGGGGATTGCACAAGTCAAAGTTCCTCCTCCGCCAAAGTCCCTTCCAAATTACGATTGCGATGTGCGAGAACCCTCCCAGATGCTATATTTTATGTGATACATTTTATAAACCATCACATATGGAACATTGGAAATCACCATAAATCAATGTTAAAGCCCCTTTCCCTTTCCGATGGCGATATGTGAGTCCTAGTTCTAGATGTGATATTTTATGTATCATGATTTATTGAAGTTTCACGTCCAGACAATTGGCAAGTGCTATGAAATATGGTAAAAAGGCCCTCTCCTGTATTGTGATTGCAATACCAATAGGCCTGGATCAATGGCCTAGATTGAATCAGCTCGGATCAACGACCCAGATTGAATCTGCCTGGATCAACGACCCAGATCAACGAACATTAAAACATCTATTTCTATTTCGCATTCGCTCAGTAGGATGATCAGGTTATTTTTCGGCGTATATCCAACAACACAGTCATCAAATAGAATACAAAGTAAATGAATACATGGAAGCTTGGGAGGACTTGATGATCTAGCATGGTGCTCCATGCAGAGGAAAGATGAAGTACTGCCCAGGTGTCCTTTGCTTTTGTACTATCACATTAAACTGATAGTTGATCGCTCCCACTTTTGAAGAACGAATGATCCAAGCAGTGAAGGCAGAAGCAAAGGGAATCGGATGAGTGACACAGGTGGCCAAACTATGGGCAAGCAACAACCTGAAGCAAAGGAAATCCCATGGATGGGAATGGAGATATTTTGTCGGCGTTTTCATCTGATTGTTGACTTGTTTTGTTATCCTGTAATGTGTCACCATTTAATGAAGCAATTAATATTTTGTAGTCATTTTTGGGCCATAGAGCCATCCAATGCTGATACACCTAGTCGATCTAACAACTAAGGCGTGGATGAAGATATTTTTCTATAATTATTGTTCAATGCTCCCCTCTTCGGATAAATAGTGGGAAGCAACACTTCACAAAGGTTCAGAATCCTAAAGAAAGAACTACATGTTATTTTCAAGATAGTATGACTTTATGATATGCATCTTTCAAAATATTAAGGAAATGGTGGTGATTTGTCCTTCGAGTACTATAGTATGTTATCCCTCTATTAAATTCCATTATGTTCATGTTTCCTCTCTGAATTCATGTAATCGTAGCTTCTAGAAATGTTTCATATGTTCTTACAGATTCATTTGTATTGACTCGTTAATGCATGTGCCTATATGGATCTTTGATATTATATCTTTAAAATTGCGCTCCATGAATCATCACACCCATCCTCTTTCATCCATTATGTTTACCTCTAACTCAGATAAGTGAAGAATTCTGGAGGCTTCAATCTCTATGCGATAAGTGTAGAATTCCTGATGCTTCAAGCTCTATGTGATGAGTTACTATATCTCCTTATCCTCTCTCATTGCTCTTCCAAAGCTTGTTAAACTGTAGGTCCTTAAACTACTCGGACTCCACTAGTTTATGCATATATTTCTGTGAGTTGTATATGTGAAGAAGTACTAGAAATACAAGATTTACGCCTTTAGATGAATGAACCCACTCACGCTGTTTATTATATATTTTTCATATATATATAAAAAAAATATATGCGATGTCTCCATTTTCAAGAGAATCATATGAGACACACAAAATCTAGATGTTCCAGGCACTGGTCTTGTAAGCAATCTGAGGTTGTCTCTGGAAGCGACAATATCTTTTGGCGCCATTGCCGGGGAATGTATTGAAGGATTTTTCCCTTGGGATACGACAAGTTAAGCACTCTTTGTGTAGGTGAGCAAAGACATTTTGATTGCATCCTCATCACCTTGGCGACTGGATAAATCCCATTATCATTTATCACCCTGGATTTTAGAAAGCCTCACACTCACTCATATACCTCGTAGTAGAAAACCCCATCTATATCTGACCCAGAGAAATTATTTTTGAGGAGAGTCTAGAAGGAGAAAACTCCTACTGCCTATGCTACTATCTCATCATTATTTGAACCCTCCTCATCCATCTCCCAACCCACTATCATTCACTGCTCAAAATTTACTCCTAAGATCCTTACATACCCTGGTCTCGGTCTAGCCACTCCAACCACTGTGGTTTTGGCCCAAGTTTCTCCAGCAAATCTCAACCCCACTCCATTAATTCAGATGGTTGTTATAGGTTTCTTACTAAATAAATATTCCCCTCTTGATTTACCTCAACCTCTAAGTGCTATGCCTCAGGACTACCTAAATATTTTTCCTAGGTTTAATGGGGATGATGAAAACATTGCACAGAGACACATTGCAACCTCCTGTTATTTTGATGAGAATCTAAATGTAGAACAACTAGATGTGGTCCTAAGACTATTTGTACAATCCCTTGATGGAGAAGCCATAAAATGGTTTAAAGCCCTACCTAATGCGTCCATCACTACCTGGGAGGAACTCAAAAACTCTTTCACACAAAAGTGGGGTGAAAAGAGAAATCATGAGTATGTCCTCACAAAGTTCAATGCTATAAGGAAGAAGCCAAAAGAGGATATTTCAGAATTCATAAAAGGTTCAATAAGTAATATAATACCCTGCCTGGTGAGATAAAGCCCCCTCAAGTTGTTGCTCGTGTATTATTTGTGGGGGCCTTTGAATCTGAATTTGGTTTTACCCTAAGAGAAAGGAAAAATCTCACACTTTCGATTAACTCCAAGTTGATGCTTTTGAGGTAGAAGAAAATTTCACCTTGGAAGGGAAATCAAGAGGTAAGGATGAACCTACCGAGAAGAAAAGGGGGAAAGAAGAAACATCCTCCTCTGGTCAAGCTAAAGAATCACCAGATCTGAAGTGGGAAGAAATGGATAAACTCATCAGGATTTTATTGCATAAGGTGGTGAAACTTGAGCTGGAGAACAAGAGTCTCCCGAAACAGAATGCTCAAGGTAACAACCAAGGTTATAACCCACAGTACAGAAGGCCACCATTGTAGATACTTCAAAGGGAAAGAAAATATCAACTCGATCAGATCCCTCCTCCTCTATATTTAGAAGATGATCCCGATGAACAACCATCAGATACACATGAGATGCAGGGAAACTTGTATTCCTCTTTCTCTGAAGAAGAACATGAAAACATGGCTCACCAGGAGACAAGTCATGATAGAGAAGCAACAGCAAATGAGGAGGACATAGGTGATTATTGTAAACAGTTTTTGGATTTCATGCAAGCATAGCTACACCGAAGGTATGATCTAAGATCTTCAAGAAATAGGTTGAGGGAACCAGAACAACAAGAGGGAACTGCTCCCCAAGATATTCCCCCAGTGCCAGATAAAGGGAAAGGTAAGTTGAATCCTGACTCATCCAAGGTAAAATTCCCCTCAAATAAGGAATGAAATAGCTCTAAGGTATACACAGAAGAGAAGACACCTGTTTTGATAAAAACTACCAACGATAAGGAAAGAGAAGCAGAGGAGGTGTAGAAAAAATCCAACCTGTATTCAATCTTCAGAAGGAACTCGAAAAGGTAAAGATCCATGTCCCTCTAATTGAACTTCTAAAGCAACCCACTTATAAAGCCAAAGTTTCTCAATTCATCCTTCCATCCACCTCAGTACCAGCCCATGACTGTTTAACCCTTTAAGAAGAAAGACCAATGGTTGTTTTTGGGCCTCATGTTGAAGAACTTGATCCTTCCATTGCACCCTTCTATGTGACATTGGTAATTCATGAACTCTTATTGCATAACTGCATGTTGGACTCTAAAGCCTCGAATAACCTCATTCTCTTAGCCGTGATGGAAAAATTGGGCTTGCAGATCACCAGGCCCTACAAGGACCTATACTTCTTTGACTCTAAGAGGGTCAAATGCTTGGGAATGATAAAAGATCTGGTGGTAAACCTGACCCAGATCCCTGTGAAGAGCATAGTGATGGACATCGTAGTGGCATATTTTCCCCCTTGATTTTGCATGCTCCTATCTAGGTCTTAGGGTTCCAAGATGGGGGTCTCTATCAAATTAGATCTAACTTATGCCACTATTCCCACTTTTGGAGGTGAAGAAACGAGGTTGTACAGAGAGTCTAGATTTGTAAAAACTGTGACCCCAGCTGAAGGTTCTAAAAACTCTCCATGTATGGAAAATAAAACAACCTCTCTTGTCTGTTCCTAGAAGAAGATGAGACCATCTTAGAAGAAACACCAGTACACCTAACGATGCAGTTACATCACCAACACACATATGAAAACAAAGTGTGGAAATTATACTTTGACAGAGCGAATTCCAAAGAGGGAAATGGAGCAGGAGTATTGTTGGTGTCTCTTGAGGGCAGCTTGATACCCCTCTCATTCAAGATGGAGTTTGAGGAAACCAACAACATGTCAGAGTACAAAGCATTTCTCCTTGGGCTGCAAATAGCAAGGAATATGAATATTGAATGCTTAACTATGCATGGAGATTCTGTACTGACTATAAAGCAGATCAGAAATCAGTGCCAAGATAAACACCCCAAATTGAGGACTTACCAGAATGAAGTATGGGATTTGATTGATAACTTCTTCCTGGCCTTTAATATCCAATTTCTGCCCAGAGAAGGAAACATAATGGATGATTCCCTTGCTATAGAAGCAAGCAATTTCAAACCCCCTCAAAATATGCTTCTCAGGTACAAGGTGGAGGTCAGATACAAACCCTCTATACCTGATAATGTCAAGCATTGGCAAGTATTCGAGGATGATGAGAAGATCAAATGATTTATAGAAGTAGTTGGGGAGTTCGCTAACTCAACCATTGATCAAGGAGAGGAAAAAGAGGCAGATCAAGAACCCACTTCGTGGGAAGACACAGTGGCTGGACATAAAATTCTACAACTGAAAGGGAATACCATTCCTCATGGGCTAGTCCCACTGGAAAGATTATTTAACAAGGATGATGTAGCCTCCAAACCAATGGCTCTGGAGATGGACGAACAAGTAGAAGATTGCAATATCGGCTCAGAGGATGAACCCCATATGGTCAGACTATCAAAAGGAATCCCCTCGCAATATAAACAAAGGTATTTAAATATCTTCAAAACCTATAAGGATGTTTTCACTTGGTCCTATGAGGACATAAAAGCATTTGATACTAACATCATACAGCATAAGCTTCCTCTAAAGAGTGGAATAAAACCATGAAAGCAGAAGCTCAAGAAGATTAATCCACTCTTACTCTCCTCCATTAAAAAAGAAGCGAGGAAAATTCTATAGGCTAAAATCATAGTGCCTTTAAGGTACTCGGAGTGGGTGGCCAACTTAGTCACAGTTCGAAAAAAGAATAGAGAAATAAGGCTATGCATAGATTTTCGAAACCTTAACAAGAAATCGTTGAAAGACAACTACCCACTGCCTAAGATGGATTACAAATTGCAGAAGGTGGTTGGTTCAATTAGAATGTCCATGATGGATTGGTTCTATGGTTACAACCAAGTGATGATCAAAAGAAGACTGCTTTAACCACCCCTTAGGGAACTTTCATGTATGATCACATGCCTTTCGGTCTTATTAATGCAGGGACCACGTTTCAATGAGCTATGGATATAGCTTTTGTAGGGGATCAAGACAAGTTCATAGTGGTATATTTGGACGATATCACAGTCTTCTCTAAGACTGATGAAGAACACATCCTCCACTTGAAGCTCACCTTTGAGAAATGCATGAGGTATGGTCTCTCTTTGAATCCCAAGAAATCTCAGTTTTCCCTAAGTGAGGGGAAGCTACTAGGACACATAATAGCACAAGAAGGAGTGAAAATCAATCCTAAGCAAGTCGAAGCTATCAGTCATATTCCTCTACCCAGAAATAAGAAAGAGGTCCAAGCCTTTTTGGGGAGAATCAATTTCTTGAGGAGGTTCATACCCAACTATGCAGAAATAGTGAAGGGTATTATAGATATGCTAAAAAAGGAAAATAAATTCAAGTGGAGCCCTGCCCCCCGAGATGCTTTTACTAGAATTAAAGAAGCATTGGATGAAGCACAGGTACTAGTCAACCCTAACTACTCAACACCTTTCTATATATTTTCTTTTGCTTCTCTGCATACTATTGCCGCAATTCTGCAACAAAGAATAAAGATGGTTATGAAAAACCCATCGCCTTCTTCACCCAAGTCTTGAGGGATGCTAAGATGAAATATAACATCTTGGAGAAACAATCCTATGCACTAGTCAAGGCCTTGAAGGCATTTCAAATGTATGTGCTACAATAAAATATCATAGAATTTGTCCCAACGACAACAGTCAAGGACATCTTGTGCAAGGAGACAGTGAAGGAAAAAGGGGTAGGTGGATAGAAAAGATACAAGAATATGAGTTAGACATAAAGCATACTAAGCTCATAAAAGGCCAGGGGTTGGCCAAGATTTTATCAAAATCTAATTGCCTAGCTTTGGGGATAAACCTGATAACAGAGGAAGGCAGAACAAAATTTCAGCAGAATGGGATTAAAACATCAGAGCAAAAGATCTATGCTAAATATGAGGGATCACCCTGGTATAAGAATATCATCCATTATCTCTTATTCCCTAGGTGCCCACTAGGGCTGGATAAATCTAAGTACAGAACCCTGAGACTCCAAGCTCAAAAGTATATCATATCCAATGGTCAACTCTACTGGAAGGACTTAGTGGGAGTTTTGTTGTTATGTTTGGTAGAAGGAGAAACTCATAAAGTGATTGAGGAATTTCATGGAGGAGTTTGTGGAGGTCATTACAGCTGGAAGACCACAACTCACAAAATCCTCAAGGCAGGATTCTATTGGCCTACACTATTTGGAAATGTTCATTCCCAAGTCAGGTCATGTCAAAAGTGCCAAGTCTTTGCTGAGAGACAAAAACTTTCTCCTCTTCCCCTGATCCCAGTGCATGTGGAAGAACCCTTCAGACAATGGGAACTAGACTTCATATGAGAGATAAACCCACCTTCCAATGGCCAACATAAGTGAATACTAACGACCACGGATTACTTCACCAAGTGGGTAGAGGCCATCCCAGCGAGAAACGCTACTGACTCAGAAGTAAATAAGTTTATGGAGGAAAACATATTATTGCGTTTTGGTTGCCCTATCAAAATCATCACTAACAATGCTCAAATCTTCAAATCTACAAAATTCATCAGCTTCTATCAAAAATTCAATATCATCATCGGGCACTCCACTACCTACTTTCCTCAAGGTAACGGCTTAGCCGAGTCCTCAAACAAAACTGTGGTGAGAGTGCTCAAGAATACCATCACCAAGAATCAAAGGAATTGGGACACCCAATTGAAGTTTTCCCTCTGGGCTAACTGAGTGACTCCTAAACAATTCACTGGAAAATCACCTCTCGAGCTAGTGTATGGAAAGGCTACAATCTTCCCAATCCAATTGGAAATTCCAATGGAAAAGTTACTGCAGGAAGCTGAGGAAGAGCCAAGTTCCTTGACACGAAGGATAAACCAATTGGTCAAACTTCATGAAAATAGAGAACAGGTGGGGGCTAAAGTGGCAAATTAAAAATAGAAGATGAAATCCCTGTTTGACAAGAAGGCCAAGGATCGACCTCTTCAACCAGGAGATTTATTTCTCTGATGGGACATCCAACGGGAAGAAAAAGGAAAACATGGAAAATTCAATCCACTTTGGTTCAGACCTTTCAAAATTTCAGAAGAGAAAGGAAATAATATGTACCTGCTCGAAAATCTAGACGGTGAATCGTTGGAGCTGCCAGTAAATGGTCAGTTCCTCAAACTCTATTTCCAGAATTAGAGGTACCTATCTTGCACCCATTGTAAATACTAGTGTGTGTATTGTAATTATTATATGAAATTTCTAGTGTCTGTTGAAAATTCCACTTTCACAAAATTATCATTTGTTTAGAAAAGACTCCATGCCCAAAAGAGAAGTTCACAGTCTGTAGGTTCTTTATGAATTGCAATCTAATGCCCCCTCTGTTGGGCATGGAATCCCCCCACATAATGTTTTGGGGCTCAAATCCTAAGTTTTAGTCAAAGGTTTTGTAAGACTCCATGATTTACAGGTGCGAAACACGAAGTATAGGTTAAGTCATAGGGTTGTCCACCCTAAAGTAATGTAATGTAATGTAAAGTCATGTTGGCCTACCCATGGTCCATGAACCATGGGATTGTATAAATAGAGTGAGGCTATAAGTTGTAAAGATAGCAAATAGGGAAAGGAAGAAGAGAAAATAATAGGAATGGTTCGAGCTTAGAGTAGGAGTCTAAGTATATTGGGTCGTAGTAGTAGGAAGAGACTCTGCATCTGAGTTCGCAGAGGCCTAGTAGAGTCTGCAACTGAGTGTGCAAACCCCTGCAATTGAGTGCGCAGGGTGGTGTCGAGTCTGTAATCAGCATTGAAGATTAATAAAGAGAAGTTGATTCCTATTTTCGTGTATCTGTTGTGCATTTCCTTCTTTACGTTTATACTGTTTTCTTTATCACGCGCACTGATATGATTGTTGAATATGTTGTAATAGTCATTAGTCTTACATAAACAAGTTAAGTAACCAGATAATAACAGATTAAATAGCAAGGGACTTGGGTATTACGGGTTGCGCCCCGAGTAGGGCTACGCGGAAGCAACATCGCAGGTTGCAAAGGGAGAGCAAGTGCGCGTAGCGACGTGCGTGCAAGGTCAAACCGTGGACCCCCAGAAACTCATTAGACATCCCCAGGGTGCAGAAACCTAGTTCTAGCACCCTCCCATACTACTTCGGGTGAGACCTCAGTCCGCGCTCCGCAAACTATTGCCGAAAGGGCCAGTAGTACCGGGATTTGCTTGGCTAAATCACCTCTGAACCTGGGTCAGGCCCATACAAGCCAAAAAATGGTTCCGTTACTGGGACCGAGATCTACATAAAGGATGTCTCATGTCGTGCCACTGGAATCCAAAAAAGAAAGAAATTGAAGAGTGGTTGGAAAAGAAGATTCACGAGTTCATGGTGCAACAAAAACAAAAATCCGTGAGTATCTAAGGAACAGTGGTTGGAGCGCTACTTGTATACAGAAATCCACGAAATTTTATTTGCATCCTTTCCTTCTGAGTTGTATGAGTGGATCGCGAAGTTAGCAGACAACCAGGGAAGGTGTAGGCTCAAAAAACCAATAGTGTGGACTCAGGAATTAGTGTGCATACTAGAAGAATCAGGAGATAATATAGCGCAAGCTATGGACCATTGGATCGACCGAATAATAGGAGGATTTATCACTAAGTTCACGGTTGACACGACTGTCAGCTACAGTGAGGTAGAGCAACGTTTTCTCAAGGGACCACAAGGTAAGTATATTAAATATTTGAACACTTGGATTAAGATGCTATTGTGTGAAAAGCAGGTTATGTGAATAAATTAATGTTTGGAACTACACGAAGCGAGAAGATCTACAGAAGCGGAAGTAGTGAAGATTTGGAAAGCAATCCCTTAATTTCACCCTCGCGGGAAAGCTAGGAAGAGCTCGCGAAAGATTCTCCGAGAAGCGCGGTCAATTTGATAAGGCAGCGTATTCTGCGTTTACCACCTCCACCCACACCACCCCTTGTCTCACCCTCCTCACCTCCATCTCCACCCACCCAACCTCCGCCACCACCACAATTCAGTATGGCGAGTGTGATCAAACTACCGGTATTCAGAGGAGTAGGAAATGAAGATCCGGACCAATTCTAGTTCGTGATACGAGCAGTATGGGAAGCATAGGGCATCGTGGATGATAATATTAAAAAGGCTACAGTGGTAAGTGCACTACAGGATCACGCATTAACATGGTATATCAAGCATTCTAATGACCACCCGAACACAGGAATCGTAGAGATCCGGGCCGCGCTGAACAGGGAATTTAGCAGGCCAAAATCAAAAACACAATCAATCATCTGGTTTAAGGAGATCGAAATGCTCCCGGGCGAGACCCCCTGGGATCTGGACCAAAGGCTGAAGAGTACGATCTGCGAAGCCAATATGAAGTTAACAGATGCATAGCATCGCGCATGGTTTGTGGCCTCACTTACACCACACTTAAGAATGGCGTTGTCACAACAAAAATTTTCCACCCAAGATGAAGTGTTGGAAATACAATGAGAATACATGAGACCCCTATACAAGACCCTAGGTTGGGAGTCCAACAAATCCACGCACAATTGTAGAATCTGTGTTTGGAAATGCAAAGTTTTAAACAGGAAAGGACACCTCGGATGGAGGTGCACGAGGAAGTATGGTGCATAAAATGCAAAGGCCAAGGGCATGACAAGGACCACTCTCCAGTGTTCGCGAACTACTTGGCAGAAGGAGGGCTGATGCTATTAAGACTGGAGGCATAGGTAGGGTCGAGCGCAGCGTCTACCCTATGGTGCGCGATCTACAAGATAGGAGGAAAACACACTACAGACAATTGTCATCTGTGGCAGAAGTATACACAGACGTCCCAACAATTGTTTTGTAATTTCTACAAGTCAATAGCCCATGATGAACGCACTTGCCGAAGCTACGAACTAATGATGGGTCGAACTCCTGCCTACAGGGTGCAAACCGAAACGCGAGCCCTCGACCCAAATGAAGGGATGGCGCGCACTGGATTTCAGGGGCGTGAGTAGGTTCAAGGCTGAATGGGACTAGGAAGGGGTTGCGGACAACTAATTTGTTACAATTGCGGAGGGCCAGGGCATTATGCCTACGATTGTACAAACCCGACAAGAATATCATGTAGGTATTGTACTCAGTTTGATCATGAGGCAGAAGACTGCCCTTCGCTGATAGCGAGGATGCGCGAAAAGGGGGTACTCCAACCCCCTTCGACCCATAATTTACAAATGATGAGGTCTGAGCCGCATGAAGAAGACCCAAATGTAAACATGATGCTTAAGAGTAGTATGACCACAGGAGATGATAAAGGGAAGCAGCCAGAAGAAAGCGCGCGGGTTCGCAAGGCTCCTACAAAGGAACCCAAATTTGATTTAGAACGCATGAAGGAGACATTCATGGAAGCTAAGAAGAGCTTCACGGAGGCCTCCACTTCAGGTAGTAAGGATCAACTAGAACCAGAGATGGATCCTTCAATGCTCACTACCTTTCTGGAGACATGCATGAAACTTCTGTGCGATAGCAAGGCAGTAAAAGGACTACAGGAACTTATGACTAGGTGCGCGGGGTCAGGAGAATCGTGCGTGGTCCAGAAACTTGGAAAGCATGCATTGCGCACAGGAAGGGAAATGACTATGCAAATAGGTGAGTACGAAATGGATCAGGTAATCCTGGATCTGGGTTTGGACGCGAATGTACTACCAAAGAAAACATGGGAACGCATGGGCAGACTCGCGTTACAATGGTCCCCTATTCAGTTACAAATGGCGAACCAATAGAAGATTTTTCCCATGGGAAGATTGCAAGGGGTAATAATTGATATTGAAGGTGTGAGCGCGCAGGCGGATTTTGAAGTGATAGAGATTTTTGATGACAACAATCCCTATCCTGCACTACTAGGAATACACTGGGCCACCAATATGAACAGAATCATAAATCTAAAGAAGCGCAAAATGATCTTGGAGAAAAAGTCACTACGTGTGGTAGTACCGCTAGATCCAGCCGAAGGAGCGCGACACACTGAATCGATGCGCGACGATGATAGTGATGATGATCTTGATTATATTTACAAGATAATTGCACGAGAAGAATATTGGGTGAATCTGACTACAGATGGAATGATTTTGTGGGAGTGCAAAAGCTCCTGCACTTCAGATTTAGATGAAGAGATAGAGCGATGGTAGAATCAGCTGCACGAAGTAACAACCCTTAATTGCAACATGATGATTAGATCATTGCACAGTGTGACAATGGAGACAAGGGAGCTATCGACATATGATGGATTAACAATGGTGGATGAATTTCTGAGAAAATTTGAAAGCGCAGTACCAGAACAACAATAGTTCGATGCATTGAAGTGGGCACTACGCGCAACACCCGCGTGATGGTGGGGTACACATCAAGGAAATTTTGAGGATTGGCACGGATGCAGAAGGATGATGCGCCTACACTTTGGAAAACCACAGCTCTGAATGAAAGCCAATCAACAGGGGAGGAACAACTTGCGTGCCTACATTTCTCGATGGGTAAAAACATATACTGTATAGTCTGCATAAGAGCACACCACCCCCAGACTAGAGAATCAGAACAAACCACAGCAGCAGGAAAGGCAACGTGCGCTACCAATTCTCCACGACGAGGCATTCAATAGGGTGTGCGGAGTACTGAACAAGGTTCATCAGGCGAGACGAACTCATTGGGACCTATGCGTACCTGCGGTTCAATGGGCCTATAGGACCATGTGCAAAACCCTGAATGCGGAGATGATTCCAAAGATGCGGAATATAGTAAAAACCATAATTTCTAAAGGGAATACAAAAAGGAGTCCACACGTAATAGCTCCCGCAGTTGTGACAGTGCGCGATGGCCAGGAGGAAGAAATCACACATCTACGTGAGGATGAACATCTAAGGATTCAAGAAGCCATCCAGCGAGGGAACCTTAGACTTCACGAACTCGAACAGGACCAGGTACGATTGAGGAAGAAAAGCATTTGGATGGACGCTGAAATCAAAAGGCTGGAAAACGAGATCACGCAAGCATGTCTCGTCGATAAACCAAGGATGACAAAGCAAGATACGGATGACCATACCACTGCATTAGAAGATTGTCGCCGAGAGTTTATGACTCTACTACCATGGCTACGACCACACCTCACCAAATGCAGTAACCAGGGAAGCGCACTGCATACAGTAGAATGCGTGGCACCGGCGGTCGCGCAAACAATTGAGGAGTTTCTGCGAACTATGCTGGAAGGTGAATTGAAGTCTCGCATAGGTGGTGTGACCACCTAACTAGCTGTAGGGAGCACAGTCTCAGTGCTCCAAACAGTTGAAAGAGAGCACGGGACTCTAAAAGAGTCTATTTATGGGCTGCGCGATGAGGGAGGTGCGCACAGAATCAGCAGGACACAAGGTTTGTGCCTGCATAAGGGGGGCTGCGCTGTCACGCGGATAGGCTGGGAAGTAACCATTGGTGTCATTATTCATGACAGGATGTCCAATTTAAGGCAAAAGGGAGTGGGCGGCAGGTGTTTAAGACATGAATTAAGGGCTAGATTTGGGGCAATCTACCGCCAAGAAAGCATTGATGGCCCAGAATTGGGGGGAACGGTTGGTTTGAATTCAAAAGGTGCTATAAAACTCCAAGGGCTAACCACAAGTCAAAACTTGTTCATTTGAGATTTGAGCAGTTCATTAGAGCATAGAGTGTTGAGTGTTGAGCAAGATTTGAGCCCCGAAGTTCACAAACAACAACAGACAGCTCAAGAAAGATGACAACTACCAGGAGAGGTTTGGGATCTACAGAAGGAACCACCAACGAGGCCGCGCAGAACCCCACGGTGCATGATGTTCCCAGAGACACTAGGGTCGTGCCAGAAATACCGAAATCGCCTTGGATACCGAGGCCCAAGAAAGATAAGCAGGCGGCGGGACCAGTTCGCATGTCCCCAAGGAATCCACAGTTCGGTAAACTTTCCATGGAATAAAAGGGAAAGGCTGTCACCATTGAGACAGATGATGGGGAGGAGGACCTACAGGCTCTCATCGATGAGATAGAGGCAGCAAAAGACATGGAAGAGGACATCCAGCCAATGCGCGCTGCAGCGAAATTTCCTGAGTATGTTCCTCCACGAAAAGGGAAATCCAAGATACATAAGGACTTGGATGCCACTAAAAGCACACTCCAGACCCCGCTCCTCCTTGATGGAATTATGTTTGAGGGCTCGCACCTGGGTCGCATCCCCACAATGAAGTTTGAAGACTGGGACCTTGCGGACAGTGAGAAGTTCCCACACTTGGAGACAGAGAAACTCATGAAGCAAAGTACGAAGGGGTCAGTAACAACACTAGAGCCGCAAAAATGGATGCGTGGTGTGGAGAAGGCCATACTACTTCATCTGCTGTGGATTCCACACTTTCACCGCGCACTTATCATTATTTTCGTCATCAGGCAACTGCTTTGCCTGGTGCATGATGGGCACTTATGGATGGAAGAGCTTATTCCCATCACGGCGGATCTCATCCATAGGATTTCCCGGCTCCCCTATAAGGGAAAGGACCCTGCGGTGATAGCAGGCAAAAGCGGAGATTTGGCACTTGCAGAGGCCATGAAGAAAAAATACAAACTGGAGAAGCAAAGGATGGGTTACGCAATCAGCAGCATTAAAGATAAAGGGGTGCACATAGCCACCCAACTCTTGGCCGAGAAGGTAATGAGAAAATGTCGCGGAGATGAGGTACCAGCGCGAGTAGTTGCACTGGCAGAACAATGCGCGGAGGGGTCCAATTCAACTGGGTTGAGTTCCTCAGCAATGAGTTCCTGATTAACTGTAAGGAAGCATAGGAGTAGGGAAAGACATTCCACTATGCATGGTTGCTCTTGTCTATTTTAATGGTAATAGGGGAACTACCCAAGGACAGTCAATTCCCTAGTATTGAATAGGACTTACCAGAGGCCGCAAAGTACGCATCACTCTGGGCCACCAAGGACACCAAGTGGATTCGCGAGACCAAGATCTTCTGGGTGCTTATGGAGGCAAGCATCCGGATGTGGATCAACAGACGACCGCGCCTATCCCCCACAGTGTACAATAGTCTGTGGAGCTTTGCAGACTTCAAGGCGGACATGCATAATGTGTACATCAAGGCACGTAAGGACCCAGCGCAGCAATGGACCAAGCTCCCCTTCATCGCTATCGATGATGCGATCTTTTCAATGCTAGAATCATGACCCCCCGAGTGGCGTGCCCCGAATTTGGCGGAGATGGATAAAACAGCAGCACAGAAGCAGAAGGATGCAACCAAGTTGCATGTCACAAAGTTGGCCCAACAAAGGCGCAATGAAAAAGTGGTCGTGGAGGTAAGGGCTATCCACGAGGCAATAAGGGCAGCCGCAGAGCAGGCAAAGGCCGCCGAACAAGCAGCAACAGCACAGGCAACAAGGCCCACCACAATGCAAGACGAGGAGGGCCAGAACATTTCTACAGGATAGGGAGCAGAGGACACAGAAGAAGGAGCGGACCCGGGAAAAACATCCACCCAGTTGAAAAGGCCACATTTCACAGAGAGATTGGGTCCACGAAAAAAGGTTAAGGCATCCAAATTGGCCATCGAACCGATCACACTAATAGAAGGCGACCTCTACGACATTGGTGACACGGTTCGTGAGGTCACCAAGGAAGTGCTCCAAGAAGCCATGTCGAAGAAGCAGATTGTGTTGGGGGCCCTAAGGGCGCAACTACAGGAACTACAGGTGCGGACCCCACAGGAAGGAACCGTAGCTACCTACGGCGTAGAAGGTACATCAGCAACAGAGCAGCTGCTATGTGAAAATATGGCCAATACCGTAGTGCTACTGGAAGGAGCACTAACAGTAGAGAAATAGGACAACAGAGCCGCGGTGGGCAGGATCAAGGGACTTGGCCTAAATTTAGCTGCCCTTCCGTGAGACACAATGTACCAACTGCAGGATGGCATAACAGCAGAGCTACGCACCAGGGAAGGCCGCGTGATTCAGGTGATGAGTGAGCAGAAGATCAACATCGAATAGCTCAGCTTGTAGCAAGATGCACTGACATCATAGCACCAACAGATTGTGAAGACAGTGGATGAAGCATGCCAGTGAGTCCCAGAGTTTTCCATCACCGCAAACCTACCAATAGAGATATGGATCCATTGTCTGGCAAGTGGAGTCCAGAGCACGCATGAGGAAACAACACGAGTACAGCTGGAGCTTAACCTCTAGATTGTTGTGCTGCGGATGAAGGCTTAGCATTCCACTCCTCTTGAAGTTAGAGAGTAGCGCATTAGCGCGATTCAAATAGGACTGGAAGAAATTGCATGGGTAGTGCATGACTGTACTAGTATGTTGGACCAAGATTTTGACGTCCTCACATCCTTGTAGGAGGACCCCAACATACAGTGCCTGGAAAAAAGGCGCGTGAACTTCAGGAATAGTATGATAATGTCATGGGAACTGCACAGACAATCGTCCTCACCCAACGACTGGCAAAGATGCAGCAAGCAAGGGCACTGAAAGAGTAGGTGGATGCCGCCAGACAGAAAGAGGCACTTCTCAAGGCGCGTGTCCAGCCTTAGATTGATGAGGCCTTCACCATTACGATTGACATTGAGGACAAGATCGCATAGATGCAGGAACTATATGCGCTAAGGAAGGTAGCGGATCCTCACAAAGAAGCATCGTAGGAGCGCATGTAGCAGGTCCAGAAAACCGCAGAACAGTGTGCCATGGACCTCCGAGCAGTACGGGACCAATTGGAGGGGCTCCGCACCAAGGTCGCCGCACCAGCAGAGTGACTCGGGACGAGTCACGATGATTGTGTTGGGGGCCTGTTGGGCATGGAATCCCCCCACAACATGTTTTGGGGCTCAAAGCCCAAGTTTTAGTCAAAGGTTTTGTAAGACTCCACGATTTGTGGGCACGAAGCGCGGATTATAGGTTAAGTCATAGGGCTGTCTGCCCTAAAGTAATGTAATGTAATGTAAAGTCATGTCGGCCTACCCATGGTCTGTAGACCACAGGATTGTATAAATGGAGCGAGGCTCTAAGTTGTAAAGATAGTGAATAGGGAAAGGAAGAAGGGAAAAAAATAGGAATGGTTCGAGCTTAGAGTAGGATTCTAAGTATATTGGGTCGTAGTAGTAGGAAGAGGCTCTGCATCCAAGTGCACAGAGGTCTAGTAGAGTCTGTAGCTGAGTGCGCGAACCCCTGCAGCTGAGTGCGCAGGGCGGTGTCGAGTCTGTAATCAGGATTGAATATTAATAAAGAGAAGTTGATTCCTATTTCCGTGTATCTGTTGTGCATTGCCTTCTTTACGTTTATACTGTTTTCTTTATCGTGTGCATTGATATGATTGTTGAATATGTTGTAATAATCATTAGTCTTACATAAACAAGTTAAGTAACCAGATAATAACAGATTAGATAGCAAGGGACTTGGGTATTACGGGTTGCGCCCCGAGTAGGGCTGCGCGGAAGCAACATCGCAGGTTGCGAAGGGAGAGCAAGTGTGCATAGCGACGTGCGCATAGGGTCAAACCGCAGACCCCCAAAAGCTTATCAAACATCTCCAGGGTGCAGAAACCTGGTTCTAGTACCCTCCCATACTACTTTGGGTGAGACCTCAGTCCGCGCTCCGTGGACTATTGCCGAAAGGACCAGTAGTACCGGGATTTTCTTGGCTAAATCACCTTTGAACCTGGGTCAGGCCCATACAAGCCAACACCCTCCCTAGGTGGAGCCAATGTTGTCACCTTATGAACATAGAGTTCCAGTTGTACAAAGAGGGCAAAAGAACAGAGATGTTTGGAGCTATCCTCCAAGCCATATGTTATCCATGATAACCCTTAGAAATAATTTTAGTTTGATTAATCATTTTCATCTATCTACTACTTTTTTGAAAGAGGTTGTTGTGCTTTACAAATTGGAGATTAAAGGAGGAAGAACAAGTCCAGTTTAAATTGTTTTGGAGAAATTTCCATATTCTCTTAAAACCATTTCTTTCACAAACCCCATTTTTTTCCTTTGTTTTTAAAACTCTAGCCGTAGTGACCCATTTTTAACTCTAGCCGAAATCCCTTTGTATATCCAACTCTAGCCGTGTTTCCCATTCCCCTTTGAAATGTTTTAAAACATTTAGAAATCATGTCGAAACCCTTTTTAAGCATCGAGACCCACAAACCATAATCGTTATCGGCCCCTTCCCTTTTTGTGATACATATCTGCCTGTCTCCCTTTTTAACTTTTACGATTGCGATATCACATATCGTAAAGTTCCCGTTGATTGCCATATCCAAGTCCCGTCACCACTCCTCCTCGCCAATTTTGATAAGGTCTTTTTTGCCAATTGCGGTAATTCCTTCCCTCATCGATTGCGATATCGCAATCTGGGATCACACAAGTCAAAGTCCCTCCTCCGTCGAAGTCCCTTCCAACTTGCAATTGTGATGTTCAAGAACCCTCCCAGATGCAACATTTTATGTGATACATTTTATAAATCGTCATTTCCGTAACATCGGAAATCACCATAAATCAGTGTTAAAGCCCCTTTTCCCTTTCCGATGGCGATATGCGAGTCCTAGTTTCGGAAGAGATATTTGATGTATCATGCTTTATTGAAGTTTTGCGTCCGGACAATCGGCAAGCACTATGAAATATGGTAAAAAGGCACTCTCCTGTATTGTGATTGCGATACGAACAGGCTCGGATCAATGGCCCAGATCAACAAACATTAAAATGTCTATTTCACTTCCGCTTAGTGGGACGGCAAGGGTATTTTTCAGCGTATATCCAACAGCATGGTCATCAAACAGAATATAGAGTAAATGAAGACATGGAAGCTCAGGAGGACTTGATGATCTAGCATGGTTCTCCATGCAGAGGGAATATGAAGTACTGCCTAAGAATCCTCTGCTTTTGTACTGTGGCATTAAACTGATATTTGATTGCTCCTAGTTTTGAAGAACAAATGATACAAGCAATAAATGCAAAAGCGATGGGAATCGGCTGAGTGACACAGGTGGCTAGACCATGGGTAAGCAACAACTTGAAGCAAAGGCGATCCCATGGATGGGCATGGAGATATTTTTTTGGTGTTTTCATCTAATTGTTGACTTGTTTTGTTATCCTATAATGTGTCACCATTTAATGAAGCAATTAATCTTTGGTAGTCATTTTTGGGCCATAGAGCCATCCCAGGCTGATATAGCCAGTCGATTTGACAACTGAGGCTCGGATGAAGATATTTTGTTGTAATTACTATTCAATGATCCCCTCTCTGGATAAATTGTTGGAAGCAATGCTTCACTAAGGTTCAAAATCCTAAAGAAAGAACTACATGTTATTTTCAAGATAGTATGACTTTATGATATGCATCTTTCAAAATATTAAGGAAATGGTGGTGATTCCTCCTTCGAGTACTACAGTATGTTATCCCTCTATTAAATTCCATTATGTTCATGTTTCCTCTCTGAATTCATGTAATCGTAACTGCTAGAAATGTTTCATATGTTCTTATATATTCATTTGTATTGACTCGTTAATGCATGTGCCTATATGGATCTTTGATATTATATCTTTAAAATTGCGCTCCATGAATCATCGCACCCATCCTCTTTCATCCATTATGTCTACCTTTAACTCAGATAAGTGTAGAATTCTGGAGGCTTCAATCTCTATGCGATAAGTGTAGAATTCCTGATGCTTCAAGCTCTATGTGATGAGTTACTCTATCTCCTTATCCTCTCTCATTGCTCTACCAAATATTATTAAACTGTAGGTCCTTAAACTACTCGGCCTCCACTAGTTTATACATATATTTCTGTGGGTTGTATATGTGAAGAAGTACTAGAAATACATGATTTACGCCTTTAGATGAATGAGCCAACCCATGCTGTTTATTATATATATACAAATATATATGTGATGTCTCCATTTTCCCGAGAATCATATGAGACACACAAAATCTAGATATTCCAGGCATTGGTCTTGTAAGCAATCTGAGGTTGTCTCTGGAAGCGACAATATCTTTTGGCACCGTTGCCGGGGAACGTATTGAAAGATTTTTCCCGTGGGATACGACAAGTTAAGCACTCTTTGTGTAGGTGAGAAAAGACGTTATTATTTCATCCTCATCACCTTGGTGACTGGACAAATCCCATTATCATTTATCACCCTGGATTTTAGAAAGCCTCACACCCACTCATATACCTCTTAGCAGAAAACCCCATCTGTATCTAACCCAGAGAAATTATTTTTGAGGAGAGTTTGGAAGGAGAAAACTCCGAATGCCTATGCTATTGTCTCGTCATTATTTGAACCCTCCTCATCCATCTCCCAACCCCCTGTCATTCACTGCTCAAATTTTACTCCTAAGATCCTTACATACCATGGTCTCAATCTAGCCACTCTAACCACTGTGGTTTTGGCCCAAGCTCCTCCGGAAAATATCAACCCCACTCCATTAATTCAGATGGTTGTTCTAGGTTTCTTACTAAATAAATATGCCCCTCTTGATTTACCTCAACCTCTAAGTGCTATGCCTCAGGACTACCTAAATATTTTGCCTAGGTTCAATGGGGATGATGAAAACACTGCGCAAAGACACATTGCAACCTTCTGTGCTTTTGCTGAGAATATAAATGTAGAACAACTGAATGGGGTCCTTAGACTCTTTGTACAGTCCCTTGATGTAGAATCCATAAAATGGTTTAAAGCCCTACCCAATGCCTCCATCACTACCTGGGAGGAACTCGAAAACTCTTTCACACAAAAGTTGGGTGAAAAGAGAAATAATGAGTATGTCCTCACAGAGTTCAATTCTATAAGGAAGAAGCCCAAAGAGGATATTTTAGAATTCATAAAAGGTTCAATAAGTAGTATAATAACCTGCCTGGTGAGATAAAGCTCCCTCAAGTTGTTGCTCGTGTAGTATTTATGGGGGCCTTTGAATCCGACTTTGGTTTTACCCTAAGGAAATATCACACTTTGGATTAACTCCAAGTTGATGCTCTTGAGGTAGAAGAAAATTTCACCTTGGAAGGGAAGTCAAGAGTTAAGGATGAACCTACCGATAAGAAAAGGGGGAAAGAAGAAACATCCTCCTCTAGTCATGCTAAGGAATCACCAGATCTGAAGTGGGAAGAAATGGATAAACTCATAAGGAGTTTATTACATAAGGTGGTGAAACTTGAGTTGGAGAACAAGAGTCTCCCGAAATAGAATACTCAAGGTAACAACTAAGGTTATAACCCACAATACAGAAGGCCTCCATTGTAGATACTTCAAAGGAAAAGAAAACATCAACTCGATCAGATCCCTCCTCCTCTATATTTAGAAGATGATCCTGATGAACAACCATCAGATACACATGAGATGTAGGGAAACTTGTATTCCTCTTTCTCTGAAGAAGAAATGGAGCAGGAGTATTGTTGGTATCTCCTGAGAGCAGCTTGATACCCCTCTCATTCAAGATGGAGTTTGAGGAAACCAACAACGTGTCAGAGTACGAAGCATTGCTCCTTGGGCTGCAAATGGTAAGGAATATGAATATTGAATGATTAACTACATGTGCGAAAACCTTGGAAGGGAGGTCAAGAGGTAAGGATGAACCTACCAAGAAGAAAAGGGGGAAGGGAAACCAACAAAATATCTTCATCCTTACCTCTTGACTTCCCTTCCAAGGATGTTTCTTCTTTCCCCCTTTTCTTCTCGGTAGGTTCATCCTTACCTCTTGATTTCCCTTCCAAGGAGCAAAGGCGATCCCATGGATGGGCATGGAGATATTTTTTTGGCGTTTTCATCTTATTGTTGACTTGTTTTGTTATCTTGTAATGTGTCGCCCTTTAATGAAGCAAGTAATATTTTGTAGTCATTTTTGGGCCATAGAGCCATCCCAGGCTGATATAGCTAGTTGATTTGACAACTGAGGCTCGGATGAAGATATTTTGTTGTAATTATTGTTCAATGATCCCCTCTCTAGATAAATAGTTGGAAGCAATGCTTCACTAAGGTTCAAAATCCTAAAGAAAGAGCTACTGTTATTTTCAAGATTGTATGACTTTATGATATGCATCTTTCAGAATATTAAGGAAATGGTGGTGATTCCTCCTTCAAGTACTACAGTATGTTATCCCTCTGTTAAATTCCATTATGTTCATGTTTCCTCTCTGAATTCATGTAATCGTAGCTGCTAGAAATGTTTCATATGTTCTTACATATTCATTTGTATTGACTCGTTAATGCATGTTCATGTATGGATCTTTGATATTATATCTTTAAAATTGTGCTCCATGAATCATCGCACCCATCCTCTTTCATCCATTATGTCTACCTTTAACTCAGATAAGTGTAGAATTCTGGAGGCTTCAAGCTCTATGCGATAAGTGTAGAATTCTTGATGCTTCAAGCTCTATGTGATGAGTTACTCTATCTCCTTATCCTCTCTCATTGCTCTACCAAAGATTATTAAACTATAGGTCCTTGAACTACTTAGCCTCCACTAGTTTATACATATATTTCTGTGAGTTGTATATGTGAAGAAGTACCAAAAATACATGGCTTATGCCTTTAGATGAATGAACCAACCCTAGGTTTGTTATTATATATTTTTCATATATATATATACAAAAATATATGTGATACCTCCAGTTTCCTGAGAATCATATGAGACACAAAAAATTTAGATGTTACAGGCACTGGTCTTGTAAGCAATCTGAGGCTTTCTCTAGAAGTGACAACAAGCCCTAAATAAAGCTTCTAGAGTTCAAGGAATATGAAGTTACCCTCAAACAACCACATAGATACTCTATAAGGGATATTCAGATTTAAACTTGGATATGGGAGCCATGGCATGTTATTCTACATAACGAGTCACTAGAATTGTTAGTATGTATGGTTTTCTAATAATAGTGTATACACATTCTAAGAATGTGAATGCGCTATTAGAATTTGTGCACATTTTTATAATGCATGTATATGTAAAATTACTTATAAAATAATAATTGCAATTTTCCATTTATGGAGTAGCACAATTAAAAATGACTAGCATAAATGACTAATTCATACACTTGTTTACTTGTTAGTTGGTCATAATTTTTTTCTTGGATTATAGTAGTCGTTTACATTAATTATTTTTATTTTTATAACCTATTATCTAGCCATATATTTTAGTCTTGGACTAAATTAGTCATTTAAGTTAGTCGCTTTTAGTTGGTTTACTTATTATCTAGTCATATATTTTATCCTTGGACTAAATTAGTTGTTTAAGTTAGTCATTTTTAGTTGGGTTAGTTAAAATTGCTTGAATTTAGTAGTAATTCACTTGAAATAACTGTGGTGACTAACTTTTTTAGTTGCATAATCACTAATCTCTCATTTTGTACTAGTGCATGCTAATGATAACACATAACCAAATAACCACATGCATCTCCCATACATCCATAAATCAACAAGGAAATCACACATGCAACCTGTTACCTGCAAATTGATCCAGTTGTAGTTGTTGATCCACCTGTTCCCTTGCGCTTTCTCTCTTTCCTTTGCTTTCTTTCTCCAAATCCAATGAAACTAGAGTGCTCCAAGATTTATGTAAGTGTTCAATAGTGTGAGAGAATAAGAGAATGAATGAGAGAGCCAAAGACTGAACTGACAAAAGTTGTGAATTGATCCTCAAAAGCCTTTTTATCATTGAGGCCTCTATTTTCTTCATTTTCCTTCAATTTCCTCCTCATGCAAATTTGTGACCTTTCATATCCGTTTTCTCTTATTTTCCATTATTTCATAAATATAATGTCAATTAATGCCACTTTGCCTTCGACAATTCCTTTGCCATTTTCCATATCCATTAATTAATCATGAGTGATCCCCATCACTATGTTTTTCCCAACATTCAACTTCTAATATGTGTCCCATGACCTTCATTTTATTTTTATTTACATAAGAAATAAAATAGGGGCTGTTACAAACCCCTCCCCTTAGGGGAACACCGTCCTATGTGTTCAATTACACTTATAAACCAGAAAAACACATGATGTCCATGGAACTTTATAACATAACTCAATACAACATTTACATCATATCATATTTCTGAGACATATCCAACATATCATGAACACCATACCACTTATTAGATATTTATAACACAACCCAATGCGGTATTTACGTACATATGTATATATAGACATAAAAAAAACATAAGATCAAAACATATATCAGGATACATTTGCTCAACCAGTGAATAGCGAAGGATGCATAGCCTACATCTGATCAACCATCTCCCATGTAACTTCATTAGGCCCAAAGTATTTCCATTGCACTTTAACTTGCTCGATTGCTCGATTCTGAAGCATGAACATCTATCGTTGAAAAA
The DNA here is from genome assembly GCA_031772625.1 of Pinus tabuliformis. Taxonomy (NCBI): domain Eukaryota; kingdom Viridiplantae; phylum Streptophyta; class Pinopsida; order Pinales; family Pinaceae; genus Pinus; species Pinus tabuliformis. Next base: position 593,177,204 of record CM062804.1, read on the forward strand.
TGCACTGAGGTTCCGGCTGGAATTCTCATTTTGACGCCACCTACAACACAGACCAATCAATCACATGATCAACATCTTTCACATACTTATTAAGTCATGACACATGGAAAACATCATGGACTCTCATTGTCAGAAGTAGTGCAAGTTAGTAGGCCACTGGTCCAATCCTCTCAAGGATCACAAAAGGTCCACAATACTGAGGTGCTAGCTTGGCACAAGATCCAATCCTCATGGAGCTCTTCTTGGGCTTGATGCACAATTACACATGTTCCTCAACTTGAACATCTTTAAATACCCTGTGTTGATCTGCATAAATCTTATGCCTGTTCTCCATTGTCTTTATATTCTTCTTGATAACCTGCATTTCTTGTTCCATCTCTGCAAACATATCCAATCCAATCAATACCCGGCTCACTAGATCACTCCAGTTGATGGGATTATTACAAATCTTCCCATAAAGTGCCTCAAACAGACTCATCCTCAGTGACTCTTGATATCCATTGTTGTAAGTAAACTCAACCAATGGAATATAGTCTTCCCAATTCCGTTGTTGATGCATAACATATATTCTCAACATGTCCTCAAGAATCTCGTTGACCCTCTCTGTCTGTCCATCTGTTTGTGGATGATAATCTATAAGGCCAACTCTATCCCCAAACCTACAAACAAGTCCTTCCAAAACTTGGAAGTGAACTTGGTATCCTTATCTAACACAATCTTCCTAGGAATACCATGTAACCTCACTATCTCCTTGATGAAGAACTGAGATACCTCACTTGTTGAATTCGTAGAATTCACTAGAATGAAGTAAGCTACATAACTAACCTGTCAACTAAAACCATAACAGAATCATGCTGTCTAGATGTCCTTGACAAAACTATAATGAAGTCCATGGAAATGACATCCCATTTCCACTCTAGAATCGAAATCAGTTGCAATAAACCACCTGGTTGCTTACACTATGCTTTTACATGTTTACAATCCAAACATCTCGTAACAAACTCAACCACCTTTTTCTTCAAGTTCGACCAATGGTAGAACTTCTTAACAACTATCAGTCTTCTGATATCCCGGGTGACCTGAATATGGCTTGACATGAAATCCCCACAAAATAAGCTTCTTGAGCTCGTTGTTATCCGACACATAAATCCTACCCCTAAATCTAACTAAATCATTTGTCGTGAGATGATAATCCACATTTTGTTCGCATGTACCCTACTGTTGTAACCTGTGCTTAAGATGATGGTACTTGTCATGCTATTGTCTTGCCTGTAAGATCTGATCCTATAAATCTGTCCCATATGAACTCATAGCTACAATGTGATTTACATGAACTCTTCTACTAGAGCATTGACAACCTTTTTCTCTTTACCCTTAATGTACCTGATCTCAAAGTCAAACTCATTGAGCTATAGCCAATTACCTAGCTTTATTGGCATTCAGATTAGGTTGGTTAAACAAGTACCACAACCCACTATGATCACTCATCAAGATGAACCTCCCACCAAGAAGATAATGCATCCACATCTTCATTGCATGAATGATCGTTGCCAACTCAAGATCATGTGTCACATAGTTATTCTCGTGCTATTCAGTTTCCTTGACTCATAGCATACTACTTGTCCTTCATGCATCAAGAATCCACTAAGTCCTCTGTTACAAGCATCTGTACATGCCACAAACTCTTTATTTATATCTGCAATCTTCAAGACCCGAGTATTTGTAATAAATTTCTTCAACTACTCAAAACTAGATTTACATTCCTCTATCCATTCAAATTTCTTTCCTTTTCGCTGCAAAGATGTAATAGGATAGACAATCCATGAGAAGTTCCTGATGAACCGCCTGTACTAACCTGCTAGTCCCATGAGTGATCTAACCTCATCCACATTCCTAAGAGTCACCCATTCCATGATAGCCCTGATCTTTTCTGGATCTATTGTTATTCCTTCTTTGGAACCAACATGTCCCTAGTAATAAACCTTTGTATGAAAGAAACTAAATTTACTAAGCTTGGCATACAACGAATGCTCTCTCAAGATTCTTAACACTGTTTCTATATGTTATTCATGCTCTTTCTTATTCTTAGAATATATCAATATGTCATCAATGAATACTATCACAAACTTTTCCAGATAAGGATGTAACACATTATTCATCAAACACATGAAAGTAGTTGGAGAATTAGTCAAACCAAAAGGAACCACAACAAACTCATAATGCCCATACCTAGTCCGGAAAAAAGTCTTGTAGATGTCCTCTTCTTTGATGCGTACCTGATGATATCCTAATCTCAAGTCAATCTTCGAGAACATTGTTGCTCCCTTCAACTGGTCAAACAAGTCATCAATCTGCGACAACGGGTACCTGTTCTTAATCGTCCCCTTGTTCAATGTCTATAATCAATGCATAACTTGAGAGTACCATCCTTCTTCTTCACAAACAATACTTGTGCACCCCAAGGTGACACACTTGGCCTAATGTATCCCTTATCAAGCATTTCATTCAACTGCAAATTCAGTTCCACCAATTCTGGAGTGTTCATCTTATACAGTGCCTTCGATGTTGGTGTTGCTCTTAGCATCAAATCAATAGAAAAGTCCACTTCCCTATGAGGCAATAACTCTAAGATATCTACTGGAAACATCCTAAAATTTTTGCAAAACCGGATACCTCTTCAAGACATCAACATCCTCAACATCCTTACCTTTATCACTGAAAATGTGAATTGCAAACAATACACATCCTTTCCTGCTACTGCGCTTTGCCTACATAGTTGTAACCATTCTCACAGATGTAGGATTCTTCTTACACTATAAGATTCTCTTCTCTCCATCATCATCCAAGCAAATGATAGCCTTATGATATAAATCCATCTTAGTCTTCTAAATGTACAACCAATCCATACCCAACATCATATTGTATGATCCCAATGCAATCACATTTAGATGTGATGATGTAGACATATCATTCAACTCAAATGCACAAGATATTACCCAATAATAAATTATTTTCTTAGTACATGTAACCAACTACACCAACCAAGACTCTTTGTGCACTTCTTTATTCAAACCACACTTATCCACCAGGTTATGACTGATATAATTATGGTTAAATATAGGGTCAATCAAAATAAAAACAATTTGATCACAAACCTTACCTTCCATATCAATAATAGATGTCTGATGATCAGCATGCCTACTATCCAATGTTGCATAAATCTAAGGAATACTTTGTCCAAAATCCCCAACTGTTTGTGCCTCTTGAGCATTGTAAATCTGCAGTCTGCCACCCTAATGTTGTGGAAAATATCTCATGTGACGATCCTTTCCATAATTACAACATTATAAAGGCTTTCTTCCATCACCCTTATTCTTCTCCTCAAATTAAAATCCCTGTCCTCTTTCAACTGCATTAAATTTCTTGTACGACATTGCATTCTCCCTGTCATTGTATCCTAAGGTTTTCCTTTCCTCTTAGCCCACTTTCCTTTATTCTTCTTATTGCATTTCTAATCTTGCTTAGACTCATTCTTGTGCTTTGATTGCTCATAACAATGTTTCAACTTTCTGATGGCTTCCTCCTGCATCTAGGCTCATCAAACTCAATTCTATCTTTGAATGATACCCACAACCCACTGATGAATATATGAATCTTTGTTTTCTCCTCCTTAATATAAGGCACATATCTCAACAACTCCAAGAATCTACTAGTATACTCCTCATTGGTCATAGATCCCATCTTCAACTCATAGAACTCCTTTTCCCTGTCATCATAGTATATTTCAGATAGATACTTCTTCCTGAAAAGTATCTTGAACTCACTCCAAGTCAACTCCTCTTCTTGAATGCCTTTGACATTCTTTACATATTCCCACCAAATGTTTTCTTTTCCTTTAAGACTAAAAATAGTTATCCCAACTTTCATATTCTCTAAGTAATCATGCAATCTGAAGAACTTATTCATCCCAAACAACCAAGCTTATGCATCATGTGACTTCTTCATTTCTCCATCAAATGTAGGAGGCTTTTCTTTCTTGAACTCCTTTGGAAAGTACTATTTCTCACTCCTCATATACGGACGGTGACAGTGATGACGATGTTGTCTCTCTGAACCAGAGCTAGAATAGAGTCCATGGTCATTACCCCTCCCATCAGGTGTATCCAAGAACCTAACATCTCTGACTGTGTCACCCCTGCCATACCTGTATCCTGATTGAGACCTGATGCCATATGCCGCATAGGTCCTTTCCTCCTTTCCATGACTGATCCTAAGTGGTCCCTATCTCTGCAAATTTGAAAAATTCTGAAGGATGACCACATTAATTTTCGCTTGCTTCTCCTGTGTTTTGGTAAGTATTTCCTATGACTGAATGATCCTATCATTATCCTCCTTACAGCTTCTTGTCTCTGCTTTCACACTTCTCAGTGTATCTGCTATGTCAGGGGAGTACTCATCACCATGTTGTTCATTTAATTTGTAGGGAGAACATTAGAGGAATTTTGAAGTCTAAAATGGGCCTCCTAAGAAAAATGTAAAACCAAAATAAACTTTATAAGAACCAATAGGATTCAAGATGATGATGTCAACCATGGGGGATGATTCACCATTTTTGGAGTAAAAAGGTAAAAAGATTAAAAAATAATAAAATAATAAAACTACTTTTTCAACTCGTATTTTAGACTTATCTCCCTAAGGTTTTACTCAAGTTTCGAGCAGGAGTACTTGTTGGATGCAAAATTTAATTCATCATCCAATGAGTACCCATGTTTCATACTTTCGGTGGACCCTGCTACAAAAAAAATGAGAAATACATGAAAAAACGTGTTTGCAATCACTTTTTTCATGTATTTCTCATTTTTCGTGTAGCAGGGTCCATCAAAAGCATGCAACATGGTTACTCCTTGGATGAGGAATCAAATTCTTTATCCAACGTTGCTCGAAATTTGAGTAAACCCATAAGGAGATAAGTTGCAAATACGAGTTGAAAACTAGTTTTTTCTTTTTTTCCCTCTAAAATTTGATGATGTAATCTAATCTTATTTTATTGTTTCCACTATTATTTTATAATTTCTTTAGGAGGCCCATTTTAGACCTCAAAGCTCCCCTAATGTTACGTGCACTGTAGTCCACCATTTTACTTGTCATATTTAATCCTCTATTTCCTTCAAACATACCATGTCAGATAAACCAAATATAAACATAATCAACATACCTTAGTGAAGTTTAGGGGAGGCTATCTCATCTGCAAAATCAATCCATATTAGCACAACATATGTATATATAATGAAATCCACATATCAATCATCTCAACATCAACATTGTCAACTTCTACATGAAGAAACAACTGCAGCAATGACTATCACAATACATGCATAATGAACACATAGACAACTGACATGCATGCATGACAAATATGTTCCTCCCATCCAATCCAAGTGCTTGAACCTGGGAGATCTAATACCAAACTGTAACCACCCCTTCCACATTTACCTAGTTTCACTAGTCTTCCAGGGTAAACATGAGACGAGAGTTGTTGTGACATGACCCGACCTCTTAGCTCCAATTAAGGAAGTGGGGACTACAACTGACCACCGACTGACAACTCATACCATTCCATAGGGCTACAAGGACATCAAGGGCCAAAGAATCACTCCAAGTGACAAAACCTTGAGTTGGGGCTCCTTTTCATGCACTTTAACCCCTAACTTCATGCATGACAAGGCCTCCATGCAGTTGAAGGCCTCCAAATGCACACACAAGCCTACCTGGGTGCGATTGTGACCTAAATTCTTCAGTTCTAAGTATGCGGTCACAATATCAGTGCCACCTTTTCAAGCCTGCCTGCAGACCACTTCCCAAAATTAGCTGAGACTTTCCAAAATCATGTCTAACATTGCAACAAAGATAAACATTCAATCTCAACTCAAAACTTGACCTAGACTGACCAGAAAATACTAGGCATTTCATCAAACACATGGTATAACATGTAAACTATAGGTCATGAATGCATATCTGATCATAAAAGTACGAGATTCATCTGAGAATCACCAAGAAGGCCCTATGCCTTATTTCTCCAAATCCAATGAAAAATAGAGTGCTCCAAGCATGATCCAAAAACACTCCAAGATTTCTCTAAGTGTGCAAGAGTGTGAGAGAATGAGAGAATGAATGAGAGAGACAAAGATTGAACTGACAAAAACAGTGAGCTGATCCTCATAAGCCTTTTTATCATTGTGACCTCTATTTTCTTCATTTTCCTTCAATTTCCTCCTCGTGCAAATCTGTGACCTTTCATCTCTCTTTTCTCCTATTTTCCATTATTTCATGAATAAAATGTCAATTAATGCCACTTTGCATTTTTCAATGCATTTTCCAATTTCCATAGCCATCAATTAATCACAAGTGATCCCCATTATATATTTTTCCTAACATTCACCTTGGAATACATGTCCCATGACCTTGGTTGTATTTTTATTTACATAGGAAATCAACCAGGGGTTGTTACAGTTTTATCACTTGATCAAGCAATATTTAAGCCCTAAAATAGCTCAATCGAACAATATTTAAGCCCTCAAATAGCTTGATCAAGCACTTTTTAGACCTCTTTTCTTCGCCTTCCACCCATTTGCTTGCCAAAAAATGTAAATGACCTTTGTGGGTTCACCCCTAAGTCAAATTTCATCTTTAATAAATTTTAATAAACATGTTGTTTTTGTTCACATGGGGTAAAATTGATTAAACTTTAGTAATGGTAAAATTCAATAATTGCATTTATGGATGTTTTATCCTCCCATAGTGTGAAATTAAATAAATGTTAGTGTAATATTATGTTTATATATATTCAGATTTCTTAGACGATTAGTATATTGCAAAATAAATTTATATTAATTATCATTCTCATCTAAATTTAAATATTATATACATAATAATAATAATAAATTAATTTAATATTAAATAATTAAATCATTGCAACTAGGAATGGAGATGAAGAACCAGAATCAATAGTTCTGGAGATAATGGGTTCGACTAGGGTTTCCTTCTGTGTTTGTAGGATCTGTTGTGCCACTTCCGCTGAGCGCTGGTCTACTCTCGGCGTGCATGGAAGGTGCTTCCTTCCTCGCGATTTACACATCTGACGAGCAAAATGCGGTTCATTTTTTGTGAAATTATGGATATCAATCCCCGCAAAAAGGATTTGTGTCGAGGTTTTGAAATGTTTTCTCTCAGATCTGGAGGAGTACTTTTAGATCTATGTAAAAAATCTAGAGGATGCCTCTTCTACGCTTCTGGTTCTGCGTTTTTTTGTGGTGTCTTTCAGATCTTGCTATACATGGCAAGCAAAAATTTTGGGTGGGAAGATGGGTGATAGGTGAAGATTTTATTTCCTGTGTGCTAGATCGCACCCTTGCAAGAGCGGATATGAGGTCAATACTGCATTTTTTTACAGGATCTGGTTGATATGTGGTGATTGTAGGCACAACGGGTTTATATTGGTCAGATTTGGTCGAAGGTCTGAGCCTTGGTTGTGGCCCCTCCCTCTGATCATGCCTACACCTCCTCTAGCTTCATACAAGGCAAATCATGACCTGTCGAAGCCCTTCCAAATTTTTTCAAAGTCCCCAAGTGGAAAATCATTTCTTTTTTATGTTCGAGATTCAGATCTAGTAAGAGATCTTAAACATAAAGTGCAAAAACAACTTGGGTTTTTCGGTAGATTTTCAGAGTTTGATTTTTGAAGGAAATATTTTATAAGATGACATCTGGTTGCATTAATATGGCATCAACTGTAATTCAACCATTATTATCAACCTAAGATTGTGGGGTTGAAGTTCAGGACAGGGAGGGTCTTCTGTCCACATAAACACTAATGTAGATCCTAGGAATACTAATGGACCCACTTCATTTAAGCACACACTTAAAGGGGAGAATGTTGCTTCATCCAAACTGTCTCCTCTTCAGATAACTGATCCTTACATAGTGGATAAAACTGACAAGATATCGGTCATGGATCTTAAAGCCACACATTTTTGAAAACTAGTTTTGCATATCTATGCTTAGGTGCACTCTCTTCTATACAAAGAAGTATGATATCTATGTGTGCTCAAAAGGTTTCTCCATGGTACATTTTGAGGCACAACAAGAAATGGACAAAGCTCTCAATGAAGGTTTGTGGTTTTGGGGTAGATTCGGGCTCTTTATAATACCTTGGTTTCTAAGATTTGATGTAACAAATATGGTTGTAACAAATATTCGAGTGCGTGTAAGGTTACCAAACGTTCCCCTTCCCTTCTAACATCTTCTGATATTGAAATCCATTGGAAATATTCTTGGCAAGTTCAAAACATAAGACACATATAGAACATCAAAGGGCATCTTTACTTTTGCCAAAATATGTGTTAAGATGGACCTCAACAAGGGTCTTCCATATCGTATCCTATTAAAACATGAAAATTTTGAGTGGACACAGGTGCTCGATTATGAGAAAATGACTTTCAAATGTTGTCATTGTTTCCAAATAAAGCATATGTAGAATTCCTACCCTCAAGCAAAAACAACTCCAAAAAAAAAATTGGTAAGGACCAAATCAGAGGGGTTGGAAGTTTCCAAATAATACAAAAGAGGAAGATGAAGAGCTAGAGGAAGAGAATCAAAACCCATAAGAACAAACTCAAGCAAATGGAGGTGAAGATAATAACAATGGACCAAGGGAAGACATCCAAAGGTTGACGACTTCAAAGGAGATCATTGTCTCTGAGAAGATGAAAGCGGAAGGGCTCATAGGAAAAAATTTAGGGGGGACAAAGTGGTCATAGGTATCTGAAAGTTCGGATTCGAACAAAGAAGTTCCTCCACAAGGGGCAGAAAATCATAAGGCAATAGTCACATCCACCTCCAACCAAGAGGTTTGGAGAAAGGTGGAAAGAAAAAAAGTGAAAAAGGGGGGAATAAATTATTTTTATCATACTTAACCTCAACAATTGTATTTGTTATTTATTTTTGTTTTTGTTTTTACCTTTATAGTGGTGCATCAATTGAAAGACTGATATTTTTTTAATGCCTTCAAGCATCTGCAGAATGTAACTTTGTCCTTGTTTTTTAGGTTGAATAAATTTACGATTAAAAAAAAATGCAACTATGAATTTAAAATGATACACCCATCCCAAAAATCAATTGTTCTAACTCCTCTTAACTATAGAGCCCTTAAAGTCTCTACTCCCTAATTCCTTCCCTCTGAAAAATTCCACGGGATCCAAGATTTTAGAGCAATGGCTATTCCTCCTCTCAAGTCAATAAAGTGTTTAAGACCACCTCTAACCCTAAGTCCAACTACTATATTTCCTCTTCGCCTCCGCATGTCCAAGTCTCTCTCCCCTACATAAAAGGTACCATCGATCTCATCACTAAGATCCAGTAAAAAAGAGATATTAGAACCATTTTTAAAATCCATAAAGCTCTAAAGAAACTATATCGATAAGCCAAAGATAATCACAAGTTTACCAAATTCCTTGTTCATGTGGGGAGTCTTAGACTGTCTAGACAAGCCACCCTTTCAAAGCTTGGCTTAAAGAACACATAGTCGATACCAATCATTTGTGACTATCAAATTCTGTCATCGTTGCACACTCTTAATTCTAAACACCTCATTTTCTTTGATCAACCTAAAATCTTTGTCTCTGTCCCCTTTTATAAGTCTCAAATCATTGCAGAAGCTCTCGAGATCAAAAAGCACCCTAACAACTTCAGTAGGGTAGATGGCTATAAGCTAAGCCAACCTTGGAAGCACGTTATCCACCAACTCTCTTAGTGATTTGTTTTTCTTCTTTCCCCCCACCCTTCACTCATTCTTTTTCTCTTTCTTCCCTCTTCTTTGCAATTATCATCTCTTCAAACCCACCCCCTCATTTGTTTCTTCCCATTTTTTTTTTTTATCTCATATTCTTTTAGCCTCTCTAAATTATCCATTTTAAAATTGAATCATTTTCTTAATATGTTATCTTATTCCTTTATATATATATATATATATATATATATATATATATATATATATATATATATATATATATATATATATGATTTAGTGTCTCATCTCCTAGAGCTTAATTTAGTTATTTCTATATCAATTTTTTGGGTTTTATTTATTGCTCCATTATTATCTTTGAGTTAATTTATTTAAAATATATTTAATCTCCATTACTTATTCAACAATTTTGACTTTACCTGATTAAATTGATTTAATTCTTTAATAACTAGCTTTATTAATTTAATATTGATTTCTTAATGGCTACCTCATATTCCTCTCTATTAAATGCTCCTCAACTCTTGTTTGATATCATTATGCTTTATGGTCCCTGATAATGGGTGGAGTGTCCACTCGAAACGTTGTACGGATTAGAAATCCTTTACATAGTTTTTCTAAAAATTCTCTACAATGTGAACTATGAAAACCTACACTCACTTATTAAGATGTTAAATTAAAACATAAAATTAAAAAATAATACAACATCAAATCTAAAACATTTTTAAACACGATAAAAGTTTGAAATATTAATACACATAATATGCCACGATGTTGTTAATGTGCATACTATGTCATAACAACATAATTCAACATAAATACAATGCATATAGGATAAAATAACACATATCAACATAAATAGACATTCTGTTTGTTAGAAAATTAGAAAGGCAGAAATATTTTCTTTAGTTGATAATTAATTGTGATATCTTTGTATTCTTTGTATCTTTCTTATGTTCTTCTTTTATCTTAGTTCATCAAGCAATTATTAAAAAAAAATATGAAGATTAGGGACACCAGATGTAGGCAGAAAACCAGAACTAAAATCCCTATATAGGGGAAAACCTAGTCAAGAACTCTTTCTTCAACAATTCAAATTGAGATGGACCAAGCCCCTAGACCAGAAAACTTTCCTCTTCCACCAAGCAAGCCTTCCAAGATGATATAATAGTCTCTTCTTATCCAACATCTTTAGCCCAACAATAATCCAGAAATACAACTTCCTAGTTATAGTATTTCGACCTCTTGCAACATGTTTTCAACCTCCCAGTTACGGCAAAATTTCGCCCCCCTTCCAGTAGTTGCACAGCTTCACACTAGTGGGAAAGAGAGAGGATTTTTTTATTTTTATGCTTGAAATAGTCCTCCTTCTTCGTTATCCTTCTTCTCCTTCTTCCTTGAATTTCACACTTTTTCTTGGCCCAGTTATTGCAGATCAAACTTGTTGTGTGTGTGTGACAAATGAGATTGATTTGCTACCATTATACAGTGATTATGCTACCCAGTTTTAGGCGGACTTCTCTAGTTTTGAGGCTGACTTGGTGGAGGAGGCCTAGAAGACTCATTTTTATATAAAATACATTTCTTTCTTGACAAATAATTCCCAAGAAGGGTTTCTTACATTATGACATGGACAAGGACACTTGACACAAAACCTATATGCATGTAATGGAGGCTTTGACCTAAAAATAATTGACCCAAGCATGAAAACCATGCTTTAATAAGTCAATTTTATTAATAATAAAATTTCTTTTTTCTTTCTTTTGATAAATATTTTACATCATGACTCAAGTACAATTATGAATATTGTTACATTCCTTCTTAACTAGGGAGGTATTCATAATTACCTCTATATAAAGGTACATGGAAGATCTCTAAAATGAACTACGAAGAGTTATGGCACACTTAGTGCCTCAAACTAAATACTTGACTAGGGTTATCTATCCGGGTGGGACTAATATGTACTAAAGTTTTCAACCAACCTAGGTACCATTAGGCTTACTAACGAACCATCAACCTAGGGATCAAGGTGTGTATCCAAGGTCAAAGCTCCAATACCAGCACCACCCTCCCTCTTTGGGATATAGACATCAACATAAAGGATGACCAGATGTCCTCCCAAGCATCCACCATTAGATGCTTCAAATCTCCCTAATTAACTAGATATATCCATTTGTTCAAGCATGCTTTGAACTTCTTATGGAGATATTTACATATACAAACACAAACCCCAATTAATAATAAACTTTAAAACATACAAAAAATCAAACACAAACCTTCGGGGTCCTTATTCATTCAGATGTTTCTTATATCATCATCAAGTTATATACAATTTTGTTGGAAGCTTTCTTCTACCAATTCTTCAGCAACACCAAATATAGCCTTTAGTACTACTCAAATATTTTGTTTTCAACTTCATGAATCACGAACATTTATCGATAGTACTTTTGCTTACTTCAAAGTATTCATTGTCATAATATGCCTTCTCTCTCAACTAGGGAGATATATCCTTTCTTCCATCCAGGATCCCTCTCAACTTAGGGAGATTAACCACTTTCTTCTTCGAAGAATCTTTCATGGCTCCATTCCTTCTTACGACATCAAGGTCATCTTTAATCATAACTTCCTTCATCATGCTTATATGAACATTTTCATCATCTTGAAGATTATGTACCTGCAAATCTTCAAAAGCAAGTACAACCAAATACAAATCGAAGCATGAAGTTAACTATATCAAAATTATGTCAATACAATGGAAGCATTTGGACTTTAGACATCAAATACCTAGTTAGGTTCATAATTGATAAGAGACACATTTATTTGCATGCTAGATTTCAACTTCTTACTAGGGTTTTGTCATAAGCCCTAGATTCCATTTCGAGATACAAGACCTTAGATAGTAAATCAAATAATAATCAATCATAGTACTATGCATCTAAGGTTTTACTAAATATATTCTATGACAGACTCTACTAGGGCTTGATGCAAACTCTAGATTTTCATCATCAAAATATAATATCATCAAGTCCTAAAATATCAATCTTCACTAGGGTATTCTAGAATAATAAATAGGTCAACATCCTTGCATATACACATTAATATCTACTAGATATACCCAAGATACAAACATCAATACAACAATTTTGACAAGACTAGGGTTTCGATTAGACAGATGAATATACACATGGGGTTTCATTCCTAGGATTTTACTATGACTATTACAATGGTTTGGCTTATAAACCCTAATTTTCCAAACCCTAAAGATCTATGGTTTTATTTAAACATTAACAACAAACCCTAAAGGACTAGGGTTTTTATAACAATACCAAGACTCTAAACATCAAGAGAATATAATTTCTAGACTTCATAATCAACCCTAAGTAGACTAGGGTTTATAGACATACCCTTAGGTTAGGGTTTTATAGAGAACCTTTTAGGGTTCCATACGAATGATTAAATATAATGAGGGTAGATTCAATCTAATTATTAATCACCCAATCAAAAATCTCTTACGATTCAAAACCCTAGGCATAAAAATGTTAGTAATCTAAATTAAATTTAAAAGAGAATGAATATACCTTTTATTTGAAGAGAACTTTGTAACAAAGCTTATAGGCTAAGACATACCTTAAGTTGTTTCTTAACAAACCTTGTAGGACATCAATGCTTGAAGGGCTTCTTTGTACTATAACTTTTTCCATGCTTCAAGTCTATTCTTTGAAGTCTCCTTCATAACCCTAGAGAAATTAGAAAGGTTTCCTAGCCAAGGAAAAATATAAAGAGAAAAGTTATTAACATATAATACAAACATATATTGATATTAGAGAGAAACTAAACACAAAAGAGGAGACAAGGAATAAAATAATTATATTTTGGTAAATGATGAGGCTCCCTCTTAAGCCAATATTTGAGGGATACCTAAAACTTATAAAAATAATTCAAAAATTTCTTAACACAACATGTTAGACCTACAAATTTTAGAAATCAAACAATAAAGGAAATTCATAACTTAGAATAGAAGACCAAGGGAGGATATGTGAAAGGGAGAAATTAGTAGTATAAGTCCTTGACTTTTGATTCTTCTTTAGTATTTTTTTTCTTAGATGGAGCTTCATCAATGACATTTTATTGATCCCTATTTCTCTTCTTATTTCTTGGATTCTCAGGACAATGACTCTTGTAATGTCCCATCTTGTGGCAATTGTAACATTCAACCTTGGATAGGTCCATTTTCTTCTTTGGTCCTTTGAACTTCTTGAAGGTTCCCTTCTTCTTTTGATGAGCAGAATAAGCATTCGAGGTGTTTTATTCTTCATCCTCCTTGTTGTTTACCATCGATATTCTGGATTCTTCTTGACTACATGCATTCCACATTTGTTCAAATGTTGGAGTATCCTTCCAACTGTTAAGTCCTGATGCAAAAGCACTCCAAGATTTAGGTAGTCCTAGAAGGGCAATAATTACGAGCTCCTTTTCTGGGACAACTTCATCTATTACTTGGAGTTCATCCCTGATTCTAGATATCCTTATAAAGTATGATGAAACAATATCATCATTTGTCATCTTAAAAGTTCTTAGTTCATTCTTGAGGCTTTCTATTTGACCAATGTTCTTAACTGTGAATAATTTGGAGAGAGCCTCATACATTTCTTGAGCGGAATTTATGTTGGATATGTATGGAATTAATTTATCCTTAAATCCATCCAATATTAGATTCATAAACACGATTTCAAGTTCTCTAAACTTCACTTTCTCTGCATTACATGATTCATCAATAGGCTTCTTGACTTTTCATTGAACAATATCTAAAGATTTGTTCTTTTCGAGAATGAGATCTATTCTCTTTTTCCAGGCCCCTTCTAATTTGTTTTCTCCCTCATCGAGTTTGTCATTGTTCCTCTAGATGGTAGAATTATCTCCTTATATTATCTTCTTTAATGACATTTCTTTGATACTTTTCTTCAATAGATCTCTAGCCTACCTTTTTCTTCCTTTTTCACCTTAGCTTTGATACCATGTTAGAAAATCAGAAAGGCAGAAATATTTTCTTTAGTTGATAATTACTTGTGATATCTTTGTATTCTTTGTATCTTTCTTATGTTCTTATTTTATCTTAGTTCATCAAGCAATTATTAATAACAAAATATGAATATCTAGGACACCAGATGTAGGTAGAAACTAAGGTTAAAACCCTTATATAGGGGAAAACCCAATCAAGAACTCTTCCTTTAGTAATTCAAATTGAGATGGACCAAGACCCTAGACCAACAGACTTTACTCCTCCACCATGTCAGCCTTCCAAGATGATATAGTAGTCACTTCTTATCCAACAGCTTCAACCCAACAATAATCCAGAAATATGACTTCCTAGTTGCAATATTTCAATGTCCTGCAATAGGTTTTCGGCCTCCTAGTTACTCCAAAAATTCGCCCCCATTCACGTAGTTGCACAACTTCACACAAGTGGGAAAGATAGATAAAAATTTGATTTTTATGCTTGAAAGAATCCTCCTTCTTCTTCGCTATCCTTCTTCTCCTTCTTCCTTGAATTTTGCACTTTTTCTTGGCCCAGTTACTATAGATCAAACTTTTTTTGTGTGTGTGACAAATGAGGTCGAGTTAATACCTTTATATAGTGATTTTGCCACCCAATTTTAGGCCGATTTGTCCATTTTTGAGGTCAACTTGGTGGAGGAGGCCTAGAAGACTCATTTTAATATAAAATAAATATCTTTCTTAAAAAATAATTCCCAAGAAGGGCTCTTTACATTATGACATGGATAAGGACACTTGACACAAAGCCTAGAAGCCTGCAATGGAGGCTTTGACCTAAAAATAATTGACCCAAGCATGAAACCAATGCTTTAATAAGTCAATTTTATTGATAATATTTTTTTCTTTATTTTGATAAATATATCACATCATGACTCAAGTAAAATTATGAAGAACAAACCTAATTACATTCTTCAACACTATTAATGCAATAAGCATGCATAAGATGTAGTATTAAATGCAACAAAAACCTCAAAAAATACCTTTTAAATTCAAACACCACTAGCTCCTTGAGGGATCTCTCATTAATATGGTTCACTCTGTTCAGAAGCAATGTTCTAATATTTCCTTCCCTTTAGAAATGGAATCCTAGATCTATAAGATGAGTGTTCTCAAAACCCAGGTCAAAATATGGGCCCACATCCATTCTTTTGAGCATCAGAAAGAGTTGATTTCAAATAGAGTCACTTATAAATTCATGCCAATCTTCTTTCATTGCTGAGGTTTTTCTGAAGGGTCATAAAAGTCGATTATATTTTTTAGTAGAGAGGAAGGCATTTCTACTCAAAATGGAAGAGGAGAGGTGGTGATAAAAGAGTAGGGAAACTTGGGTACAAGCCAATGATGGGAATACTGAATATTTTCATGATTTTTCATCCCACCAGAGGAACAAAATGCATATTTGGGAGATCCAAGACGATGCGGGAAACATCCATAGCACTAGGTAGAGTCTCGAAATGGTTGCTTGGGAACATTTATCTGACATTTTCAGAGACCCTGGACATAATTCGTTTCAGGCACAATTGCAGGTCCTCCAATACCTCCCTCATATTTTTTCTGAGCATGACTCGGAGAAGCTAGTTGTATTGTCTCATTAGAGGAGTTATTCATTCTTAAATCCCTTGGCAAGGACAAGAGTCCAGGCCCTAATGGTTGGATGGAAATCTTTTTTTTTTCCTTTATTGATTTATTGGGGGCGAATATGTTACATGTTGTGGAGGAGGCAAGAACCATAGGTAAGGTCACAGGGGAAATTACTACCACCTTCATTGCACTTATTCCAAAGTGTTCAAATCCACGCACCTTCAATGAATACAAACCTATATATCTATGCAATATCATATATAAGGTCATTGCGAAGGTCATTTATATTCGATTAAAATTTTTTCTCTCGTCTATTGTATCCCTTGAACATTTTAGCTTTCTCCCGGGTAGAATTATACATGATTCCATTGGATCGACACAAGAAGCTTTATACACTACTAAGATAAAAAATTGTAGTGCATTGATTCTTAAATCTACTTGATGAAGTCATATGACAGGGTGGATTGGATCTTCCTTAGACTCCTCCTACTCCACATTGGTCTGGATTATAAAGTGACCAATTGGATTATGGGGTGTATTTTATCAACAAAGCTCTTTGTTCTGATCAAAATTACACCTACTAATTAATTTTCCTTCTATAGGGGGTTAAGGCAGGGGTGTCCCCTATCCCCTTTGTTATTCCTGCTCATTATTGAAGGTCTGAGTTGCATGATCAATTCAACCAAATGAGAGGGGCACATAAAAGGTGTTAAAGTCTCTAAGTCAATGTCCCTTTCATATCTACTTTTTGTAGATGATGTGATAATCTTTGTGGAGGGTATTTTTTTTTAATAGAGAAATTATTATAGTATTTTCTTCTCTACTACAAGGATGTTGATTAATGAACATAAATCCTCCTTTCTTTTTAATACCATTTCAGACATGACTAAGAATTAAATTTATTCCCTCCTTCCTCTCAACATGGTATCCATTGAACAAGGATTATGCTATCTAGGCTACAATCTCAAGCCCAATTACTATTCAATGGAGGATTATTCTTAGTTGATAAAAAAAGTTGAAAAGTGTATCAGTCATTGGTGTTATAGGTGGCTATCCATAGGTGGAAGAATGACCCTAGTCAAAGCGGTTCTTTAGAGCATTCCTATATATTAGATTTCACTATCTAAGATTCCAAAATCGACCACTAGGAAGATCTGCCAAAGTATGTTTGATTTCCTTTGGACTATAAACAAAAAATAGGCTGGAATGAATTTAGTGAAATGGGGCCTACTTTCTTAGCCCAAAAATTGTGGGGGATGTGGATTCAAAAATTTACATTGGTTTGGAATTGCCTTGGCCATGAAGAGATTTTGGAGGGCCATTTTAGGCTTAAGTATTTGGTTTCATATCATTAAGGATAAGTATATTCATAATAGTACATTATCAAAGTGGTTGGGGTCTTTCAATCCAAGGATATACAAAGTTGGTTCAAATATCTAGAGAGTCTTGATGGAGGCCCTCCTTTTGATTTAGAGTGGGCTAGCTTGGAGATTGTAAATGGGCATCTAGTCACTCTTGGTAAAGACTCCTTTATAGGTGGCACTACTCAGGATGGATAATCCCCAACGCTTATTGCTTGTCTCAATAAATAGGGAATCTTTCATCCATGTCATGTCTCATTGTCCCCCAAACTAGTTCCTCCCCTTGGTGGATGGAAAGACTCATTAGCATTGGGGTTGCAAGGCCCTTCGACCTCAAAATGGGATGCATTTATCAAAATCCTAGATTCAAACATTTTTTTCTTGAAGGATGAACATGATTCCTTAGTTTGGAGATTGAATACACTCAATGGATAGATCACTGCAAGGTTGGCCTACCACTTGATCTATGCCTTTTTCTTGTTTCCTAGGGTCAGGTGGTGGACAAGTAAAATATGGAAACATTTGATCGATTCCAATAAAACTTAGATGGTTGATCTAGCTATCCCTAGAAATTTGTATACTAACATGAGATAATTTGATTCGAAGAGGCTTCAACAGTCCTAATATGTGTTGTTTGTGCCATCGACATGTTGAATCGGTGGGCCATCTTCTTTTCCAGTGTACATTCTCAAGATATTTATGGGAGTATTTATTAGTATCGTTCAAAATATAGGATTATGGACCCCTCTCCTCCTGGAGGTCTATTACAATGGTGGTACAAAAAGATGGGCCTCTTTAAATCTATTCATATTTTTGTTGCTTGGGCAGTCTGGAAGGTCCATAAACTACTCACCTTTAAAGGGAAATCCATCAGTCTCCTTGGGATATTGTCATAGATTTTAGGAATTTTTAAGGATTACTCAAGGCCTCCATATCCTAAGAGGACCCACCCCTACCATTATCCACCAAGCTCACTCTCTAAAAATATGGGTTTCTTTGATGGAGCCTCATAGAATGGTTCCCATGGGGTGGGCGGGGGGGGGGTGGGTGCGCTTTCTTCAAATTTAGGGGAACTTGTCTTATCTCATATAGACAAATTTTGGATCAAGTTCCAACATTAAAGCTGAAATTTGTGCCCACTAGGCACTATTTCATGTTGTGGCCTCCTTAAACATCAAATATTTACATGTCTTTGGTGATTTAAAGCGTGTTATTGATTGGCTTGTCGGGAGAAGTATAATACATGCTCTTTGCCTTCAATTATGGGTGGATCACATCACCAATATTAAAACCCAATTCCAGTTCCTTGATTTCCAACACATTTATAGGGGCTGGAACCACCAAGTTTATCTACTATCTAAGAAGGCTCTCTCTGTGGCAATAGGGCACATATTTTTAAAGAAGAGATAGGGAGATTAGGTGTGTTTTCTAGGGAAGATCAATCTTTCAAATGGCTAGCTAGTCTAAATGGAATAAATATGGACCCTAGCCTCTAATTTCTTTTTTTTGTTGCACCTTACAAGGCCTATGCGAGACCTTTATCTTCAAAGAGTACTACAATATTTTGATTTAGTTTTGTTTGTATATGCATGGATTGAAGTTGCCTCAGATATATAAGGTCTCTTTCTATTTAGATATGTATATGTGTATTGGACAATTGTATTCATGATGTATATGACAAGTTTTTCTGATGTTTTCTTCCTACATAGGTGATTAATGTTGGCATGTAATGCTCTGGTATTTTTTTATATGCGTACATCTCTTGCTACTATACTCCTTTTTGTTTTTGGTAATAGAAAAGAATGATTTTTCCCCTTGGAAAAAAACAATCATTTTATTATTATTATTTAAATACAAAGGAGATGTTGAAAGATATTAATTCAATGTTACTTATCACTTATAACATGCATTGTAGAGTGGATGTTGAATTATACGATTCATGAACAATGCAATTTTGATGTCACCCAACTGTCATATTTTGTATTTTTTTCTTCAATTTTTCCCCGCAAAAAAGTACATTGGAAGATGAGTCTAAGGGTGATGCTATTGTCTTATATTCTAGTATTCGTTTTCATAGTCTTTGTGTTAGATTTGCTTTATATATATATATATAATATGTTTGTTAAATTTAGTTTCTATTTGTTTTTAATAATTTCTCAATGCCTCCAAACAAGTAAAAGATGACATGTGATTTTATAAGGGTTAATTTGTTGGTTTATTATTGTTGGTTTTATGGTTGCAGGTCTCCTACATTATTGAATTTGACTTATTGAGACTTCATCCACCACCTGTTGTGGTTAATAGTCTAGGCTATACACTAACAAATATTATGAGAAAATTTTCTTTCATTGTTTTATGAGGCAACACCTTAGAGCCTATCACTATGTGGATTATAACTTCAGGGCTTCATATCATGACTTGAGGTCGAAAAAGTAGAAGGGGGTTTTGTGGGAGAAGTAGCCCATTTAGCTCCAGATTTCAATAGGGGCCTCAAGAGGTTGCAAATAATTATTGGGAGCAAACTCCCTCCATATTCATGCAGAAATTGCAACAACAGAAGAGGAAGCTAGAGTGAAGGGTAGATTCATCTTTGACGTAGATGAGTAAATGGGTGACTGAATCCTTGATGCTAGAAGTACAAGAGCTACATACACTAGATACTTGAAAGCAATGGACTTATACTAGCATGTTAAAATTATGGTTGGTAAGATGTTGTTGGAAAGAGATTTGGCTCACCAAGAAATTATACTACACTTAAATGAAGTACAGTTGCAAGTCAAGGAATTCAAATCCAAACTTACATCTTCGGCAAAGAAAGCTCATGGCTTAAGGTTCGATTCTCAATATGCTTCAACTCTCTTTTTTTTTTTAAATGTATCACAATCTAATATTAGCTATACTAGTTTTTATCATAATAGCCATATCTATCACGTAAATATCATTTTGTTTGACTCTTTGCTAAGCAATTTTCTATAACACACACACACATTGTTATGGGTTTTGTTTTCCTAGTGGTAGACCAATAAAACTGCTTTATGTATAGTATTCTTCCTTTCAGTTTAATAGAAAATTTTTGCTATCTTGCAATATAAAAACAATCATAATTCCTATGAAAATATTTTGGAAGAATATAAAATGTGTTAGAGATTGGAAAACCTTCTTCATCAACTTGAAGTTTGAAAATTATTATGATTTTATGTAACGATAGCTTTGTTTAATCATACTAAATACATTACACTTTGCTCAATATTTTATCTAAGTGATAGAAACTACATCTTAATAAGAATATTGGATTATTTAATTTTAATAGACAAGATTGAGCTTTGACCCTATTCTTATATGTACTAAATGTAAAATCCTTTCACTAACTCTTTAATCAATGGTTTTCTTAAAAATTAATTAAATTTATTCTACTTTCATATTTTTATAACATTTAAATAATTATAAATTATTTAGTGATAATTTTGTTTACACCCGCGTGGACACACAGATTAAATTTAAAAGTCTTTCACTAACTCTTTTATCATTACTTTCCTTAAAAATTAGTTAAACATAGTCCAATTATTATATCTTTATAAACATTTAAATAATTAATTATAAAGCATTTAGTAATGGATTTTTTTTTAATTATATAAAAATTCAATGAACAATACCATATATTATTTTATAAGGTTTCAAATAGAAAAACTTAGTACTATCCCTCATCTGGTAGAGAAACATAGTACTCTAATTACATGTACTCTAATTACATTGATAGGCATTTTCTCTACGGAGTTGGGGTGAGAAAAATATGTTCACCCCAACCAATCAAGAATATTTATTTTCGTCGTTCTCACTTATCTTTCTTTTTTCCCTCTGGAAAAATCCATAAATATAGCATTAATAAGCAAGAATTTACATGAGTGTCTGTTTTTACAAGTATTAACAGTTTGAGCTGTTGTGCTGCATTACCACGCAGGGTATGCCGACTGTTCTATTACAGTAGCCTGTTCAACATTTTCCAAAAATATCCCAAATATCAGTATAGAGTCTATGTAATTACTGCTGTTATAAAAGCGTTTCCTATTATGCTATTTGCAGACCCAAGGTTGGATATCCCGGGTCTATATACGGTCGGTGGAAAAATTTTTGTTCCTGCTGATCTTTAACCTCTGTGATCTCCCAGATGCCTCTGTCCATCAACGCTGCCTCCTTGGATAATTTGTCGGCACCCTTGTTGTGTTCCCTGTAGATGTGAGAGATAGTAATATTGTTAAAAGCTGATTTGAATGTCAGTGCTTCATGTAATATAATTCTGAGAGAATGCATGTGACAAGTAGCAGTGCCATTTATCCAGTTTATGATGATCTGTGAATCCCCAAATATATTGATGCTAGTGCAGTGGTGCCTCAATGCAAAGTGAAGTAAGTGGCGAAGAGTGATGAGTTCAGCATAGTTATTGGTTCCAGCTCCCAGTCCTGCCTTAATTCTGTAGTGATGATTCTCTGATATATGAAGGATGATACCTCCACCACATCTTTGCAGGTTTGCCGCTCCATCGAAATATGCCCAAGGCGTGCTTGGGTCGATGGGTGGGGGCGGGGCAGGATGTCGTGATGCGGGAGGGGGAGGGTCGGGTAGTTCCCTCAGGGCAGCTACAATACTAGCCTCTAGCAGTGGCCAGTGTATTGGCTTGTTGTCGAAAATCACTCTGTTCCTTGTTTTCCAAATGGCCCAGTTTACAATGATGGGGAGATTGATAGATTTGGAACCTCTGTTATTCTTTTCCCAATCAGTCCATGCTCTAATGATATCAGGACCAGCCCATTCGCCCGCGTAGTTTATGAAGGACTTGAGGTTTTTCCACAGGTCCAATGTCGAACGACAATTTAGGAATAAGTGGTCTGTTGATTCTGAGTCCGCTTTGCATAGCACGCACCACGTGGGGCCATGCTGTGCTCTTTTCATAAGCTGGTCTCCGGTGGGAATTTTATTCCGCAGAATGCACCAATTAAAGAGCTTTGATCGAGGGGAAGCAGATGGTTTCCATATACTCTGCCACCAACTAGCATTTACCTCAGGTTTTTTATGTGCTATGAGCTGTATGTATCCATCCTTGGGAGTGTATACCCCGTGTTCTGCCTGGTTCCATACAAGTTCGTCCGGGCCCTCTGTGATTCTAATGTGAGATTCTGTTAAGGCATCTCTGTATTCTTCCCATGCTGTGTGCCATCTTCCAGGGAGGTTTAGTTGGTGCGCTGATTTCCAAGCTTGGTGGAATAAGTCCGATTGGTCATGGTCCGCAATCTGTGAGATTACCTTTATGTTCCGAGCTGTGAGGTGTGCAACCAGGTCTTGAGGTAGTGTATGCCTTCCCCCACTCCCCGTCCAGGGGTCAAGGCCTATCCTTGCATTGTTCCCATCTCTGATACGCCAGACCAGGTTGTCTCTGATGAGAGGCAGTGAATGTAGGAGGGCCTTCCATATCGAAGATATGCCTGTTTTGTTCCACTCAGGGAGCCTTGCCCAATCATAGATGCTGAGTGGCCATATGTATTTGTGGAATGTAATACTGGTCCATAAACTTTGGGTCGTCAGTAGGGCCCAACCCATTTTTCCTGCTAGTGCTTGTGCGAAAATAGGGAGCTCCTTCAACCCCCAGCCTCCCCATTTCTTGGGAATGGCAATCTTGTTCCAACCAATCCAGGCGAATATGCGCTTGTCTTGGTTGCCGGCCCATAAGTATCTATTGCATAGCTGCTGAAGTTTGGCCAGTATGTTCCGGGGTATCCAAGCTAATGCCATCCAGAATACAGGGGTGGCTTCAAGTACAGATTTTATCAAGGTAAGTCTCCCAGCCCTGGAGAGATATCTGTGACTCCAGCATGTTAACCTTTTTTCTATCTTTGATACAAGCCATACCCAATCAGCTATCTTTTGACATGTCGGCTTTAGCCAATATCCCAGATATTTGAGTCCTCTGTCCAGTGGCTGGGCGGTATAAGGAAACGCCTGTCTGGCCACGAGCGCTTCATTTGCTGAGGTACCCACCGCGGTGATAGTGGATTTTGATCTGTTCACTACCATACCCGTAGCTTTTGAGAAGAGATCTAGGATACGAGTGAAAGATGTTGAGTCCTGAACGCTGCCATCCAGTAGAATTAAGACATCATCTACAAATAGTAGGTGAGTGAGGAAACATACTTCAGTGATTTTGAGGCCGCGGATAGTCCCCTCCCTTTTTGCAGAGATGATAAGCCTGCTTAGTGCTTCTATGACTAACAGAAAGAGTAGTGGCGAGAGGGGACAGCCCTGCCTCAGCCCTCTTTCGGAGTGAAAGAAATGAGAGGCTGATCCATTGATCAAGATACTGAAGGTGGGGGTGGTGATGCACGCCATGATCCAGTTGATTAAGGCGGGAGGAAAGCCGATGTGAATAAGGATCATTTTTATGTATAGCCAGCTTACACGGTCAAATGCCTTGGATAGATCTATCTTCAGCAGGACACATTTGAGATGTTTAGTCCAGATAGAGTGGATCGCCTCTTGTGCCGAGCCAATGGCTTCATGGATCTGTCTGTTTTCCAGAAAAGCAAATTGTTGAGGGGAGATGTGTCTGGAGAGAATGGGCTTGATCCTATTGGCAATGATCTTTGAGATGATCTTATAGAGGACATTGCAGAGGGATATGGGGCGAAAGTCATCAAATGAGGATGGGTTGTCTGATTTAGGGATGAGGGCAATGAAAGTGGAATTAATAGCGTTGTAGAGACTACCCGAGATCCTGCTTTCCTCTACAACCTTTAAGATATCTTCTCCCAGCAGATCAAAGAAGGCAATGTAGAACTCTATAGTCCATCCATCCGGCCCAGGGCTCTTTTCCTTTTGAAACCATTTGATAGTACTTTCCAGTTCTGCCATGGTGACAGGGGCTTCAAGGTCTTCAGATTCCTCCTCTTCTACAAATCTGGGGAAGTGTGTGGCCACGTTGATGATTTCTGCCAGATTTATACCTGCAGGGTTCTTGTATAGGTCTCTGAAGTGTGAGGTTCCTAGATTTGAGAGTTTGTTAAAAGAGTCTGCCAGTCCCCTTCGTTCTCACTTATCAAAATCAGACACGTGGAAAAATCACCAAGCATTTTGGTCTCAATTTTTCCTTCAATGCTCGTAAGTCCAGCGGTTCAACTCCCTTCTGTCTTGGAGGCATTTGTTCCAGTCATTTACCATCACTCTTGGGGTTGTTGAACCCCAATTCTACAATATCATGGGCACTAAGTACAATCAACGCGCTCCGAAGGTTGTGGCCCATTATCATTATGTTCAACTTCTCTCCTTTGGATTTTTATAGTAGTTGCTTGACCTCCAAGAGGACTTGATCCAGTGCAGTACTTTTACAGAAATGACAGTCCCATTCCTGAGCCGTGTAGAGATTCAAAAACCCCAAAGTCCTGAATCACAATAAATGTTGAAGCATTGATTGAATTACAAGGAATTCCTTGTTCAGAGAAACCCTAGTCACGGAAAATGCAACAGAGTTGTTGGAACTCCAGGAAATTTGTTTTGTTGGGACTTGTCTTAGAGTATACGACATTCTGGAGGTAGGTCTAAAATCGCGTAAAATTCCCAAGAATCGACGGAAACCCTGACAATGTTTTTTTTGGCTTCAACAAGGACTGAAGTGTTTGTGATTTGTTTCGTGTAAATTAGTGCAGAAATGCGACCGAAACTGGTTTGCAGAGGTCTGTAATTAAAGTTATAATGTTGTTTTGGATATCGTTCTGAGGTTAGAATCTTTTAGCTAATGGTAAATGATGAGGAGCCTTTGAAAAATACGAGCCATTTAATTTTTTTGCCTTGGATAAAGATAAGCACCTTGATAGGGGTTTCGTGTTGCAGAGCTTCTGATATAGGGAAGTAATGACTATATGCTTGACTAACGGTATTATTTATATACTATTTATAAAGTACCTCAATGCAAATGCAATATGTAGTTACAAGAACTGAAAAGGTTAATTGAATGTAAAATCCGTAGGAATATTATGCTTTATGTCAAGTTTTCAGAACAGTGGGCCAGTGCCACAGATGGGAGAACAATATGCCACCAGTCGAGAATGATTTTTCATGTGACATGTTTAATTTGTGCAATAAAAACATACATTTATCTATGGAAGAGCAGTACTAGGAGAAGTCATTGCCATTTTCATAGAGGAAGGAGGGGATCAAATCAATTCAAGAGAAGCATCCTCTGAAATTATAAACCACGTGAATCAGAAAGATGGAGCCCTCAAGAGAAATTTGCAATTAGTGACTATTGATATTGCTAAATGCAGATTCCCATCCATCCACAGGTTTGAGAATCCGGCTTATCATAGTAAATCTAAGCATATTAAGTACCATTTTGTAAGACAGGTTATCACTGAAAGGGGAGTCTCTCTTGAAAAGGTGCATAAAAAGGAAAACTGTGCAGACATGTTCAAGAAACCAATTTTGTTGGAGAAGCTGCATTGGTGTTTGGCTTCTCTTGGCTTGCAGAAAAAAATAATAATAAAGAAACAGGGCATCAGGCTAATTGTTGTCAAGGTGGAGATTGTTGAGATTTTCGGTTTTAGTAAAATAGGCAAAAATCTCAGTAAGTGACAACAATAAGATTGAGTTGCTATATTAGCTCTATTTTGTTGGGAGAGAGTTAATGCAGCCTATATCTGTTGTAAGAGGATTTATGAGGCAGTTAGATTCTCTTGGCTATAAAACAGGTGTCCATACGGATTGGTGTTAGGGTGAGCGTTTAAGAGGAAATTGATTCTCTTGTAATCTTCTGTTTTGATAATAAAGATTGCCGATGCCTATGTTTGGTGGACGTAGCCCAGAATGGTTGGGTGAACCACGTTAAAACTCCTGTGTCTTTTTTGTGATGTGTTTATTTGCTGTTATTATATTTTAGTTTGCTGCGCATTGATTGCTCCAACATCTATCAATGGGTTGTGTTTTCCTTTCTTCCTTTTAACTTTTAAGTCTTCATCTGCATGTTTTTCTTTAATTTTATTGATATGGACGTGTTTTCTCTGCGGTCTTACAGGTCGAGCATAACGAGTCTTCATGCCCACATTTGCAGGTTGGAGATTTCCTTATTTTATAACAGGTCTAAACATTTCTAATTCGAAAAGGTTCAACACGTATTTGCTTAACGAGAAAAATAATACATAGGCCGAAGAATCAGAAATATTAGAATAAATTTACGAAGATGCCAGACATCTTAGGAGAATAATAATGTAAATCAATTTATTAACAAGGGAGGCTGTGAGGCAGCAAGTCCCTGCATTAAGTTCAGAACATAAATATGAACAAAAGGAGAACAATTGGAGCGGAGCAGAGAGTTCTTTCAGCATTTTAGCGCATCATCTATTGTAGGCAGCCAGCAAACTACAACATATTTACCACGTGCTAGCGCATCATCTGTTGTAGGCAGCCAGCAAACTACGGCATATTTACCACGTGCATTGCATGCAAGCCAAGAGCGTCATTTCTTTTGGTAGTGTGATCTCGGTTTTGCTCGTCGTATCTCTCACAAGTCCAGGATTCAGGGCACCCTCCATTTTGCTTGTAGTATCTCCCGCAACCCCAGGCTTCTTCTCAGCCTCACTTTTGGTAGTTGTTTATGAAGAAGTGCCATGTTAAAGCCGAATAGAAAAAACGAGGTCAGCAAGAGCGAAAAATAGTCGAGTGCCCTTCTATCTCTTAAAAAGTCAATATATATATATATATATATATATATATATATATATATATATATATATATATATATATATATATATATATATATATATTTACTCTATAGAGTCAAAGTAAAATGAGACATGATTCCATCAAGTGCGTCGTTATTCTTGCAAAGGGTGAGGTCAACAAATTTATCATTCAAAGTATCGTTCAATAACGAACATTAAAACATCAATCCAATACATGATTAAAATGTGAAGTTATGTCATTAACTTGACATGCGAAATACATGATTAAAATGTGAAGTTATGTCATTAATTGGACATGAAAAAGGATAATCGTTGGTATGCTGTCCAACCGAAGCTACTACAATTGCCGGTCACGTTTCCGTGCGTACAACATACGTGTCAATAGCCAGTAGTCGAGTGCCCTTCTATCTCTTAAAAAGTCAAAATATATATATATATATATATATATATATATATATTTACTCTATAGAGTCAAAGTAAAATGAGACATGATTCCATCAAGTGCGTCGTTATTCTTGCAAAGGGTGAGGTCAACAAATTTATCATTCAAAGTATCGTTCAATAACGAACATTAAAATATCAATCCAATACATGATTAAAATGTGAAGTTATGTCATTAATTGGACATGCGAAATACATGATTAAAATGTGAAGTTATGTCATTAATTGGACATGCAAAAAGGATAAATCGCTGGTATGCTGTCCAACCGAAGCTACTGCAATTGCCGGCCACGTTTCCGTGCGTACAACATACGTGTTAATAGCCAGAGGACTCAATTACAGGAACCTGACACTTATGCTTTCATGGTCATCCAGAACGAGTATCGCCGGAAGCACAGAAACTGCGATCAATACTGAGGTTTGTGAGAGATAGGTCTGACATTTATGAAGAAGTGCCATGTTAAAGCCTAATAGAACAAACGAGGTCAGCCAGAGCGAGAAATAGTCGATTCGACATTTATGAAGAAGTGCCATGTTAAAGCCGAATAGAAAAAACGAGGTCAGCAAGAGCGAGAAATAGTCGAGTGCCCTTCTATGTCAGTTGCAAGAGCGAGAAAACGACATTTGGTATGCCACGTTTCCGTGCTTACAACATACGTGTTAATAGCCAGAGGACTCAATTACAGGAACCTGACACTTATGCTTTCAGATGGTCATCCAGAACGAGTATCGCCGGAAGCACAGAAACTGCGATCAATACTGAGGTTTGTGAGAGATAGGTCTGAGATTTATGGCTCGCTAAGGTCGAAATTATCTAGGGATTGGTAGACAATGAGAGATACAATTCTGTTTTGGAGACGCTTACATATGGTAATGTATTTGGTGTTTGCGGAGAGGTAGCAAAGCATCCAGGGATGCTGCTCTCATGCAGAGTGCGGAGGCACTCGCCGAACCGCGTCATAGCGAAACCTGAGACAACATTCTCTGTGGCATTAGTATCAATCCAACCACCATGAGGCTGGTTATTCAACCTTCGCCTTTGCTCAACGATTCTTGCGAGACTCGAGACATGAATAACCAGGGACTGCGTTATGCTGTTGAACTGCGATCCTATAATACTGGCATCGCCATTGAATTGTAGTTCAAGCAGTTCGTGTCATACATATATTAATGAAGCCGAGGCAGCCATGGCGTGCAGGAAAGATGGTGTCTGTTGCACATTTATAGCGGGAGGTTTTAGCGCTTCTCAAGCTTTTAGTTCTGCTTCTAGATCTTGCTCACGAAGGTATGGGTCTTTATCTCTAAATTCAGAATCCCAATCAAAAGCATAAGGGAAAAATGTAAATATACAGGTTTAAAACACTGAACCATGAAGAGATGCTGCAAGAATATTTTAAATTTTAATTATCTAATTTGATATTGACTTTACCGAAATATAATTTTTTTAATTTTACTGAAACTATTTAATTTGATTATAATTTCCTTTCCAATAAAAACTGTGCTCTCTAATTTCTAATAAATATGCATTCTCTGAGTCAAGCGAGAAAGCAAGTGGAACAGATTCTCAGATCCTTTTTATTTTATTTTATGGAAGGGATCGGAGCTGAAAAGCTCTGGGGCTAAGGTGGCTTGGGATGTAATCTGTAGACCAAAGAAGGAAGAGAGCGGTCTGCATCTCATCGACAGCAGGAGACGGCGATATTCAGCAATCAGGGCACAAGGTAAAATTGTTCTGTAAATCAGATATATGAACACAATAAAAACAAAGTGGACTAAAATTGTTAACTCCTTATCCTACTTAATAGGTTTCTGAGACAAATAGATAGTTCTTTCAATTCAGATATATAAACAACAAGCGAAAGGGAAAGAACAGTTAGGCCTCTGTTGTGGAGTTTGTTACTGCTATGAATAACCAGAGAAAAAGGATATAGGAAAAATGATGTGAAAATTTGGTATTCAATTTACTACATTACAGTAACGCTAATCATGGATGGTCTGCATCTCATCGACAGCAGGAGACGGCGATATCTGGAGCGTCTGGATCCACGACCAGCACGCCTGTGATCTGCAACACAGAAGCAATCAGGGCAGAAGGTGAAATTGCAGAAAAGTCGACTACAAAGCGTTGCAATTTTTAGCAGAGATAGTGCCTTTTATTCCTATTTCCATTGCAGTATTTGTGGCACCACCATGCAACGTGTAGTTGTAGGGTTGTGTCACCGTCTTGAAAGGTGTAGGTGGCAGTTACAAGGCGGTGGTACAGAAAACTTTGGTTAAATTTCTTGTTGCGTATACGTACGCCTCAGATCTCGTCCTTTAATGCTAGCATTAATCTCCACTTCTCCACTTCCCAAATAATGAAAACAACGCAGTCGAAAATAGCATATGCTTTTGGCCTCTTCTCCTCGGGAAGAGGCCAAATAAGATGATGAAAGAAACGACCATATAGTTAACATACTGAACTGGTTGCATAAGCCGCAGACTCAGTGTATAAACCGCGTGAATTAATGCTAAATATCGTCAATCCGATTACTATAGTCCCTGGCCATTGCCAGATGGCAGGGACTAATAATGATGTTGTTAATATGTTGAATGATGAAGACTATCTACAACTTTATGATTTTGTCTCTATATGGAACATAGAAAATGATCATGGAAAAGCCAACAGGTCTGACGAAGAAGAAGATGGCAACCACTTTCCACTAGCTACTTTTGTTTCAGATGACTACAATTATGAGAGCTTCTATGACAGGCCAGAGCAGCTTCTCTTCTTCAATTGTTTTGTGAAACAAAATTCGAACCTAGAGGTGAGAATTTGCTGAGCATGCTAACATAATGATGGAAACATTTTAAGGCAAGAGTACATTTAAGTTAAGTTGTTTTTGTTTACAGTATGATATACATGCAAGTGTATCAATACAAATTTCATTTTCTTTAAAATTTTGTTTATCAATGTCTAAAGGAATGATTTTTTGATGCAAAGACTATAAAATAGCTTGAAGATTCCATAGTTCGGGCTTTATCAAGAGGGCCAAGCACTTCCATAAATGGTATGCTTCATCTATTGGGCATAATTAGGAAACAATATTTTTATTCTATCCATGTATGGGTTATCAGATGGTTTTTTTTAATGATTTGCACCAATTAAATAGGAAGCTAGATTAAATATTTCTTGGAAAAAGGAATGTTTCTAGATAGTTTAAAGTTTTAGGGATATAGTTTTGATGCATAAATAGTTTTTGATAAAATATTTGTAAACTTCTGATATTTTACTTGTTCGTTATGGTTTCTTTCATTGATTCAGTCTACCATTCTGCCTGCAGGACATAAGCTTCACGTTAACCGAGGCTTAGTCCCAAACGATTATTGGAATCCTGATTTTTCAAACGTGAACATTTCTCTTCCAGAGAATAAAACACAACCGTATTTTTTCCAAATAACGGTCGAATATTAGCACACGAACATTATGTAGATTACTTTACATATGATTCACTTCGACTGTATGAAACATTAGACCATGGATGCGAGGATGCAATGACTTAACTTCAATTCCTGTGTAGTCTTGTTTAGGTGGGGCACTTTTTCTGAATGTGAAGCATTCAGAGGTACTAGAGATGTTGGTCAACCTTCCATATAAGGACGATACAGGTCAAGGTTCATGTGCCTTCAGCAGAAGATATGGAGCCGAAAACAATAATCAGAAACATGTTAAGGATTTTATTCCATATTTCTACCAATTTCGTATTGTGCTTCGACTCCCACTCTTTGAAATCCAACGCATCCAACATATTCAACATGGAGTCGATCGTTGAGCTTCTGATGGTCGTCACCCTTATTTTTGTGGTAGTCAAACTAGGGTGACGATAAGTTGGCTTCTTGGCCCAGTGAATCCATTGTCGATCTTGTGAATACAGTTTCAAGGGGTTCGCTGCAGAAAGGGCATGATAACGTCTGATTCCAAGAGTCGAAACCTAGGAATCCTTTGAAGGCGTGGTGAAGAAGGGTTTTAGTATTGTGGAGTTCATAGTTGCAAGCGAAGAACTCATATTATATAATCACAGGTTACCGGAGACCGAGCTACGAGCTAACTCATCTTCGATGATGATGAGATATCGAAAAACTAAGTGATGGGCCAACTTTGTGAAGTGCCCATAAGCACAAGAGTCTTATTTCAATGTGGGGCAACCATGTGCATTTGCGAATATCACTGGTTTAGCAGTGAATAGTCTCAATTTTGATAAAAGATGGAAAAAACTCACAAATGTCTTTGTCACTAAAGTTAGAGGGAAATAAGTTAAAGGTGATTCACTGAGACAGGAATCATTTTTAAGAATGTGGAAAAATATATGCATTTTATGTGTCACTAAAGTTAGGGGAAAAAAGTTAAAGGGGATTACGACGATCATTTTCAAAAATTATATATGTTTTGAATGTGGAAAAATCTATGCATTTTATGTGTCATGGGCAGTGGAACAACCATGTCACTTTGAAATAAATTATGGGAAATATGGGGAAGTTATAAGGAGGTGTGTTTTCATTATTGTTATTATTGTTAAATGTTTACAATATATTTGGTTTTTATTATTATTAGTATAGTTATGTAAATTAAATGTCAAGTATTGATATTGATAAGCTATAAAGAGGTGTGTTTTCATTATAATTAGTATAGGTGTTTCTTTGTGGGGTTGGGGTGGGAAGGCATTTTTCACCCCCACCAGTCATGGAGATTCAATTTTGTTTTCCTCTCTCGAATTAAAATATGAAATGTGGAACAATATTCACCCCCTTCAGCATGGCATTGTGCACCCCATAAGGTGGCATCGATGTTGCATCTTGACATGTCATGCAAGACAAGAATTTTCTTGGGAGTTTCTAAGCCATCGTGTTGGTATATGATGGATGTAGGAAAAGATGAGCTAGCAACACCAACAACATCAACAATTGAGTTGATAGTTTCAATGTTGAGTGAACTTATTGGCATGAAATGAAAGCAATGGGAAGGAATCAACTCATCATCATGTGTGCATTGAGACACATTTGATGCAGAGAGGAGGAGGATTTTGATCAAGCTATTCGGATGATTATACTTGGGCTTGAGAACTTTCATGTTACCATTTGTTATTGTGTAGACTCAACCAATGTGCACTATAGAATTCAATGATTTTTCCAAGTCATTGAAGGAGGATATGTAGATCTTGTCTCTATCACGGTCCACAAGGTCAAAGCCGAATGATTTCCCCGTATCCATATATTTCGCTTGATTATTGTCTTCCACATTCCTCTACTCCTATCGAAGTTCCTTTGCACCTCTTGGTGCAATTTCTAGTTTAAAGCTTTTTAAAACAAGTCTACATTGCATACAAAATAACTGTCAATTGAAATTATTCAATGAAGCATATATTTTTATTTGTTAACTAAGTTGTCGTTTATGATAAACATGATAGGATTTTTTGTACTGAATGGAGCATTGTTTCTCTAAAATAAGTTCTATTGATTTATTTTTTTATTTCCATTTTTTAATCCAACTATTTTTTAAATTTTAAGCTTTTGGATAAATGGACTTATGGGTACATCATTGAATTCAAGAAAAACAATCAATAAATATAATAAAATTAAACTATTATGACTCCATTAAAGTCCATAACATTTTGTTGGCATTATGATACAGGTATTGTTCTTGATGGAAACTCACATATATGATACCCAGAAATGATTCAGTGATGTATGATGGCAGTTCACAGTGCAACAGGTCAATTCAGAGGCAACAACAAAGGATTACAGATCAGACTCCAGACATTGAAGAAAGAGAATGGTTTAAGTTGTATACGCTGGTTCACCTTGTCCAAGTAGCGTATACACGCAGGTTCACAGAAAAAATGAGCGTATACGTATGCATGCACTTTCACAGAAGGAAAAGCGCGTATGGGAAGGAAAATTAAGGATAATGAATACCAAGGGTTCCTACCATGGTATTGACCCATGGTAATGAGCGTGGCAAATAATATTGATACCATCAAAGAATACCATCAGCGTAACGATGGTTTTGGTCTGAGGTATTGACAAAGGATCTAAGTATATAAGAAGGAGAAGATCAAAGGGCTAAGTGTGCAAGTAATGAATATCTTATGAAGAGTTAGATCAAAAGCAAATAAGCATGTTATGGGTTTCTGGTGCTTTGCTTGATCTGAACTAAGTATGTACCTAAGTGGTTGATGATGGATGAGATCTAATGATGGATCAAGATCATAAGAGCTAAAATGAATCATCATTATGTGGTATGGTAATGGATAGTAAAGATCTGATTGATAACGCATGTTTCATCCTTTATATGCTATGATCTAAGTATATGTGAAGTCTGGAATAGATGCGAAGTTATAAGTATTTATATGTAGATCTATACACCGGTTCGCCTTGGTGAAGGCACGTATACATGCTGTTTCAGCACTTCGAGTAATGTATACACTATGAAATATGATTTTTGAAGTTGCAGTTGGTTTTTGTTGTTGATGCAGAGTTCTGGGTTTAGATTTGTGTTCTGGTGACAATGATCTGATTATTCTGATTGATTGATTCTGATTTGCTTCAGTGTTGACGGGTTTCAGTGATTGGTTGTATTACAGTGGTGATTGATTTTGAGCTTCAATGTTATTGATGGGTCCAATATCAAAATTGGATGAAACGTGGCCTTCATATTATGTTGTTGTGTACGAGGAGTATCCAGACTGAAAATTTATTAAATGTGCTGAAAATTTATTAAATGTGGTCCGTGGAGGAAGAGAGAAGGTCGTAGCCTTCTATAGGTTGGTGCCTATGTACTGGCAAACATATCAGCCAGTGCTAGAGCCAAGGGGTTGCATCTCCCTTCCGGTAACAGCTGGAGAACGAGTGAAGGTTGGAGCCTTATGTAGGTCCAGGCCTACATACTAGTAAACATATCGGCTAGTACAAGAGCTAGGGGGTTGTATCTACCTTCCAGTAGAAGCTGGAGAACGAGAGAAGGTTGTAGCATTCTACAGGTGGGTGTCTACGTACTCGTATGAGTCTCTGCCAGTACAAGATTGTAAAAAAGTTTTCTTATATTAAAAGAATACAGAGATGACAACAGCAGGTGGTTTTTTCCCGCATTAGGTTTCCACCTTAAATCTTGGTGTTCATGTGTGTTGCCTATGTGTGATGGTTTATTCTATTACTACAACACATGGTTACTATTTAATGTTTAATAAAGTATTGATGCACTGATTAAAGATCAACATATGAGGAATTAATTGAATCATAAGTTCATTGGATATACGTTGGTTGCCTTAAGAACAGTTGCGTGCACACGTGAGTTCCCTTCACTAAAGTAGCATATATAAATCTGATTATGAAATGAAAATTTATTGATTTGTAAATGCTCATTCACCTCCCCCCCCACCTTCTTAGTATTTTTCCCAACAATTGGTATCATAGAAGGTCCTTTGGGAGAAGCTTGATCGCTTGAAGGAGATCCGTAGAAACAATAATAAAGAAGCTAAAGAAGAAAGCGCCTCAGAAGAAAAAGACAACTCAAAGGAACAGTGACAGTAGGAGAGACAATTGGCCATTAGGTGGAAGCTAGTGGTCAGATTCAAAATCACCTCAGAATGAAGATGAACAAGCAAAATAAGTATCAGGTACAATTTTTTGGTCTTTTGGTGATACTTTTCCCTATTCATGCAATGTTGAAGATATTGAAAGTGATAGTGAAAGAAATATAGAGGCAAAAGTTAAAAGACACACAGATAAAATTAAAGATCAACAAGATCTATTTAACAAAAGGGAGTGTGCCTTCAAAGAAGAAGTTATCAGATTAAAATCTCAGTTGGAGGAAGGAAACAAAGTAAGGAAGCAATACAAGGAAAAGGAAGATCAATGTCAAAAGTTGCAGGATGAAGTGACATTATTAAGAAATGAAGTAAATGAAAAGAGTATGACAATAAAGAGACCTAAAGATAGATCCAGTTACTATAAAATTCTTGAAGTTGAGATCGTATCTCTAAAAGAAGATCTTGAAAATTCAAATAAGTAGAATGAAGAACTACCTCAAGCAGATGAAGAACAAGAAAATGAGATTCTCAAATTAAGGAAACAAGTGGAAGAAGGAAGAAAGGCTGAAGAAATCATGAAGAAGCAATATCTGGAAAAGGAAGAGAAATATCAGGTTCAAGTAAATATCTTAAAAGGTAAATTAGAAGAAAAGGATAAACGGTTACGATTTCAAGATAGTACTAAGATTTTGGATAATATTATTAGTAGTCAAAGGTCTCCTACCATCAAATCTAGTCTTGGTTTTCATGAAACTGTTAAAGGTGAATCCAGCTCACGAACTGAAGAAAGGAATTCTAATGCAAAATATGAAATGCTCAACAAGGAGATAAGAGGTCAACCCCATCAACAACCAAGGAAAGAAAGTCTTCAAAGAAAATCATTTACTCCTAACTATGGAAGTGTTAATCAGTTCTTTCCTCTGATGAATAATGTTGAATGTTTTATATGTCATAATTTTGGACATGTTGTATCCCGATGTAGAAGTAGAATGGTTCAAGCTAATAATCGTCACACAGAAAGATCATCAGCTTCCAGGTACTTTAAGGGATATTGTTTTTCTTGCAATATGTTTGGTCACAAAGCCATTGATTGCTTTAGAAGGAATATGAAACATATAAGATATTATGCTTGTAACAAGTTTAGGCATATAACAAAAGAATGCAGGAGAAAATTTCGACCAACATACCAAAAGGAGCAAACATCATCACACTCCAAGGTATGGAAGAAGAAGAAATTACAGTCAGACATATGTGGCATAGCTCAGCATACAAATAGAACAGACTCATGAGGAACTGAAAGTGTGAAAGTTCAGGGTTCTAATTCTCATACACAGCGATCATGAAGACATGTTGCGTACATACACAAGTTAGATGCTACACAGTCACGTATATGTTGGTTTGATGAAGAAGCAATGGGCCAGACTCAGGAAAAGGGGTATGATATAGTTCAGTCGATTGTCAATTATCTTTTATGTTCTGATTGATGATGATTACAATCTACTAATGATATGTAGAAGTGCTTTTGACCCTCATAAATTACTAATGACTTGATGAATAACTGGTTGATGATGATGCCTTAATGATTCTTACTGACAAATGCAATGATCAGATTTGATAGTTAACGGTTGGCATAGGTTTAGGGGGATAATATGCTTCTAATAATGCATTGTTGGCATTATATTAGAATACCTTGGTACATGATGATACTTATATTTCTTGAGCCACATAGTTGTTTTGATTCAGTTGACTCGTTTGATGATGGACAATACAGGTTGTTGATCTTGATGCTGTTGACAGACGCTTATGGTAAAGATCATATATGGTGTATGATAGTTGCTGATGACTATCACAGTATTGTTTAGATCGTTGGTCCTTGTTATAAATGTCATTTGATGTAAAGATCATGTAAAGACCTATGATGTAATTTGTAACCCCACTATGCATGGGAAGGATGATGTAATAATTGTCATATTCAGTCATGTATATACTTTTAAAATCATGTCAAATATGTAACTCACTTGGTTGGGTGGATGAGTCAAATTTGTTGTATCCCCACTTGACTGGGTGATTGATGTATGTATGAGTCATTAGTGATAGGAAGATCATACTCACATAGTTAAGTCATAGAGTCATGTTATTCTATTAAAAAATATCTTTGCAGACTTTGCATGTTCTCAGGGGGAGCATGGACAACATAATGCATCTCTAAGGGGGAGAATATCTTGGTCCGCCCTTTTCCCTTGATGTCAAAGGGGAGAGTATCTTGGTGTTATTTGATATATCTAATAGGTTCTACAACTTGACATAATAAACACCAATATGGTTGGCATCAAGTCCAAAGGGGGAGATTGTTGGAATTATGTTATAGATGTTGTCCTTGATGGCATCTCACATATATGATACCTAGAAATGGTTCAGTGATGTATGATGGCAGTTTACAGTGCAATAGGTCAATTCAGAGGCAACAAAAAAGGATTATAGATCAGACTCCAAAAATTGAAGAAAGAGAATTGTTTAAGTTGTATACGCTGGTTCACCTTATCCAAGTAGCGTATACACGCAGGTTCACATAAAAAAAAATGAGCATAATACCAGGGGTTGCTACCATGGTAATGAGCACGACAAAGAATATTGATACCATCAAAGAATACCAGTAGCATAACTATGGTTTTGGTCCGAGGTATTGACAAAGGATATAAGTATATAAGAAGGAGAAGATCAAAGGGCTAAGTGTGCAAGTAATGAATATCTTATGAAGAGTTAGATCAAAATAAAATATGCATGTTATGAGTTTCTGGTGCTTTTCTTGATTTGAACTAAGTATGCACCTAAGTGGTTGATGATGGATGATATCTTGTGATGGATTAGGACCATAACTTCTGAAATGAATTATCATTATGTGGTATGATAATGGATAGTCTAGATCTGGTTGCTAACACATGTTTCATCATTTAAATTCTATGATCTAAGTAGATGTGAAGTCTGGAATAGTTGCGAAGTTATAAGTATTTATCTGCAGATCTATACGCTTGTTTACCTTGGTGAAGGTGCGTATACATGTTGGTTTAGCACTTCGAAGTAGCATATACACTATGAGATATGATGTTTGAAGTTTCAATTGGTTTTGGTTGTTGATGCAGAGTTTTGGGTTCAGCTCTGTGTTCTAGTGACAATGATCTGATTGTTTAGATTGATTGATTGTTATTTTCTTCAGTGTTGATGGGTTTCAGTGATTGGTTGTATTGCAATGGTGATTGATTTTGAGCTTCAATGTTATTGATGGGTCTAGTATGAAAATTGGATGAAATGTGGCCTTCATATTGTCTTGTTGTGTACTTGGAGTATCCAGTTTGAAAATTTATGAAACATGGTTCCTGGAGGAAGAGAGAAGGTCATAGCCTTCTGTAGGTCGGCACCTACGTACTGGTAAACATATCGGCCAGTACAAGAGCCAAGGTGTTGGAGCTCCATTCCAGTAGTAGCTGGAGAACGAGTGAAGGTTGGAGCCTTCTTTAGGTCGGCGCCTATGTACTAGTAAACATATCAGCTAGTACAAGAGCGAGGGGGTTGTAGCTCCCTTCCAGTAGAATCTCGAGAACGAGAGAAGGTTGTAGCCTTCTGCATGTGGGTTCCTGCGTACTGGTATGAGTCTGCACCAGTACAAGATTGTAAGCAAGTTTTTCTTATATTAAAAGAAGACAGAGACGACAACAACAGGTGGATTTTCTCCCACATTGGGTTTCCACCTTAAATCTTGGTGTTCATGTGTGTTGCCTATGTGTGATGGTTTATTCTGTTATTACAGAACATGGTTACTCTTTAATGTTTAATAAAGTACTGATGCACTAATTAAAGATCAACATATGAGGAATTAACTGAATCATAAGTTCACTGGATATACATTGCTTGCCTTAAGAACAATTGCGTGCACACGCAAGTTCCCTTCACTAAATTAGAATATATAAATCCGATTATGAAATGAAAATTTATTGATTTGCAAATATTGATTCACCCCCCACTCTTAGTATTTTTCCCAACACTTTTATGATTCCATTAAAGTAGTTTATTTATTGTACCAACTCACAACTAGAATCATACAATCAACATGTATGCATGTCAAGTTTTTTTGAATGTACAACCTGCAAGCATATTAGTTACAAATAAATTCAATGTTTAAAACTAATTTAAGTTTATAAAATATTAAAAATATTTCCTAGTTAAACTCAATAAAAATATTTAGTAAATGAAATAGTTATTCTCTGAAAGAGTCACTTTTCATGATACATAAGAGGTGGATCTTCCTAGTGGCCAAGTGGATAATGGTTTGAAAAGTTAGTGCACACTTCCTCTCTCTCATCGGCCATCACCAACTTCACCCACCGCAAGATGTCACATTTTATCACTACTTTGAAGGATACGATACCTTAAGCAAAGCATAAACACTCTACCCAACAAAACCCAATAATGAATGATTGCTCAAGCTAGATTTACATGTTGTAAATGATTGCTCCAAGAACAAATAATGCATAAGAGGGTCCTTTGGATAGAAACTCGCAAGTGCCTATCTATCACTACTATCATAAACACGAGGTGTCACCTTCTATCACTACTTCGAAGGATATGATGCCATAAGAAAATCATAAATACTCACCCAACAAAATTCAATAATGAATGATTGCTCAAGCTAGATTTGAATGTTGTATATGATTTCTCCAAGAACAAATAGTGTAGAAGAGGCTTCTTTGGATTAAAAATCGCAGGCACTTATCTATCACTACTATCAAACATAAGGTGTCACCTTCTATCACTGCTTTGAAGGATAGGATACCATAAACAAAGCATAAACACTCTACCCAACAAAACCCAAGAATGAATGATTGCCCGTGCTAGGTTTGAATGTTGTAAATGTTTTCTCCACGAACAAATAGTGCAAAAGAGGGTTCTTCGGATAGAAACTCACAAGTTCCTATTTATCACTACTATCAAAAACTCAAGGTGTCATCTTCTATCACAATTACTTAAAGAAAAGGGAAACATTTTACATAACAAAATATCAAATTGTTGCCTTTGTTTGTTTCCCTTATTAAATGTAAATTACCTTTGAACATGTATGTAACTATCAAATTAGAATTAGAATCTCTCTTGCAGACGATCCTAGTTTCACACATGATCATAGTTCCATTGTTATGCTCCTTTCTATATAAAGAAAAATCTAATCAAACATTAGTGATTGTGTCAATTTCATTCAGAAAGTAACCATTAATAAAAAAAATTGCAATTATCATATCCTTAAGATTGTTTAAGTAATTTTTTTATTAAAATTTTGTATTTATGAAAAATAAACACTACTATCATAAATATAAGGTGTCGCCTTCTATCACAATTACATAAACAAATAAAGGGAAACAAACAAAGGGAAATATTTTACATAACAAAATATCAAATTGTTTCCTTTGTTTGTTTCCCATATTAAATGTAAATGACCTCTAAACATGTATGTAACTATAAAATTAGAATTAGAACACTATCCTAGTTTTGCTCATGATCCTTCCATTGCTATGCTTCTTTGTATATAAATCAATATCTAATTAAACATTAGTGAATGTGTTAATTTCATTCAAGAAGTAAACATTAATAAAAAAAATTGCATTTATCACTACTATCATAAATATAAGGTTCACCTTCTATCACTACTTCAAAGGATATGATACCATAAACAAAGCATAAACACTCTACCCAATAAAACCCAATAAGGAATGATTGCTCAGGCTAAATTTGAATGTTGTAAATGTTTGCTCCAAGACCAAATAATGCAGAAGAGAGTTCTTTGGATGGAAACTTGCGAGTGCTTATCTATCACTACTATCATAAACACAAGGTGTTACCTTCTATCACTACATCAAAGGATAGGATACCATAAGTAAAACATAAACACTCTACCCAACAAAACCCAATAATGAATGATTGCTCTAGTTAGTTTTGAATGTTGTAAATGATTGCTCCAAGAAAAAATAGTGTTGAAGAGGGTTCTTTAGATAGAAACTCACACCTGCCTATCTAGCACTACTATCATAAACACAAGGTGTCACCTTCTATCACTACTTCGAAGGATATGATACCATAAGCAAAGCATAAACACTCTACCCAACAAAACCCAATAATGAATTACTATGCAGGCTAGATTTGAATGTTGTAAATGATTGCTCCAAGAACAAATAGTGCAGACGAGGGTTCTTTCGATAGAATTCACAAGTGCTTAAAAGTAGTGATAGAAGGTGACACCTTGTGTTTATGAAAGTAGTGATAGATAGGCACTTGTGAGTTTCTATCCAAAGAACCCTCTTCTACACCATTTGTTCTTAAATAAAACATTTACAACATTCAAATCTAGCCCGAGCAATCACTCATTATTGGGTTTTGTGGGTAGAGTGTTTATGTTTTGTTTATGGTATCATATTCTTCGAAGTAGTGATAGAAGGTGACACCTTGTGTTTATAATAGTAGTGATAGATAAGCACTTGTGAGTTTCTATCCAAAGAACCCTCTTCTGTATTATTTGTTCTTGGAGAAGTCATATACAACATTCAAATCTAGCCTGAGCAACCATTCATTATTGGGTTTTGTTAGCTAAAGTGTTTATACATTGCGCATGGTATCATATCCTTTGAAGTAGCCATATAAGGTGACACCTTGTGTTCATGATAATAGTGATAGATATGCACTTGCGAATTTCTGTCCAAAGAACCCTCTTCTGCACTATTTGTTCTTGGAGCAATCATTTACAACATGCAAATCTATCTTGAGCAATCATTCATTATTGGGTTTTGTTGGGTAGAGTGTTTATGCTTTGCTTACGGTATCCTATCCTTCGTTGTAGTGAGAAAAGGTGACGTCTTGCAGTGGGTGAGACAAGGTGACATCTTGTTGGGGGAGAAGTTGGTGATGACCAATGAGAGAGAGAGAATGTGCACTAACTTTTCAAACTACTCGCCACTTGGCCACCAAGAAGATCCACCTCTTATGCATTACAAAAAATAACTTTTTCAATGAATAAATATTTTGTTTAGGAATTTAGACTTCTGTGATCCATAATATTGTAAGATAATCTTCGGCAAAATCACATAGCGAATCTTTTGTCGACGCGTTTCGAACCAACCAGTGTGGTTCATCGTCAGGACAAGTATGGTTCGAAACGCGTCGACAAAAGATTCGCTATGTGATTTTGCCGAAGATTATCTTAAAATATTTTGTTTATTAAATATTTCTATTAAATTAAACTAAAATATATTTTTAATATTTTATTAACTTAAACTAATTTTAAACATTGAATGTATCCATAACTAATACTCTGACCAGTTGTATATTCAACAAAGCTTGACATGCATACATGTTGGCAGGTTATACATTCAATAAAACTTGACATGCATACTTGTTGACTGTTTAATTCTACTTTTGAATTGATACAGTAAATAAACTACTCTAATAGAATCATAAAAGTTATGGACTTTAATAAAGTCATAATTGTTAAATTTTATTATATTTATTGATTGTTTTTCTGGAATTCAATGATGTGCCCACAAGTCCATTTATCCAAAAGCTTAAAATTTTAAAAATAAGTAAACTACTCTAATAGAATCATAGAAGTTACGGACTTTAATAAAGTCATAATTGTTAAATTTTGTTATATTTATTGATTGTTTTTTCTGGAATTCAATGATGTGCCCACAAGGCCATTTATCCAAAAGCTTAAAATTTAAAAAAATGAGTATATGGGAGAATAGAAATAAAAAAAATAAATCAATAAAACTTATTTTCGAGAAATAATGATCAAATCAATATAAAAAATCCTAGCATGTTTATCACAAACCACAACTCAGCTAACCAATAAAAATATATACTACACTTCCAATTTAGCAAGGAAGCGAAGTTTCCTATGACATGCTAGTCTAGTCTACAAGCATTGGTGCCTCTCCATTTATAAACCCCTTCAATCTTCAAAAATACTTAGTGGGAAGGTATTCTCCTGTTCAAATAAATAAAATTTCTTTGTAAATGTCAAGATGACTATTTCATTTCAGAAATCAAGCTTTATCATCGGTTTGATTTGTAGTTCAGAAGTCTATTTTCAAAGCAAATATTTACTACGGTATTTAGTAATGGACGATTATTAAAACCAAAGGATAAATGTATCATGTAGAGTCCTTTATATCAACCTATGGTATTTATTAAT
This sequence comes from Pinus tabuliformis, assembly GCA_031772625.1. Classification (NCBI taxonomy): domain Eukaryota; kingdom Viridiplantae; phylum Streptophyta; class Pinopsida; order Pinales; family Pinaceae; genus Pinus; species Pinus tabuliformis. The sequence continues at coordinate 593,220,958 of CM062804.1, forward strand.
GGACAATTATTAAAATCAAAAGATAGATGTATTATGTACTACTTTATATCAACTTAATAGAGTGAAGGGAAAGAGTCTTAAAGTTAGCATTTCTCTTGATTATGTAAAGAGCTTCTAAATTTTATACTATTTGTTTATTATTTGAGAAAAAGATTAATGGGGTGGAAAGCTTATTTTGGTCTTGAAAATAATTGTAAAACGACAAACTTCATAATGTGGGATAAAAGGAAGTTCTTCTTTGAAACTTTAGTCACTCCTGTTATTTTATATGGATATGAGGTCTAGGGTTGCAACATCTCTAGAGAATCCTGGAGAAAGATTGAGCAAATCCAGAAGCGTTTTATAATATATAACCTAAAAATTAAAAGTAATACACCCTATCCTATTCTCCTTATAGAAGTAGGTCTTTCCCCTATTGAGAACCTAGCTATGACTAGGCTTCTGTTGTACAATCACAAACTCAATAACATAGGAGATCATAGACTTCCAAAGCTAGCTTTAAATTCCAACCAAAACCACCTAAGGCTCAAGTGGGGATGGTATAAAGACACAAAGGCCTGGTTAAACCTTTGGGAGATCAACGAGAATGATGCTTTGCAAAACATTAATAATTTTAAAAATATTGTTACTTCTAAGTTCAAAGAAAAAAATGTGGTGTGAGAAAGATTTAGCAGCTAAAAGAAAATTAAGTTATTATAAGAAGGTCATCAACCCCATCCTAGAAGATGAAAAGTATCTCTTTGTTTTAACTAGCTCAAAGAAGAAAATTATTATAGCAAAGATTAGAACGAACTCTCATGAGCTCCATAGTGAAACAGGTCATTGGGAAGTTCCTAAAACACCATGGATGGAAAGGATCTGCCATCTTTATGAGAATAGGAACATCGAGGATGAAAACCACTTCCTCTTAGAGTGCCCCGCGTACAACCACATTAGATCTCAGTTTCATAATCTTTGTCACAACACTGACCTTCCTAGCCTTTTACGATGTCAAAATTATAGTGAGCTCGGGAGGCTTCTCTCCAAGCTTTTTGAGCATAGGAATAAAATCTTAAATCAAACTAAATAATTTGTTTCTTTAGGTCCGATAGACCAAAGTTTGGTCTCATTGGACGTTAACCATCATCATCATCATCATCGAAGAAAAGCCAATTTTTTTGTGAAAGTAATATAAAGTTTAATTTGGATATACTCGAAAAACTTGTATAAAAAGATAAAGTTGGCCCTACGCATCAAAATCTTATGATTTATAAATACAAAATTATTTAAACAAATTATATAAAAATAAATAAATATTTTCTTAACATGATATCTATTATTATATATTTAAACTTTCCATAAATATAATAAACAAGGTTGTATAGCTAGGGTTCCTTTAGTTTAGTTTAATAAAATATTTTAATGTCATGATATGTTATATGTACTCTATACAATAATAAAATTGTAAAATGAGTTATATGATATTTGTTTAATTTTTTTATATTAAAATTTTTAATATAATTATACATTTTTTTTTTGTAGATAAAGGTTTTATATATATATATATATATATATAATTGACATTGAAGAGAATGATAACAAGTGAATAATTATTTATTTTATATTGAATGATGACAATTTTTTTATATAATGTTCATATTATAGTACACATGTCATATCGTTAGAGTATAGATTGATATAATGAGAGTTGTATAAATTGTACACATGTTATTTTTACATATTTTTTTTTTCAAATCTATATCTTTTAAATTATTTTTTTGTAAATTAAAAAGAAAAAGAACCATAAAAATTGTTTATTCAATACTTTATACCATTGAGAAAATTGAATTTTTGAATTTGATTACATATCCTTTGTGTTTATGGTACATAATAATTAATATATAATATTATTTTTCAAATTATTTATATTTATTGTACATAGTAATTAGTGATATAGTACATAATAATTAATAATAGAGTACACAAAAGTCAATTATTCCCATCATTACATAATAAGTGGGGAAACATTTCAACCAATCATATTTGAGATAAATAGAAATAAATTTTATTTAAAAATAATAAATTTTATTTCATAATGTTAAACTTTGGATAGATTTTAAATTTTTTTAGCAAAAAAACTAATAACAAGTTAATGAAAAAATGAATACAAATATAATAAGTGTTTAAATGCTTCATAAGTTTTTGGTTAAGAGGAACAACATAGGAATGACTTAGTGTCCTTCCAAATCCTTTTAGATTATAATGCTTTCTGAATTGCATTTATAAATGGTTGTTATACTAAAAGAAATTCAAATTGTTTATTTCATATGATTTTCTTGTAATTTAATGATTTGGATTATTCTTCTTTTTTTGCTTACAGAGGAATTGGCAACTGGAGCAGCCTCGCAACTCGCGTTACACAGGGTCGATTCTGACCGCTACCACTATAACCTCTGAGAAACTGTGTCCGCCCCTCTCCACAGCTCCGAGTTAGTCTTGAGGAATTGAACTCGTGACCTTCAGTGTGGAGCCCGCCTTTCTAATGAACTTCACCGCATTGTGATTACCAAATCGCATACCCCGTGGGGCTAATGATTTGTATTATTCATTTAAATGGTTTAAAAATTATGATATATTGAAAAATATATAAATTTTGAAATAATTTTTTTATGAAAAAATATATTTAAAATTATAATTTTATTTATTTTTAAATGTTACATAAATATAATTAAATAGAATATTTAAAAATGTTAATTAAATTTAATTTTTATAGTTGTTAGAATAATTGTTATATTTTTATTTAAATTTAAATCATAAAATAATTTATTAATTTTTATTTTTACTTTTTTAATATATATTTAATTAGATTTTAATTTTAAAATATTTATTATTTTCATAGCTATTTTTATTTTGGAATAGGGTTTCCAAAATTTTAATTTTAATATCATTAATTAATAAGAGTTTAATTTTATGAAATATTTAATGCTTTTTTTATAGTATTTATGCATAAAGGATTGATAATTATTTCAAAGTAATTATGTCTTTTATGCTTTTTAATTTCATTAAAAAATGTTATAAAATTTGTTGGACACCTAATCCTCTATGAGTTGGTGTGGAATGTGAACAACCATCAGAGTCTAAGAGACCACTTGAAATATGAATTTAAGGGTCACACCAATGTACTATATATATGTATCATTGTGAATAATAGACGCAACTCAATGTTCTATCATTTATGATTGTTTACATTCCATGTGAGTATAACATGGTATCAGAGTTGTAGTTGAATTTCTGGCCTACTCTAATTTGAGCCACTTGTTTTGTGGACTCTTTAAATATCAGCTCTGCCTTCCTGTGTGTCAAAATTGCCATTATTATTCTTGTTGCACGTTGTCCCACTGCCTCTCTTAATTGTCAAATTGTAGACCTGCACCATATTGTTTCAAAATTTATATCTCTACTTATCGCATTGTTTGTCGATTTCCTACTAGAAATAGTTGTTTACATTCCACACTATAAGCAGAAACGAGAGCGCAACAAAGAGAAAGGAAAGTGTCAGGAGGTTTACAACGGTCGTTGAACATCGCCAATGACATATTGTCTCTGAAAAAGATAGACCACAGTTTCTATGGTACAGTATTAGTAAAAACGGGTTTCAATCTTTAGTGCTCGGCTGGTGAATGCGACAAATACAACTGCCATTTTAGTCGATCATCGTTTCTATATTTTGCTAAAATTACGCAACCCAAAATACTTCTTAATGGCAAATTTATTCTAGAATAAGTTATCTCTCAGGGTTGTTTTAGAAGTAGTTCCTTTTATCATAATTTGTTTTATCGCAAGCATATTAAAAAAACGGATTCTTTTAAATGTTTATTTCGAAGAGCGCAAAGATATGAGCAGGTTTTATTAGGCCATAGTTACGAGCCATCAACATAATTCTTGCAGGAAGTGTATGTGAGCACTAGGCATGAGAGAAACTATTGAGGTGTATTGATATAAACTGGAACGACTATACATTTGTGTTATGTGGCCCCTTCTTTATTTGTCATTTTCCAGATCAGATGCAGACCTGGTAAGCTCTAAAGGAATGGTACATTTGTGTTGTGTGGCCCCTCCTTTCTTTGTCATTTTGAAAATCAGATGTTGATCTGATAAGCTCTAAAGGAATGGTACATTTGTGTTGTGTGGCCCCTTCTTTCTTTGTCATTTTCTAGATCAAATGCAGACCTGGTAGGCTCCAAAGGAATGGTTGAAAAGCCTAATACGCCGATTTTCTCAAAGGGACTGCAGTCATGAAGATTCGGGTTTATTTTGGCAGCCAACCCATCCAGACATGAATCATCAAAAAATCTCAGAAGGAGACATGATTTGAAGCTGAGAAAGAGGTCCCACATCGAGATAATCCAAGAGAAATCAGGATGGGCCTTGGGACCTATGATGGGTTATGAGATCAATGCACGACAGAACACAATATTCTACAGGGTCTCTCTAGAGATATTTATTTGACGGGCGAGGAAAAGTAATTGGATTTCAAGGTTCTAATACTTGGAGGTTCCACCGAGATTCTTCCTCATAAACAGACTCTGTCTCTTGCTTCTATTGGGAAGCCAACATGTATACGAATATAAATACGAGTATCAATATCACCATTGTTGCCACTCATTTCATGGCCGTTGTGATGAAAGACGCAATTTATGAATTTGTCGACCTTCCTAAGTCAACGGTCACATAACAAATCAAAGAGAAAATTGAAATGTATATGCCAACCTTCCTCACACGATACATTGACAGCACAGAGTAGCCTCGACTTCATCACCCCGTTGCTCAAATCTAAAGCTCTCTGCAAATTTTCTCTCGGCCTTATTTTCTCGTGCAAAAAGTAAGGGCGATTACGTGGAGGAGAATAATTAGGTTGCGACTCTAACGAAGAAGCCAACTTCTCCATGGTGGGCTGCACTTTCTCTTCCACCGTTGTAAAACAATTATTTCTTCCTTCTGTCTGTACGTTTCCTATTCTCTTACAACAGTTCATTGAGATGAAAGCCTAGATTATCTCTGTTATTGTGCCCAAATTACCAACATTCATTTGACTCCAGAAATTCTATAACCTTTGCATTCTGTCCCTCAGCAGCACGCAGGTCAGCCAAGGCTAGCGCAGCTCCAAGATACCCAGGTTCCATGCGTAAGGTTGATTAATAGAACTTTCTTGCCTTATCTCTAGCTTCTAGATTGTTAACATAAGCATCATCTATCAAATCACAACTCTTATCATCTCACTTATCCCAGTAAATAACTAACACAACCCAAACTTTTGGCCTGTTAGGATCAATAGACAATAAGTCATTTAACCGTCTATTCAATTCAGAAAGGTATGCTTTTGTCTGTACCAGCATAACATACTTATCCATGACAGTTATATTGTACTGATCAATAGCTCGAACCTTTTCAAAGTTCAAGAGGGCTTCATCAATTTTTCCAATAATTGCTCTAGTCTTTGTTGTTTCGATCATTATGTGGAAATTGTGGTGTTGTGGCTTTTGATAAAATGATAGCCTCTAGTCACAACAACATGTTGATATCCATTACCAGCATAGAGATTCATCGCATTCACTAGTGACAAAGCCCAAAGGTATTGAGATTCTGAGTGCACTATGATTTACAAATTTGTGTCAGCCTTTTATGTTCCTTAGCCTTAAAAGGAGGGGATATATTTCAAACATTAGTTGATATATTGAAGCTGACATTCTTTGCTGAGTCTGATTCTTGAGATTGAAATATAGCAAGACTAGATGAGTTGTTAGAATTATTAAGCACTCTAATGTTGTCTACTATTGAAGAAACAGTAAGATTCAATAAATCTTTTCTTGTTGACATTAGAACATGCTTGCAAAATGCACAAGAAAAGATTGATTTTTTGTAGCTTGAATCTCAACTTCAGCAAGATGAGTTACAACAGAAAAGGCATCATTCTAAACTTGTTTTTGTTCATAACAATCCCCTATCTGACTTTGAAACAAGATCCTATCAGCATCCAACAAGTCATCAAGTCAATAATGTTGATTCAGATCAAGTGCTCATTTCAAAAGCACATTTGCGAATAGATAAAGAAGTCTAGTCTGCACTTCCCAAGATGGTCATCATACCTTGGGAAGAGCTTGTCCATAACAAGCGCAAAACTGGTCTTGGATATGACAACTTGGTCATGTCCTTTCATATTCCAAATTACTCAAATTCCATCAAATTTCAGAGTGTTGGATTTCTTCTTGATGGTTCACCTTCACCTGTTCCACATTCTGCTCCTCCACATTCGCAGTCAAAAGTTCTTAAATGCCAACACTATGACTGATTTGTCCATATGAAAGATCATTATTTTGATCTTCATCCATGTAAGAACTGTCATAAAACCAATCATTCTTCAAACAAATGCTTAAAAAACAAGCTTACTGCAAGAACAAAGATTCATCCTGGATGGATCGCTTCTTGGCAATGGGCTTCAACATCCAAGAAGATATTTCAGTCATATGTATGAACTTGTTCTAAAGTATTGAACAGTATTGCAGTTGAGTTTTCTCCATCATCTGAGCTTGTATCTGACGGGCGGGGGGGGGGGGGGAAATGATGGTCATCTACAACCTTCAAAGCCACATCAAGCGAGCCTGAACCACAACCTGCTATACCAGATTTAGAGTTGTAGCCAAAGACAAAGATGCCCCTGAACATGCCTTCGGTTGATGGTTAGCCTTAAACCATCTATACGGGGTTGAGACATCACTTCAAATCATTAGGAACACTTCCTCTAGCAAAAGACTTCAGCTTCTTGCTAGTGTTGGAAGAGTTCCAGGAATTGCATTAAGCATTCCAGAGTTGGTGATCATTCTTAAACCATCACAGGTTGAGACCTTCCTTTTTAGATTGAGGTTCTCCCTTTTTATGTGGGGTGAGACCTCCCTTTCAAGGTTGAAGGTTTCCCTCTTCAAAACATTATGAACACTTCCTCTGGCAGAAGACCTCGATTTCATGCCAAATTTGGAAGAGTTCTAGGAACTGCACTAAGTGTTCTAGTGTTGGTGGTCATCCTTAAACCACCCCCTTTATACCAACATTTCAGAGGGAACAATCAACCTAGTGGTGTCATCGATACTTTTGCACATTTTTTATTACAACTCTCTTTTTGGACTCATACATACCCCTTCGGATTAAGGGGGAAAATGTTGGACACCTAATCCTCTATGAGTTGGTATGGAATGTGAATAGCCATCGGGGTCCAAGAGACCACTTGGAATATGGATCCAAAAGTCACACCAATGTACTATATATATGTATAATTGTGAATAATAGACACAACTCAATGTTCTATCATTTATGACTATTTTACATTCCATGTGAGTATAACAAAATTATAATAAAATTATATATACACACTATGAAATGAGTTATAATTTTTTGGACATGTGGTATTGATAAGCTATGATATTGGTGTTTTATTGTGCCAATAGGCGCTCTCCAACACAATATGGAAGAGATGTTGTTCTGTCTTGTTATATTATTTAAACATTTTGAATCAGTTAAATTACATAAAAATAAAATAAATAATAATCAAACTAGCTTATTCATCTTAACTTAGGATTTAGTGTGGATTTACTAAGCTCAGAGAAGGATCAAACCTCTTGAAGTGAAAACCTCTTTTAGAGTAAAAAGAGATTTGATCTCTCTTGACCTTAGTAGATTTAGAGTTAAGATGAATATAGGTTGGTATTATAACGAGTATAGATTCATCTTAACCATCGGTCTAGCATGCCCTGAGAGGGATAAAATTTCTTTAGATGTAAACCTCTTTTAAAATCTTGCACTTTAAAGTGCAAGATTTAAAAAAATGTTGCATCCCCTTGTCATCTCTTAATAGAACCCAATGAATTTCTAATGGGTTCCCTTGTGTATATATACAATGTGTAAATTTATATTTGTAAGCCCAAAAATTCTCTAATGGATTTCAGGGAAAATTGACAAAAAAATATATGTAAAGAAATGACTTAAATGTAAAATAGTGAAACTACTTCACATAACCATCAAAACTTATTTTTTTCAATCACTTTATATGACATAAACATAATTGTTTATAAAATATTTTACATAACATGTGTATTGAGACATTTTATCTATTTTTTTTTCCCATGGAAAAAGTCGTAATTTCTATTGATATAAAGAAATTACATTTTGTAGATGTAGATGCATATGCATATGGAGGTAGAGATGCCTGACGAGTCCATAAAATTTTGACCAAAAAGAAAGATGATTATGTCTCCACGCAGGGAGTCTGCTATTTAATATACTGTGTCTATGCTTGCTTGCTAACTAAGAGTGAGCAAGATCAAAATTATATTCGGCTTTTCGCAGAGAGAGAAAAAACTTTAAGTATCAAAATCTAGTTGTAACCAGTACCAAGTAAGTGAATATGTGAAATATATAAAAAATAATCAGAATAGATATGGGGCTTATAGCCCATTGACTTTGGGTTCCTCAAAGGGTCTGTGGTAATGCTGGTAGTAGGTCCCATCAATCTCTTCCTGTATCAACTAGTCATTTCCTTGTCTAAGCGTTGCCTCTTTGGATAGGTGATCTACCCTTGAGTTTTGCTCCCTGTAAATGTGTTGACAGGAAAAGGAGTAAAAAGATGATATCAATCTTTTAGCTTCTTCTAAAATATGCCTCAATGTAAATGCATTGCAGTGTGATGCATCATTCAACCAATTGCATACGATTTTAGAATCACCAAACAGCTGTAGGTGTCTGCATTGTTTTTCCAATGCAAAATGTATGATATGTTTTGTTGTGCATAGTTCAGTGAAATTATTAGTTCCCTTGCCTAAATTAATTTGGATCTTGAAGCAATGATTTTCATTAAGGTGAAGGATGGCTCCGCCCCCACATCCTGCCTCTTGCGTAGAGCCATCAAAGTATGCTCAGGGCTTAGATTTGTCAATGATTTCAGGTATGATGGTGCGCGAAGGGGTGTTGGAATCCTCTTCAGGAAGAAGGTTGAAATCTGCAGTGGTATGGAGCAAGATGGCAGGCTAATGGGGGGGTCCATGATTGAAGATAGAATGGTTTCGGGCAATCCATAATGACCAACAGACAAGAAGAGGCATGTTTTTGGATTTTCCATTGTGATTTTGACACCATGCATTCCAGGCATCCATAATATTGTGCCCATGCCAGTTTTTTAAGGAAGGATAGTAAGCGATGATGGATTTCCAATATTCCTTGGCAGTGGGGCAGTTTAGAAAAATATGATCTGTGCTTTCTTCATCATTGCGGCACAGGTGGCACCAGAACGGGCCATGAAACGATCTTTTCATCAAATTAGTCCCTGTAGGAATCTTGTCAAAAAGGATGTTCCACATCAGTAATCAAGAGCGGGGGGCCGCCTTAAGCTTCCAGAGTAATTTCCAAGTCGGAAGTATGTTCTGAGGCTTGTGAGGTTCCATTAGTCTAATATAACCCTGTTTCGGAGAATATACACCATGTTTGGCATAAGCCCAGATGATCTCATCCGGTCCTTCAGTGAGCCAGATGTGTGCCTGGGTGAGGGCATCCGTGTAGTCCTGCCAATCCTACTGCCACTAAACTGGGATGTACAATTCTCGAGCCGATTTCCATGCCTGCTGTAGGAAGGAGTTGTTATTGTCACCAATGTGTTTGATGTGGGTGATACCCCTGTTGTGTAAATGCCTTGTTAAGTCTGCTGGAAGTCTATGTGCATGGCCATAGCCTACCCATGGGTCCAAACCTATACGAACAACATTGCCTTCCTTGATACACCACGTAATTCCTTCACGCAGGAGGGGTAGTGTACTGATGACTGCTTTCCATATATTGGATATGTTATTTCTCATTCCATGCTGCTGTCTAAAGCAGTCCATCATATTCATAGGCCAGATATACTTCACTTGAGCAACTCGGGTCCAGAGACTGTCGGTGGTAATAAGCTGCCAGCCGAGCTTAGCCGCCAGTGCTTTGGAAAATAGATCAAGCCTCTTGATGCCCCATCCTCCCCATCTCTTGGGCTTTGCAATTGTGTCCCATTTGACCCAGGCGAAAAGCTTGCCCGGTTGATTACCCTTCCATAAGAATCTGCATCATATACTTTGTAGTCTGTTCAATATACCTTTCGGTATCTAAGCCAGGGTCATCCAGTAGACTGGAGTGACTTCTATCACTGCTTTGATGAGGATCAATCTGCCTGCACGAGATAGATATTTATGGTACCATACCTGAAGTCTCTTTTCCACTTTCGCAATGAGCCATGTCTAGTCCGCTATCCTATAATCGAGAGGCTTTAATCTAAAGCCTAGGTATTCTATACCGCCTGCCAGATTCAGAGAGGTGAATGGGAAGCACTGTGATGTATATATAATCTCATGCTGTGTGCAGCCAACCGTAGTAATCATGGATTTATTCTCATTTATTAACATCCCAGCAGCCTGTTGAAAAAGATTGAAGATGTTCTGGAGGACTGTGGTGTTCCCAATACTGCCATTTAAAAAAATGAGAATGTCATCAACAAGCGATAGATGAGTGAGGAAAAAATTCTCAGATATCTTGATGCCTGTCAGTTGATTTCTATTGCGAGCAGATGTAATGGTCCTACTTAATCCTTCCATGATAAGTAAGAAAAGTAAGGGTGAGAGTGGACATCCCTTCCTGAGTCCTCTCTCCAAGCTGAAGAAAGATGTAGCTTCCCCATTAAGTAACACACTGTAAGATACATCTGTTATACAGCTCATAATCCATTTAATATATGCATAAGGAAATCCTAGGTGGGTCAGCAACAGTCTGATATAGAGCCAGTTTTCTCTATCAAAGGCCTTTGAGAGGTCCACCTTCAGTATCATACCCTTCTGCTTTTTTATCTGCATAGTGTGGAGGAGTTCCTGTGCTGTGGCAATGGCTTCATGAATCTGTCTGTGATGAAGGAAAGCAAACTGCTCAGATGATATGTGTCGAGAGAGGATAGGCTTCAGGCGGTTAGCGATGATATTTGCAATGATCATATACAGACAGTTACAAAGGGAAATGGGACGAAAATCGTTGAAGGAGGAGGGATTGTCAGATTACGGAATAAGGGAAATGAAGGTGGATTTGATGGACGGGGATATTCTGCCACTCCTTCTGCAATTCTCCACAATCTTGAGTAGGTCATCCCCCAGGATTTCAAAAAAAGCTATGTAGAACTCAATGGTCCACCCATCTAGACCAGGGCTCTTGTCTTTCTTGAACCATTTTATAGCAGCCTCAAGCTCTTCCTTCGTTACTTCCATCAATAGGTCCTTCGTGTCTTCCTATTGTACGAATCTGGGGAAGTGTTTGGCAAACCGCATGATTTCCATGATGTTCGCAGCTCTAGGCGCCTTATAGATGCTTCTGAAATGCTCAATGGCTAATCTAGCCAGATCCCTCTGAGATGATATTAAGTGTCCCTGATCATCGCGCAATTCCCAAATAATGTTGATGGCTTTCCGACTATTGGCAAATTTATGAAAGAACTTAGTGTTGTCATCTCCTTCGGTAAGCCATATTGCCCTACTCCTGAGCCTCCAATTTTCTTCCCTTTCCTTCAGAATTTGGGAGCGCTTCATAATGTGGGAGGTGTAGAGTTCTTTACTCTCAAGTGTAGGGAAGGTGCCATTTGAGGTGTCCTCCTGTGCAGCAATGGCCCTCTCTGCCTCCCTCAGAGAGTTGTCATCATTCATACGCTTCTGATGAGCCCAAACTTTAGAGATCCTCTTTAGTTCAGTCAATTTCCTGATAAAGCCTTCAAAATGATCTTCACTTTCCAGAATAGGGTTGGTCTGCTAGTAATTAGAGACCATCTGTATATACGAAGGATCTTTAAGCCAAGAGGCATTGAATTTGAAGGGGCTCCTGATCTTCTGATTCGCATCGGCCAATTCCAAAAATATTGGTCGATGATCTGAGATGCCTCCAGTACCAACCCATTGACGAATGCGAGGAAGACTGCTTAGAAATGCTTCCTTGATGAGAAATTTGTCAAGCCTTCTGGCAAGACTGTTGTCACCACTGTGATTACTAGTCCAAGTAAACTAAATCCTGGCAAATGGAATGTCCACCCACTAATGTTCCTCAAGTAGGGTAGAGATAGTATCAGATAAGCTATCTACTTGGGCCGAGTGACCCCAAGATTCACTGAATCCCAAAGAAAAGTTTAAGTCCCCTCCTAAAATGATGTTATCTGCCTGAAGAAGGTCTGAGTCCAGAAAATTTCTCCAAAAGTTTTCCCTGTCTACACAAGGGCCATAAACATTCATAATACGGATTTCCTTCTCAAGAGGGTGGGAAAAAATATCCATGCCGATGAAGCCCCTACCTCCCCAAATGTTCCTGATCTCCAAAGCTTTGATACATATCCCAATAGCAGATCCCCCAGATCTCCCAGACGCGTCCAGAGCATGGAAGGTCCAATTAGATAGCCAGGAATTTAGTGTGTGAATGAGAGGTTCAACCAAACAGAGCGTTTCTTGTAAAAATATAATGTCCGTCTCAGACGAAGTGAGCAGTCTTCTGAGTGCTAGTTTTTTGGGCTGGCTAGCAAACCCTCTGCAGTTGAAAGATAGGATTTTCATGAGGGATGAGTCTGTGGGCCATTCCTAGCTCTAAGGGCCCTGAAAATGGTTTGTTGTCGCCCGAGGGCAACTTCTTCTCCCGCTGTGTGTCTGGCTTTAGTGAGACGTGAGGGTCAGCCTCTTGAGGTTTTGTGGGAGACAGGGGTAGCCTCGGGGTCAGACCAATTGCATCATAGCTTCTTTCCTTCGATCTGGAACGGAGTGGGTACCGGGGGGATGCAGAGGGGGAGGGGATGGAGAGGGAGGGAAGGGAGGAAGATGACAGGGATGGAATGCAGGGGGAGGTGGAGGGTGTGGGGAGGGAGCAGATAAGGGAGGAGGGAGGAGCAAGACCGAGGGATCTAAGAGTACCCTCGGGGGCCATGAGCGATGATAGTGGGGGAGATGTGCAAATGATTGAATGAGATGCAAAAACTTCTGATATGCCAGACACATGAGGAGTGTGAGAGGAGGATGAAAGTAACATACCCGTCATCGAGTTGACCTCTTGAACAAGACCGGTGCATGCTGGCAGAGGAGGCGAAGGAGGGTCTGAAGCTAAGGGATCCTTGACCGCACCCGCTTTATCAGGGGTTCCCTGGGAATCCCCTACAGCCTTGTCGCGCTCCTCTGGTTCAATATCTTTATCTTGCCGAGAAGGGTTTCCCATGGGGTGCTCGGTCTCCAAGCCCTGTGCAGTGTCCCTGATCTTCTATAGGAGGGGACAATCCTTGTATAAATGCCCCACTTTGTGGCATCTGCGACAGCGATACGGAATGCCTTCATAGTCGATGATCTGTTTGCGGGATGTGTCCCTCCATTGGATAGTGATGTACTCTTGTAAGCCGCCCCTGTGTCCAGATTGATGAGGATCCGAGCATAAGCCATCATGCCTGTGAGCTGATAGGACTTATCATAATCCATATAGGAGCCTATCGCATTGCCAATCCGCCGGAAGATGTCTTCAGACCAGTATTGCAGGGGAAGGCCGGGGAGCCGAATCCAAACTAGTCCAATGCCTATTTGCTTTGTCTCAGGATCAAAAAGGGGCGTCCATCGCTTGAGGAGAACCGGGGCATGTTCAAAATGCCAATAAGAGGACAATACCCAATTGGTATGGTCGGCACGAGCAAATCTCAAAGCGAACCATCCCCTCACAAAAGTTTGCACGAAGGGAATGTCAACCAGATGGTGACCCCAAACCTTAGTAGCCCAGGTCTTCAAGCGGGCGGCCATGTAATTCCGTCCTCTGATGCGCCCAACCAGGACCCTGTCAGCGAAGTCCATAGTCTCTCCCCACTGAATGTCCTCTTCTAATTTGAGAAAGATATCATCCGCCTTGGACTTGTAACACTTGTACTTCTTCTTAGATCCCTGAGGAAGTGGCTGGGAATGAAACGGCTCGGAGGAGGGCCAGAAACAGCCGGGGGAGAGTAAGGGTTAGATGAGGGAGGGTTAGGGATGCCCATAGAGACAGGGATGGAACCGACAAGTGGTGGAATGGCTGTAAAGCTGCCGGAGGGAGGGGCGATGGAGACTTGAGCGGTAAAACCGGCCGAAATTATGGGAATCGATGGGGGAAAAAATGGTCGAGTTAGTACTCTAGTCGAAGGGAGGTCCAAACCAAGGTTAGGGTTCAAACAGTTGGAAATGAAACCAAGGGTTGCTAGGGAGTGAGGCGGGGTAGAAAGCGATGGCTAGGTATGAGGGTCATCCTAGAGGACCACAGGTTGTGTCTGTGACAGTTCCGGGAAGGAATATGAAGGATAATTCCCGCTGAGGCCAAAACTGTACATACCTTCTGATGTGGAGAAAGAGGAGCGCCAGATGGAAACCCCTCCAGCGGGTCTTCAGTGTAATCAACGGCTTCAAGATCATCCATGACGACAGCTGCTTCTTGGAACAGCGGACACCTCAGATAGCAGGAATAATGGAGAGAAAAACAGTGCATAGGAAATGGATAGACTACAGCAGGTAACACAAACCGTCGACGGGTAGACAACCGGGAGATAACAACAGAATAACCCCCTCGAGGTCCCAGTAGGTCAACCAGAGCAAAGTAAGAAGGAAGGTGTTGGATGGGGCACGACAGCAAGCGGCGAAGATGCAGGTTACCGATGGCCTGGCATGGTTACTGTGACCTGTAGTAGCCAGAAACCCTAACCCAAACCCTTAGACATTTTATCTATTAACTACATTATCTACATTAAAATGGTTTTTTTTATTAGTATATTTTTAAATATACCTTAATATTACTTAATCCTACATATTAAATTATTTTATTGATGAACAACATTGGTTTTTTTATGGTCTACCAAGCCCACAAATTAGCTAGGTTAGAATCCGCAAAAAAAAATCAAAAAATCATAATGTTGGAGTTTTTGAATCATTTTTTTATAGTGGAAATTGATTAAGCACCATCAAGAACCCCTGGGGCACCCAAAGCCATTTAGTTTGACAACTATAAGCCGTATTTTCAAAAGTTTATCCAGATTTTGTCATAATCTTGCCCAAATTTCCATTATTTTTTGGACTAATTTATTAATTTTTTAGACTATGTTTTTATTATTATTATTATGAATACCTTTAAATGTCACATGTTAATTTTATATTAAGAATTGAATGAATTAAATATCTCCCTCTTATTATTCTTAAGAAGAAGTATCTAATACTTTTTTCTTTGGACATTGAATATTTTATTATGTACAACAATAAATATTTATTGTTAACATTTTTCTATATAATATTTATTCTAACATTTTTTCTATATATAAATATATATAGAGTTGAAATCAACATAAATTAACTAATAGATATTTAAATAGTTTATATAATATCATTTCCAATATTTTTTAAAACATTAAAGTTTAAACATTTTACTCGTATTTTTATTATTTCTAATTATTTTGTCTTTTTTTAAAGTTGATATGAAATTATATTTTTAAATATTTTATTTATGACGAAGAGTGAGTGGAATATTTTTACCTCATTCGGTTGTAATATAAACAACATATGGATATACCATAGTGAGCTTATTTTTGTTTTATGATGCTTTTAATTAAAACTAACTAAACATGCATATCCATTTTTTTTGTTATAATTCACATTGCTTTTCTATTTAGAGAATATTTTACTTTTATTTGAAGAGGAACATGTTTCAACTCTATATTGAGCGTGGATTAAATGATATATATTAAATGCTTAATTTCCAATATGTATATGTGTGTGTGTGTGAGATGATGATGATGTTGCTCCTTATCGCCCAGTGAGAGATGTAGAGGAATATATCAAGAATATATGATTTCACAGGAACCAAGACATCCCATATTGACTACGAATAAAGTGACTCCCTAGGGCTGCCTCTTCCTCCAGCCTCATCAAAACATGCTTAACATGTCATTTTGGCGAGAGGGGGACTTAATATCCTTCTTAACCACTCAACCTTCCCTTACTTGACTACGTTAATTATAGTATTAATTAGTATGGGAGACTACGTTAATTATAATATTAATTAGTATGGGAGAGATGTTGTCAGCTAGTAGATTTATAAATAGTAAAATAATATTTTAAATTAACAATTTAAAAATAATAATAACAAAATAATTTAATGTGGGTCATGATTAAAGTATTCCAATTTGCACTTTAATTTTACATAATTTTATATAGAGATATACAGTAACCTAAAGTAAAAAAACTATTTTCCCTTCTAGTAGAACTAAGAAATGTAATTTCTCTACTACTTAATACAAAGATGAATAAAAAATTCAATTTACTTTTTAGTAAAAAAATGCTAATATAACCAATAAAAAAAATGCTATATATATTATTGATATTACATATGTGTAATTAGTCTACATTTAAATTATATATCATATTTAAAATATATACATTATTAATAAAAAATATTTTACTATCCACTATAAAACAATCCGAATCTTAAAAACTCCCAACAGACCTCGTTAGACTACGCGCTTTAAAATAATCCAAATCTTAAAAACCGCCAACAGAGCTCAGAAATAAGGCGTTTTAAATGCCCCTGATAAAACTTCGGTAAAGAGGACGATGGGCATTCAAGAGGATAACGTGGTAATAAAATTGGTTGAAATGTCACTCCCGTAGAAAGGTAATTTGAGTTTCCGGTCCATGCAAAGTTGCAAGAGCTTCAGTGGCTGTGGCTGCATCATGGAAGTCAACCTCGCAATCGTCAGTGTTGTTGTTGCTGTTAAGTCGTATATCGATTGGATTGAAACGCTGGAAGAAAATTCTGAGCTCCTCTATCGTCACGCCAGGACGCAAACCAGTAACACGGAGTCTACTGGTTGGTGGGAAATTCAACCATTCCTCTTGCCTACGACACTCTTCTGGCAGGGGAATGAATGCATCTCTGCGCGTTCTTGTATCAATGCTGGTTCTCCTTGCCAGTTCCACCTGAATGCGACTTCCATACATAATAAAGCCCTAGAAAGTAAAAATTACCCAATCAATCAAGCAATTATTAGTAGTAAGCTCTGTATAATTAATGAGATTCAAAGATTTACTGACTTAATCTAAATTAGGTTGAGCAAGGTAAAGCCCTTGAATGTAAAAATTACCCAGTCAATCAAAAAATTATTACTATTAAACTCTCTATAATTAAGGAGATTCAAAGATTTACTGAATTACATCTAAATTAAGTTGAGCAAGTAAGCCCTAGAATGTAAAAATTACCCAATCAATCAAGCAATTATTAGTACTAAGCTCTGTATAATTAATGAGATTCAAAGATTTGCTGAATTAAATCTAAATTAAGTTGAGCAATGTAAAGCCCTAGAATGTAAAAATTACCCAGTCAATCAAACAAATATTAGTACTAAACTCTGTATAATTAATGAGATTCAAAGATATACTGACTTAATCTAAATTAGGTTGAGCAAGGTAAAGCCCTAGAATGTAAAAATTGCCCAGTCAATCAAACAATTATTAGTACTAAACCCTGTATAATTAATGAGATTCAAAGATATACTGACTTAATCTAAATTAGGTTGAGCAAGGTAAAGCCCTAGAATGTAAAAAATTACCCAGTCAATAAAAAAATTATTACTATTAAACTCTTATAATTAAGGATATTCAAAGATTTACTGAATTACATCTAAATTAAGTTGAGCAAGTAAGCCCTAGAATGTAAAAATTACCCAATCAATCAAGCAATTATTAGTACTAAGCTCTGTATAATTAATGAGATTCAAAGATTTACTGACTTAAATCTAAATTAGGTTGAGCAATGTAAAGCCCTAGAATGTAAAAATTACCCAGTCAATCAAACAAATATTAGTACTAAACTCTGTATAATTAATGAGATTCAAAGATTTACTGAATTACATCTAAATTAAGTTGAGCAATGCAAGCCCTAGAATGTAAAAATTACCCAATCAATCGAGCAATTATTAGTACTAAGCTCTGTATAGTTAATGAGATTCAAAGATTTAACGACTTAAATCTAAATTAGGCTGAGCAATGTAAAGCCCTAGAATGTAAAAATTGCCCAGTCAATCAAACAATTATTAGTACTAAACTCTGTATAATTAATGAGATTCAAAGATTTACTGTATTACATCTAAATTAAGTTGAGCAATGTAAGCCCTAAAATGTAAAACTTACCCAATCAATCAAGCAATTATTAGTACTAAGCTCTGTATAATTAATGAGATTCAGAGATTTACGGACTTACATCTAAATTAAGATGTGCAATGTTGGCTTGTTGACAACTTTCCAATTCGATTAGAGAAGTACGCTTTTGATTACGGCCAGGGTCCATGAACATGATTTTGAGCACATTCCCATACAGAGTAAAAATATTGAACATTTGATGTTCAGTAGCTTGCACAGGAATGCAGCACAGATGGAGCACAGGTGTCGAAAAGGGCGGCGGCATATCATTTCGTGGCGGTCGTCCATGATGCCTCGGCGCTGGATTATCAAGATCATTGTATGTTCTCTGTGGAAATCTTCCTCTACCTGGAACCGGGAATGGATTACCGAGATCATTGTAGGTTCTGCCTGGAAATCTTCCTCTACCTGGAATAGCAAGGGACATTCAGCATTATTATTTGTTGCATAGATTTTCTGCTTAACTAATTATAAAGGTTTACTGGATCCAATTCATATTGACAAAAAGGGAATTGTTTCATAGGTATTTACCAGGTCCTGCAGGTTGCAGAGCTGGTCGGCTTCCAAGGTCGTTTCGGTACTGCAGATATGATATTTTTGTCAGCCAAAAAAATTCATTTCATGAATTCAATGATGCAATATTTAAGGGTAAGACACATCATTCTTAGTTTTCTTGTTGGAATATGTTAATTATCACTAGATATCAGAGAGTTTATTATTACTAGTTATCAGACAGTGTTCAGTAGTTTGGTACAATGTAAATTTCGGAAATAACAATTAAGAATACGAATGTAATCTAAAAATAGCATAGGTGTAATTAGTATTTTAAAAATGATATTTTTTTTATTGATTCTGTATGTGTTTTTTGGTTTATTTAATATTGTATTATCAAGCAATTCAATAAGTCCGAGCTAGAGGGCCACATCTCTATTATTGTTGTGTGTGGTATTCTTATCATTATTTAGCTAATGTAGCAGTTTGGTTTCCTCTGTCCTTCCTAATTTTAGTCTTAGAATTTTTTTAGTCTGAATTCACCCGATGGAAGCATTTCCCTGAAATTTGACTTCTGTTGAATCTACAATCTTAAAAATTCCAACAAAGACCACAAACTTAAAAATCTAGTGAAAGTTTGTCTGTATATGGGCTTTTTCGGTGTTGTACAAGCCCATATGCAGGCATAATTCCATTGTAATCTGAGTTCTACAAAAGGAAGAACTCTGTCCTGGAGTTTGACTTTCGCTGGATCTACAAAAAAATCTGAAAACTTCTAACGAAGAACTCAAACTTGACCTTTTAAACTAACCCAAATGAAGCCTTTTGAAAAAACTTCTAACGAAGAACTCAAACTTGACCTTTTAAACTAACCCAAATGAAGCCTTTTGAAAATCGCATTTAAAGATGTTTTATAATGTAAGTCGTACTAAAACTCAAGTGAAATCATAATTTCATGGTAGTTTGAATTTCTCCGAAGCACTCTGCCCTGGGTTTTCGCCTTTCTGAAATCTACCAGAATCTTTAGAAATTCAAAATATGCCTACAATTTTGAATACTTGCCCAAGCTTTGTGTGTGGCA